>JAJSOF020000001.1:32933224-32958744 GCA_025594305.2 Periplaneta americana
AAGTTGGTTAAGAAAATAATGATATTGTTAAAGATGGTGTGCTGTATAAACAGAGCAGTAGCACAGGGCCTGGGTAAATGCTATGGTGGTTTAATCCATTTCATAGCACTGTTTATGTAAGGTGACAAGGTGACTGAAATTTCATTTATTTTTTTGTAAGTTCTAACCAGGAAAAAATGTTAAAATAAAATTACTTCTATGTAGCTACAGGTCTAATACATGATTCATCACTTAAATATTATATTTTCATTATTGTGTTGTAAAAAGAATTACGTGAAGTTTTATGAAAATGCAGGTTCACAAGAGATGATGATGGATTTCACAACAGATACAGGGACATCATTTTATTTTTACTTCAACTTTTATTGTACCTGAGTTTTTGAATGTACTTCACTCCTACCCCTTCTACTAACGAATTTCCTCCACACAGAACCAAGGCCGCAGTACTGAGTTAGTGATTATAGTATGTTTCAGAAATATGTTCGCGTTTTCCAGTGACGAAAACTTCCAATATTGAATCATATTTTCGTACAGGTACTGTCGTCCGTTTGCTTACATCGCATCCGATTTCCCCACCTGCTTCTTCTCGCTCCACCAAAGACTAGTGACTGGGCTTTCTTAGCTCTTTTCTGAAAACATTAATTTTTGTTAATAATTAATTGACGTCTACGTAATATTATACAACTGTTTAAAATAACTTAAATAAAAGGGCCTCGTTAAGTAATTAACTATCACGTGATTCCCCCTTCTACGATCCTGCGACATAACCACTTGACAGACAGTAGATAGCATGTCTGAGTAATTTTATCTGTGCGGGTCGGGCAGAAGTGAAGACTGAATTTACAATACTTAAGGTACTCTTTTATAGAGTAGGTACAGAATTATTTCAACATGAGTTACTAAGAATGAAGGACGAAACTGGTAATTGGAATTAGATGCAATAGTCTATAGTGCGATAATGGGCACAAAAGAACTGAAGCCTGTATCGAAATGAACGGCCACCATTTTCAAAAATGTGTTTAAATATCCATATTATGATTATTTTTCATTTTAACTTCATTCTCTATAGTGTACGCTAATGTGCTGTAGACAGTATAATATACACTGCATAATGAATACGTTCGCATGGATAACTCAGTTCGTGAGTAAAAACATTCATTGTTAATACTGTACTGTATTTTTGATTAAACAAAACCTAATGGAAATTGTCACACTCAAAATCGCGATATTTCCTACTTTACGTAAATGGATGAACTACTTTTCTTCCTCCTGTACCTAGTAAAGTGATTTGTTTGTATTTACGCCAATATCATCGAACTCCAGTCGTGGAAGGAGGTAGCAAACTGTGTTTCCGGGTCTCAATCATTAATCCAAAGGTATAGTCAGGTTATTATTAAAAATGGTAGTAAAAATAAAATGATGTCCCTGTAGTATTTTCAGTTTTTCGTGTTATTTTTTTCTGTTGATAAAATTAATTTTACTTAAGGGTGATAAAGAGCTTCTGAACCATCATGACAATAAGTGTTTTGAGTTTAATAATAATAATAATAATAATAATAATAATGATGATGATGATGATGATGATGATGATTTTTTATTACTACAACAAACTTTCGATTGTCCAAGCTAATCACCAGACATGCGCATGAATAACAGAAAACATGGCTAATATGATTTTGCTTTTTTACTGCAGTACAAAATCTTTTTCTATATGAGACGTACAATATCATGTTTGAAAATTTAATATATCGACATTTAACACAATTCAGTTACCAGTTTTAACATTAAGCTTTGGAGTGTGTTAATACTGACCTAGATTATGTGGAACAATGAGATTTTAATTACACTAATATTGTTGCACTTCGTAACATTGGTACTTGCACTTATTATTGGACATAAATCTGAGATTCTTCTTCTTCTTCTTGCTGCTGCTATTATTATAGGTTTACAAACCATGAAGGTTTTCTGTTACAGGTCAGACAATATTGTGCCAGATTATTATACCCAAAAAATTGGATTATGCTGAAAATAAATATTGAACCCATTTCTGCAATTTTTTTCTTTGGCGAACTAAAAAACTTATTCTATAAGAAGTGTTGCAAATTTCTTCTCTGTATCTGTGTTTGTCAACTCATTTATCAACTAATTTTTAATATTACTGTATTTATTTTTCAGCAATTTCCACACTTTATAACACTTAATAGTGAAGGCTCATTTTTGCAAATATTTACTGTAGGCTTACCGTATATTTTATTCACTACGTAAATAATACTATTGGCAAGAGTATGAGGAAAATGTACGCATTGTATTCTTCACCTGACATAATTAGGAACATTAAATCCAGACGTTTGAGATGGGCAGGGCATGTAGCACGATGGGCTAATCCAGAAATGCATATAGAGTGTTAGTTGGGAGATCGGAGGGAAAAAGACCTTTAGGGAGGCCGAGACGTAGATGGGAGGATAATATTAAAATGGATTTGAGGGAGGTGGGGTGTGATGATAGAGACTGGATTAATCTTGCACAGGCTAGGGACCGTTGGTGGCTTATGTGAGGGCGGCAATGAACCTTTGGGTTCCTTAAAAGCCATTTGTAAGTAAGTAAGTATGAGGGAAAATGTAGGGAAAAATAATGGCATATTATACTCAGCATTGCAATATTTACGTCTTTTTACGTCTATATTAAATTAGTAATAATAAAATTAAATAGCCTAACCTAATTCGACTCATACAAATAAATTAACTTCTTACCTGTTTTCTCACTTTTGCTTCAAGTTATTTGTAAAAGCTTTACTTTTTTTGTCCTGCCTTGTATATCACTTCCATATACACGCCAATGTACCTTAATTCTTCCTTAAACCTCATCATAAAACAAAAGATTTTTTATATACATTTATATAATCTTTTACTGTCCTTTGTTTTTCTGAACAGTGGAGCTTCGATTATCGTCATAATTCTGAAAATCGTTGTTTTTTTCCAAATCCTATACTGGTACATTTCTCCTGGATGACTAACCTTCCCACAATCCCAAGCATCCAGTCACATACTAAGTGTAATGAAGGTATCTAAGAGTATTCATTTTGTTAATTTCAGTCTCATAGTTATTAAACAAATGTGGTGTCCGATAAAATAGATTAAGTTTTGAGTTTTACAACATATATTAAGCTTTCCTGTTAACACCTTTGATTTAATATATATATATATATATATATATTTTTTTGTTAAGGGGTGATATTTTTCGTAATACGTAATTTTCTCCAGTGTTGCAAAGTGTTAAGGGATGATATTTCTTGTAAATTGTAATACGTAATTTTCTTCAATGTTAGAATCTAAAGAAAGATGTACAGTATGTGGTTTTATTTTCGAGACAAATTACCAGTATCAATAGAACATGGGTTTAAATAATTGTAATTGTTTCAGTAACCATCGCAGTTTTCTATGGAATAAGACAATAATCGAAGCTCCACTGTATCCTCTAGTCTTGGAGTCAGCATAGAAGCAGATGTCACCTGAACCAATCAGACAGCGTCAGCAAGCGGTGTAGAAAAGCAAATGCACTACTCTGTCTATACAGAACTGTCAGTGTATATGCATATATAAATCAAAGTTGTTTTCTTCTTTTGATCTTTGCCAGGTTTCTGTTATTGATGTCTGATGGACTGTACAAGTCACTGGAGGAAGCCACACGAACAGATCAGGTCAACAAAGATATAGCCCAGATGGCTGTGGAACAGGTATAAATTATTCAGGCTTTATTATTGATTTTTTATATATACTGCATAATTTTTCTTAGAATGAAGTATACTTTTGGGTATTCCATCTTGTCCTGCAACTTAACATTTCAAATGTTTCGAACTACATACTGGTTTCATTACAAGGACAAAATAGGTATGACTTGAAGAGTCACTGTCGTCTTGGGCTATCATGAATGATTGCTCCAAAAGGTTTTATACATATAATCATTGTAGATTTATTCCTCATATCAAAGAAGTGGTGCTTATCATGCCATCTCTGTGCCTGTGTGCAGCAGTTTTTCCTGGCTCTTGGACAGAGTTTGTTCTTATTCAATATGAAAAAGTCAATTTATTTGGAAATATTACACATAATATTTAATCCTTTTTACTACAAAATTATTGGGCCTTTTTTGAAAAGTAATGCAAAAATGTGATTAATCTTCATTCCACCTGATAAGAACACTGACCATTCTTTCCTTGTGGACACTTCCAATGTAGAAGCTGACTATCATTTGTTGTGACATGAAATAAGGAAGCCCAAATTCCTTTCCTCATTTCTTCCACATTGCATGCATTTGCTCTTAGACCAGGGCCGGGCATGAGAGCGGCTCTATTTAGTCAGCCAGAGCTGCTCTCGCTCCGCAAGGCACTTCAATTCCAAGCCAGAGCAGAACGCTCATGCAGTGGCGGACTTGCATTACAGCATTAATATAACAAGAGCCGCGGTTGTTCTAGTCGTTCAGGCTGTCAGAACGTAATAGTTTATAAGGATATTACATCAATCCATTGTACAGTACAGACTTTATAATACTCTCATTAATTTAATGAAATAAACTTCGCTCTATGCATACACACAAATCAATAGGCATACGCACAATGCTTTAACAATTTACATAATGGTAATGGTAGGTAGGGAAAAGAAGGCAGAGGATGGACACTGGAAAGTTTTCTTTTCAATCATACTATCAGGGACTGGAATGCTTTACCTGCAGACTTACTAAAGGCTTTACCAACAACCAAAAATGTATTTAAAAATAGGCTTAAGGACCTTACTAATAGACGGTAATTATACACAATATTTAAAGGGTGTAAATGATATGTTGTTATTGAAGTGTTGTATCAGTGAAGAATTATGTTGTGTCAGTGAAGTGTGTTGTATCAGTGAAGAAGTATGTCGTGTTAGTGAAGTGTGCTGTGTAAGTGAAACGTGTTCCTGTCAGTGAAGCTTTATATAGGTTATAGTGGCAGTGCAAAGTATTTGAACAGTGAAATGTTTTTGAAGTGTTAGTGAAATCAGGATAGAATCAGTGAAATGTGTCGTAGTTCCAGTGCAGTGAGTGAGTTGACAGCGAAATGAGTGTAATGTTGAAAGGTACTTATGCAGATATGAACATATCATACTCATGGTTTTAGTTCGATCTCAAGTTTAAGATACAAATTAGATTTATTTAAAATGTTATTTTAAGTGATCGTTTCATTTAATTTAGTATATTCCCTGTTGTTGTTATTATTATTATTATTATTATTATTATTATTATTATTATTATTTATTGTTAGTATTAATTATTAGTATTATTATTAATTGTATTTTTTTAATTAATAAGTTTATTATTGTCATTATTGAGTGTAATTAGTTACCACTGCCACCGGGTATATACCCACTGCAGTGTGAATAAATACATACATACACATACATATTAATAATATAAGCATAATATGTAATAAAGGATTACAACAATATAATATAATATAGTATAATATAATATAATATAATAATGTTATATGATATATGATATATCATAAACTGTAATATACTGTACTATGGTATAACTTAATACTTGTATAATTTAAAATTATATATTACTAAATGTATAATAACTTATAATGCAATATAAATATCAAATAGATGCTCTTCTTAATCAGTTGGAGTGTTTTATGACAAATTAAACACTTTGCTAATCCACTGCTCTCTACCAAACGAACTCTCCCTCCCATGATACATTGAAAGCACTGGGAGTAGCGGGCCGCTTTAGTGTATGAGCAGAAGCTCCTTCTTCAAAATTCGCCATTATACTGCAGAGTCACCACTCACCGACACTGAATGACGTACAGTATGCATACATCACAGCGCTCGGAAGAACAGCTCTTTAAAGCACACAGCGCTCATTTCTCAGAATCACGTGATGTGCCCAGCCCTGTCTTAGACCAATATCCCTGGGTTTATGCATGCCATAGATTGAATACCACTGATATAGATAAATGCAGCTGATAACATGGGAAACTAAGTTATCTCGAAATGCACAATGTATATGTTGTTCTAATGCCTAGGTACTTCACAGTGAATTCATTCGTCATCTTACAGTCCATTATTTTTGTACAATGTTACCTTGTAGCAATGCTGGGCATTTTGATGTGTTCCATGTTCATATCTTCATTTGCATCACATTATACACAGGTGGATGTATGGGAAATTCCTATCCTGTGCAGGTGTCCTGCCAAATAATTATATCGACTTGAACATCACATCATCAGATTTACGTGGTTCTTGGGGATTATCTCGGGATGGGTCAATAAAATTTCTCAGGTTATCTTTTGCTTTTCCTCTTCCCTTCCTTGAAAACCTGATACTTACTTACTTACTGGCTTTTAAGGAACCCGGAGATTCATTGCCGCCCTCACATAAGCCCGCCATTGGTCCCTATCCTTAGCAAGATTAATCCATTCTCTATCATCATATCCTACCTCCCTGAAATCCATTTTAATATTATCTTCCCATCTACGTCTCAGCCTCCCTAAAGATCTTTTTCCCTCCGGCCTCCCAACTAACACTATATGCATTTCTGGATTCGCCCATACGTGCTACATGCCCTGCCCATCTCAAACGTCTGGATTTAATGTTCCTAATTATGTCAGGTGAAGAATACAATGCGTGCAGTTCTGTGTCGTGTAACTTTCTCCATTCTCCTGTGACTTCATCTCTCTTAGCCCCAAATATTTTCCTAAGCACCTTATTCTCAAACACCCTTAACCTATGTTCCTCTCTCAAAGTGAGGGTCCAAGTTTCACAACCATAAAGAACAACCGGTAATATAACTGTTTTATAAATTCTAACTTTCACATTTTTTGACAGCAGACTGGATGATAAAAAGCTTCTCAGCCGAATAATAACAGGCATTTCCCATATTTATTCTATGTTTAATTTCCTCCCAGTATCATTTATATTTGTTACTGTTGCTCCAAGATATTTGAGCTTCTCCACCTCTTCAAAAGATAAATTTCCAATTTTTATATTTCTATTTCGTACAATATTCTCGTCACGAGACATAATCATATATAGCCGATGAGGTGTGGTCCTCCAGCTTGGGGGTTGGGCAAAGGGCTAACAACCCATCACCGTAAAAAACAGCTTGTTACGAATCCTTCAAGGCTCAGAATGGGACTGATTCTCTGGCACGACCACAGCAAAGGAATAAGGTTTTGAAAACCTGATACTGTATGAACAAAATTCCCAATAGTTTTTGTGTGTTTTACTTCGGTGGCTCTTCACATAATGAATGCGCAAGTTCTCATTCTACTCTGTATGTTATATTGATAACAATAATTTTTGTATTTTGATAATGTTTTAGTTCCGGATGCAGTCTACGCTTACAGGTGTAGCACAAGCTGTGGTGGACAAGATCGTTCGCATTCACCATGATGTCTACATGAGTGGTGCAACAGCAGCAAATGGACACTCTGTAGTTGGTGGGAAGCGAGACGACATTACTTTGCTTGTTCGCAATTTTAATTTTCCACTACCAAATGCATTGAATTCGCCAACCAATGCTGTAGTGCGTTTTAATCCCATCGTCATGACTGTCTCAACTCCATCGTGGGGTGGAGGTGACGACAATTCTACTATTGAGAACTCCCTGACTGACACTGCTGTTACCAACACTACGGATGAACAAAATAACGACACGTCGACAACAGAAAGTTCGTCAGATCTCTTTCCAGACAGGCCTAATCCTCTGGATAAGAATAGGAGAATAGAAGCATATGTTGATTTCTCTGATTTCTTCAGCAATGTGGAGAGAGCCAGATTGGAAGGAACTCTGCCTCCAGACATTGAATTTTGATGCTGGTTTGCAGAACTGTTTGAAGTGCCTTCAGATTTGGAAGGCTTGCTTTCCCACTACTATTCTAGTCTGGTCTACCTATGGGAATAAAATTAAAGGTTTCGAATGAATTGTTTTGTCATGTAGATAATTTATTACACAAGTTTTGTGTCATTGAGTCCATAAAGAGTTTCTGAGTTGAATATTTTAATGATAGGCAATTATTGGAAATTATGTTCTTACCTGTGATAAGTATTTTGTAGTATTCTTGACCAAAAATAAAATGTATCGAGAATTTAATATTTTTGTTAATTATATTAAATTTGTCTTGTTGTGTGAATATCTTTAATTTGGCTCATTGAAAAAAACAAGTGAATCAAGTTCTAAAGAAGAAAAAACAATTTCCAGATAATTAGACGTCATCTGCATAGACAAGCAGCTGTTGTAACCCGTTCAATTCCAAACCCTCTCTGTTTTCCAGGACTTTTCACAGGTATTTGTTCTTTGTTTAAACATCAAACCACTGCAAGATGCGAATTGGTTGCAACACAGCGCCAGAAAACAGCTCATCTAGCGAGACACACCGAGTTCGTTGACCTCTTACATCTGTAGTGTGTGTTAGCGGCGATGTTGTCGAACTTAACTTAATTTTCTAATTAACCATGCATTTACTTATGCACAATATACTTAACTTTATTTCAATCGGTTATTATCTATGGAATTATAGGATGAATGTTTTTATGTGTAATCAGTTACATGATGAATTTGCAAGCAATTTTAAATATCTGGATTTCAGGAGAAACTTCAAAATATTGTATGTTTAGGTAAAATAACGTAGCTTCAATCAGGGGTGTGCTAGAGGGCACTTGCACTTATTAAATAGTTACTGCATATTTATTCTGAGTTCTTTGTTGAAATAGCTCACGAAAAAAAAAATCGATAAAATAAACGCATTTTTTTAATTCAACCAACTCTTATTCTACTGTATATTCTGCTGAAGTGACCATTTGAAAATTTAGGAAGTTAACAGCTTTTTGCACTGTTATTGAAGACTTTCTTGATTTCCCGAGATTTCTTGAAGAGGTATGTACGAGATATCAACTTTTTCAAATAGGGATTGTTGCAATTGAAGGGAATCATTTGCTGCTGAAACTATTCAAACAAAATGTATACAGATGTGACAAGATAAAAGCAAAAATAAAATGTGTATCATACTGTAAGTGGAAAGGGAAATATGTACCAGCCAAGAAACCAGGAGATGGTTGTATGTAGTTGCATATGGTGTAAATCTATTCAGTTCATTTAGTCAACCGAATTTGTTATGCAAAACAAATCAAACAGAATTCTCAATATTATTATTATTTAGTAAATCGCATATGTAGCTGGTAGTACACGAAGTTGTATCTGATGTTGAAAATATAGATTTTTACTGTACGTAATTTGATACAAAGAATGAACAAAATGCCTACTTACATAGCAATATCTTAGTGATGTAAAATATTGCAGACCATCCGTAAAAGAAGAAAATGAAACAAACGTCCTCTGGAGAAGACGTTCGTATATAGTATTACATCATCATCTGTAAGGAAAATGTCTGCGAAACTTCCTTTATGATTATGCACACTGTTGCAGCTAATAGAATACATTGATTGTGCTACTTATGCTTATATTCAAGAAAATCTCCAAAAGTTATGTTGTCTTTGGTGTTATAATTATTGGATTTGGCTCAGAATATTATTCCACGCAGAATTTTATACCTGTGTCCTTAGTCAAGTTTCATACTTGTTATTAAAAATTACTGTTTCACATTAAGCAAAAATTTTTAAATCATCTTTCAAATTTTTTTAATCAGTTTGGTATTGCTTTTCTCTACATTTTTGTTCATTTTCTACAGCAGTAAAAATGCCTTTTTTTTTTTTTTTTGAGAGAGAGAGAGAGAGAGAGACACTAAGCATTTCCCAAACATGAATGTTCAATTTTATTCTATTAATAAAATTCTTTTCTCACACAGAAATTTGCATTATGTTTATACGAATCTGTTCGGGACCTATTTAAAGTATTACAAATATTCAATAAAAAATTTCTTGTTAACAGTTTTTGTACTTCCCTAAACCTTTATATTCCTTAACTTACAGGGACCTCTCAAATTGCAGATTTAGATTTCACGGCGCTTTTTCCGACGGCCTTCACATTTGTCATCGAACAACAGATGACAGCGTCTTGCCATCCTAACGGCAAACACCAGCCAACTCTTCTCGCCCCGTTCCGTGATCACTCGATCAAATCTCGGACCCCCTCGCGTATGTGGTACCTAAGAGGTTACGTCCAATTTCGGCTTCCCCTTCAAAATTTTCTAGAGTTCCTTCAGTGGAGCAGCATAACCGGAGTAACCCAAGGTCAGCTATGAAGCGCATAGCAGAGATAATTAATAACATCTTGGCTTCCGGTCACTATCCCATTCCCTGGAAAGAGGCTCACGTAGTTCTCTTTCCAAAGCCTGAAAGGATAAGACGAATCCAAGCAACTATAGGCCTATTAGTCTCCTCAGTTGTCTCAGCAAACTGGCGGAGCAGGTCATACATAGACGCCTCACTGAAGTAGTGTTGCCCCAAATCAGGAACGAGCAGTTCGGTTTCCACTCTGGTCGTTCCACTACACTCCAGGCACTCCGCATGACGGAGGACATTACCTGGGCTATGAGCACGAAGTGTGTAGTAGCTGCAGCTTACCTGGACATTGAGCGAGCATTCGACAAGGTTTGGCATGAGGGACTCCTCGTTAAGTTACTGAGAATGGAGTCCCAGATGGAATGATACGCCTCATTTCTAACTACCTCCGAGGCCGTACATTCAAAACCCGTGTAGACACTAGTTTCTCCACCCCCAGAGTGGAGTCCCACAGGGTTCCATTGTCGGCCCATACTTTTCAATACATTCATTAATGACCTCCCGTTTCGCTATATCCACGGCAGAAGTAGTCATCTGTGTATCTATGCAGACGACACTGCCCTCTTGGCGATGGGCAAAACCTATAGATTAGCGTCCCGTAGATTACAGTCGATCTTAGATCAACTCAGCCGTGGTTCCACGACTGGAGAATCAAGGTCAATGTAGAGAAATGTCAGGCCATACTCTTTTCACTAAGAGCGAGGCTCGAAGACATACCACCACCACCCACACTTTTCGGACGAGAAATGCCGTGGATGAACCAAATTAAATATTTAGGGATCATTATGGACTCTCATCTCACCTTCCGAGATCACATCCAATCCCTTCTTCGTAAAAACCAACGGGCTGATAGTTAGACACTATCCCATTCTGGCGGCCTTAACTCCTGACAACCTGAGGTAGGACTTACCATGTATAAGGCCCTCATTCGCTCTGTCATTACCTATGCTACACCCGCATGGGGGTTTGCGGCAGTGTCCCATCTCCGTAAACTCCAAGTTATCCAAAACCAGGTGATTCGACTCATTACCCATCTCCCCCGAGTCGCCTCGAGAAGAAAGTTCCATGATGAACTAGAGTTGCCAACCATAGACGAGTTCATTGCTCGACTGGCTAGGAACCTGTATGCGGAAGTCGTGCAACCCCAACCAGCTCATATCTGGCCTCGGCCAGTATGATCCTAGGTTACGGCGTAGACACCAGACAGGTCCATTAGCTATACTATTGAGACAGGAGGACAGGGAGGCTGGCGTTACTCCCAGGTTTTGGTAGCTACGACTCAACTCCATGAGACTCCTTGGATAGTGCAACCGCTTTAAAATGACCTTGTCTTAACTGGGCTAAACAAAATCCCTCCCTAACAATATCTACTTTTGTTGATTGATGGAACTATCATAGAGCCAATTGGCTAGTATAGATCCATCGATTCATAGAGTCATTCAACCTAAGAGCCAACTGGCTAGTCTCTGATATTGAGACAACTCATCCTGCCTAAGGTTTTTCCGTGGTGTTCCTAAGGCGCTAAGACAAATGTCAGGATGAGCCCTAAAAGAAATGGGCCACGGACCTGCACTCATATCCCCATGAATCTCCCTAATTACTCTAAATTAATTAACAATTACATCTCTCCCCTCTTCGTAATTGAGCCATCATATAGCCAAATGGTTGGTCTCGAAATTGAGACGATTCAACAAGGCTCATGACAACAATCACCTCCTATATAACAGCCAAATTGGCTAGTCTCTTATATATGAGACAACTCATCCTGCCTAAGGTATTCCATGGTTTTCCTCAGGCGTAAGACAAATGTCGGGATGAGCCCTATAAGAAATGGGCCACGGACCTATATGCCCTTCCCCATATATATTCCCTTTATTATAAACGACGTATGCCCTAGTTCAGAACCTATAAATTGTCTATTAAATATACGAGGTCACTCAATTAGTCGCAATTTGAAAGGACAGGCCCTCTCAAATTGCAGATTTAGATTTCACGGCGCTTCTTCCGACGGCCTTCACATGCTTTGTCATCGAACAACAGATGACAGCGTCTTGCCATCCTAACGGCAAACACCAGCCAACTCTTCCTCGCCCCGTTCCGTGATCACTTGATCAAATTTCAGTCCCCCTCGCGTATGTGGTACCTAAGAGGTTACGTCCACCCGGCTTCCCCTTCAAAATTTTCTAGAGTTCCTTCAGTGGAGCAGCGTAACCCGGAGTGAGACTAGTCGCCAACAGGCTTGGAGCTCACATATTTAGTTTTGTACAGACCCCAACCCCTTGCAAGGACGCGTTTTGCGTACCTTTTAAATTTGTCCTCCCAAATCTCTTTCGATTTTCGTCCCACATCACTTCGTCCCTGAAGAAGATGGCAGAGCTAGCCGTCGAAAGCTTGGAAGCTAATCTCCAACTCACCTGGCTGAGAACCCGAGAAGAGTTATTCTATTATTATTGTTATTAGGAAACTCCAGACAAGAGATGCTCTTCAAGAAACTACTTCTAAACTCCATGTTTACATGGACTGTGTATTAGGCGGGTATTCTAATTTTGACTTCTGCAAGAAATTCCAGCTGAACAACGACTTCCTTCATGATTTTTCCCTTACTGCTATCAGAGGATCACTTGCCATTTTAAAATACCACCTGTAGGCTACTTTGTTTCCTGAGAAGGAAGAATTTTTGTTTGAACGTCTAATCTATTTGTTTACTATGTTTAGGCCTGTTATGTGTATGCTATTTTCTGTACTTAGTTTCCCTTTTTTGTTCGTTCTCCACCCATTATTGGGAAAGCTGACAGACTGTCTTTCTCTTATTCTTATTGAATTTCATCATTCATAGACAGAGTACAGCATTACACCATTATGTAGGCCTTAATTTATCAAAGATTTTACAGTACTCAACGTGTGTGTATGTATGTATGCGTGCGTGCGTGTGTGCAGTTTTTTCGCATGAGAAAATCTCCTCTGTATTGTTTTTGTCCACCATAGATTACACACTGTTCCGTCGATATAGAAGAAAGTCAATGTCTACCTATTTAGATATAATACACGGAGCAGTTACCCTGCAATTGGCAAACTACTTAATGGTTAACCCTTAACTTGGGAAAGCTTCATTTCTCACACTAGTTTATTAAACCTTGTCGGACCGTAAAGAAAACAACTATCGCAATGTCCATATTTTTATCCGTTGTACAATATTATAGTATTGTGAAATTTTAATTTTACTACCAATTTTTTTTTCTATTCTATTAAAATTATAGCATATAGCCTATTAACCTGTTGTATCCTATAGGATACTTTGTCAATTAAAGGTTAAGTACACCATGAAAATCTAGGAATATTATACTTACTTACTTACAAATGGCTTTTAAGGAACCCGAAGGTTCATTGCCGCCCTCACATAAGCCCCCAGTCCCTATCCTGTGCAAGATTAATCCAGTCTCTATCATCATACCCCACCTCCCTCAAATCCATTTTAATATTATCCTCCCATCTACGTCTCGGCCTCCCTAAAGGTCTTTTTCCCTCCGGTCTCCCAACTAACACTCTATATGCATTTCTGGATTCGCCCATACGTGCTACATGTTCCTGCCCATCTCAAACGTCTCGATTTTATGTTCCTAATTATGTCAGGTGAAGAATACAATGCGTGCAGTTCTGTGTTGTGTAACTTTCCATTCTCCTGTAACTTCATCGCTCTTAGCCCCAAATATTTTCCTTAGCACCTTATTCTCAAACACCCTGAACCTATGTTCCTCTCTCAGAGTGAGAGTCCAAGTTTCACAACCATACAGAAGAACCGGTAATATAACTGTTTTATAAATTCTAACTTTCAGATTTTTGGACAGCAGACTGGATGATAAGAGCTTCTCAACCGAATAATAACACGCATTTCCCATATTTATTTTGCGTTTAATTTCCTCCCGAGTGTCATTTATATTTGTTACTGTTGCTCCAAGATATTTGAATTTTTCCACCTCTTCGAAGGATAAATCTCCAATTTTTATATTTCCATTTCATGTACAATATTCTGGTCACGAGACATAATCATATACTTTGTCTTTTCGGGATTTACTTCCAAACCGATCGCTCTACTTGCTTCAAGTAAAATTTCCGTGTTTTCCTAATCGTTTGTGTATTTTCTCTAACATATTCACGTCATCCGCATAGACAAGAAGCTGATGTAACCCGTTCAATCTAGGAATATTATGGGCAGTAAAATATCGATCATTAGGTTAATTAGCATAAGTGTAACCGTTTTTTAAGTTGGGCACCAATTTTTTGTTTGTAATGGTGGTTACATCACCCACTCACGTAAACCCCAGTATGACTGGAGGGCCACGCCTGTCATTGGTTAATGGGTCCATCGGACCTGGCCGGGAGGAGTTTTAGAGTCCACCGACCTTTCTCACAAGCACCACTTGTGGAACATTTCTACGCCGTGGCAGGCCAGCGTAAGAGATGAAATAGCATTTCCTCTATTTCTGATGGAATTACGTGTGCGTTATTCTCATTTTCTCAACCAGCAGGACATCATACAACAAATTTTGATGCGGAAATAAGGCTATTCATATCTCACTCCAACACCTACTGTACAGAATAGATACATTTCAAAATGCTGTCATTCTCTCCGATTCTAAAGCAGCATTATATGCAATAAATTCATATAAAATGATGTCAATCCAAATTAAAGAATGTCACAAAATGATCCAACAACTTCAAAAACTACAGAAAAGAATTCAATTGCAATGGATACCTGCACATTGCGGAATTGCTGAAATGAAACTGCTGACTTTCTTGCCAAAAAGGATCCAATTTAATTCAGAATACAAATACAAGCCTACCTTTACATCCATCAAAAGACTAATTAAAAATAAATATAAAATCAAGCAAAACCAAGCACTATGTAAATTAAAGCCAAAGATAAAAATGGAGCATTTTAATAAAAAAACAGAAATTATTCCAGAAATCCCACACGTAAATCTGCAGTAGCAAAATTCAGACTGCTTACAGAACACGATTATTTGGCCAAACACTTGAATAAAATAGGAATTTACACAAATCCAAATTGCCCTCTATGCAACAAAGAAGAAGAAATGACTGAAGATCATCTCTTAACCTGTGAAGTTCTACCTGATGGATCCACCACAGAGAAATATTGGAGAGCAAGAACGCTAATGGCTTCGTTGCCAAAGCCCGGCATTAGATAACAACAACAAATATCGATCATACGAAATGGGTATTTAAGAGCTGTTAATGCATAAAAAAATGAATCTGATAAAACGTTAATACAAATTAATTTTATTTACTACAATATATCTATGTACAAAGTGCAATAATAAATAAATAAATAAATTAGTAAATAAAAATAAACAAGTAAATAAATAATAAATAAGTGAATAATAACATAAATAAGTAAATCAATAAATAAAGGATTGAATAAAGAACTAAGGATATAGGCTAAATAAAGAAATATCTTAAACTCTCCAGCGATATCCTTAATATGTGCGCAGTTTTTAAGGCGTTGAATGATATTTATTTTTTAGAAATACTCAGACGTGAAGGTGTTTGTGACATGATGCCTCACCAGTATGCGGGGTCTTGGATCCTCGTCTCTGCTTTACTGCTTTCTTTAGACTCAAACGTATTCTACTAAATCGGCGGAGCAGTGTATCTTACATCGATGGAATTCGAACTCAGTTCACCAGCATGGAAATACACCTTTCCAGTATTCGGTAACTGTGCTTGACTGTTGTTTACATCAGATAAAACCAGAGTGCATTCCAGCACGTATTTTTGCCGTTAGTGTCAGTTAAAGGAATCCGCTTCTTTTCTTCCGAACTGCAGATAACTGCTGTTGTTTACGTCTGCAGAAAGTATTCTTTATGAACCCAGCTTCAAGAAAGAGCGAAGTTAGCAAAATAATTATTATTCATTGTTTCTAATGTTCTTGATTTGCAAAAGTTTTCTAACCTTGCTATTAATTGAATAATTATATAGTCAAGCAGTTTTCATTGAACGTTCCATCACTTGTGAATATGAATTGAAGCTTGCTTGAAAATGCCCGACATGTGCTAGAGCGTGGTTGCCAACCTTTTTGTTGTCAGGGATCCCTTGAAGCTCCTATTTTAATTTGGCGGACCTAAAATGTTTTGTATAATTTACGTTGGTAATCATGTTCTACTCATTAAACATTTCTATAATGTAGCCAATTAATAGTACATTATGCAACGAGCCTATAATGATAGTAATTAAGACGCGAGTATGTTTGTTTATGAAACGAGCGCAAGCGAAAGTTTCATAATTTTCATACGAGCGTCTTAATTACCATTATAGGCAGGATTTCATCCGACTTTTTATGCTCTACCATTTTTTTAACTTGAATTATTCAGAAGTATTCATTTTATTCGTATCTAACTGAAGAAAGGAAGTGACCTTGTGCATAGCTCCTAAATTGTGAGATGTGCGCAGACGCGAAAGTATTGATTTTTCCGAGGAACAATGAAGTCATTGACCTTGTTATAATCTACAGAATAACATGAACTAATCTTGATATAACCTGGAAATTGATTTAGAATTGCAAAACGAGATGACAAATTGAATTTATTTGAATATTATTTACAATTAACGCTAAATATTATAATAACAGATCATAACCTTCTGCGACAGTATTGGATTTCCATCTTTATGCTCGACCATGCCGAAATGTAGTAATTATACACCTGGTAGCAGTCCTTTAATGCATGTCATTAAAGTACACCTACTCTTTAAAGTACAGGTGTTCAGCCAATGACAACTCAGCTTACAGGTGTTCAGCCAATGACAAGTCAGCTTTGTACCGTTATAAAACCGCAAGTATCGATTATTCTCGGATATGCACTCGAAAGAGAATTAGCGAAAGCCACGGAGGCTGGAAATCCAATACTGTCGCAGAAGGTTATGTTCTGTTACAAATAATAATTAGCGTTAATTGTAAATAATATTCAAATAAATTCAATTTGTCATCTCGTTTTTCAATGTCGAATTCAATAATCAAGGTTATATCAAGTTTAACGGGATTACATCAAGGTCAATGACATTATTGTTCCTCGGAAAAAATCAATACTTTCGCGTCTGCTCACATCTCACCACGACCTAGAACAAGGTCACTTCCGATCTTGTCAGATACAAATAAAATGTATACATCTGAATAATTTCAAGTTAGAAATATGGTCGAGCATAAAAAGTCGTATGAAACTCGCCTATAATGGTAATTAAGAAGCTCGTTTCATAAACATCCATACTCGCTTCTTAATTACTATCATTATAGGCCCGTTGCATAATGTACTTAATTAATTAACAGTGATATTAAAGTTCAGTTTTAGCTTTGAATATATCTTAAAATACAAAGTTGACTTATGATATATCGTGCCTTTGCTGTAAAAATGAAACCCGTTTCTTGACTTATAAGTAAAGTCCTGCGTTTGGTTATCAAGTTACATAGGTGTATCTCGATCATATTAGCTTCACGCTGCGGTCTCTCTTCAAACGCTGCGGTAATGTATGTTTATGTCTATCCGTGTACCTGAGTCTGGCAAGTCGATGAACAACAGGAATAGTACTCATCTACAAAACACCACTTAGATTTAATAACAACAATAACGTATTTATTTAGAACAGGGATACAGAACTGGCGAAGAAGGGTGGAACGCATGGGGAAAGCGTTGGTTCCCCGTCCACAGCCCCGGGGTTCAATGACGTATCTCTGTGGCCCCGTACGCAATCACATAAGACAGGCACTGAATACAGATTCCTCCCCTACAAAGTCAATGACGCGGGAGTGGAAGGAAGGGTGAGTGACGTATCGGATGAGTGACGTAACGCTACAATTGGTGCCCAATTCTGCAAGCCTGATTTAGAAGCAGCTTACATGCAATGAAAGATAATTTACCACGGTTAGATAAAACTAAACATTTTTCAAGAACTATTCGAGCTATGATGATACATTTACTGAAGTATATTAAATAATACTATTAAATATCTCTACAATGCAAACACACGCTCTCCACTGAAGCTATGTAGTGACAATATTTTGAGATGCGCAAAAATGTAACAATATTAATCTAAGAAGCACATTCAAATTTCTTCTACAACCGCTTTTGTTAACATTGGGTTATGTATTACCGTCTGATTCGTTTGGGTATGGATAATATTAATTTATTATTATAAAGCTATTATGATAGGAAAAATTTCTTGCTGGTTATGTTATGATTAAAAGATGGGAATTCTCATATGACAATCAACAATGCATAATCTGAAAGGACAAATGAAAATCGTAGATGATTAAATGGCTACTACAACCAACAGCGGTCACAATGTGTTCTTTGGTATGCTAAATTTGAGAGTGTTAAAGAGTTCAAAGGGAATTTCGACGTGAGTAAGGTGTGCGTAATGTAAAATACATACGATTTCATAATGTTGTGGTATCGAACATCTGTAGAAACAGGTTCTGTGTAAAAAAAAACACATGCAGGAGGTCGCAGCGAAACCCAGTACGAGAAGCAGCTATCTCTTAGCTTGGCCCCAAACTCCCGGATCTAACCCTCCTAACTTCTTCGTGTAGGATTTTGTTAAAGACATTGTCTATTCACAGAAATCCAGGAACTTTGATGACATGAGAGTAAAAATTACTCAGCTTTTCAACAAATCACACCTCTTGTTACAATGGACATGGGCTGAATTGCATCACTGTTATGAGATTGTGCAGGGTGCGCAATGGGGGTCATGTTGAGCTCTGAGGAATCTCCTATCTTTCAGTGTTGTATGCACAAAGTCTCAACAAATAAAGTTCAGCAGTAAATCTTACGGTGTTTTTATTTTATCCATACCCAAACGGATCACCCTGTAGTTGCAATGAGAAAAGAAATCGTAATCTTCAACAATTTTTAGCTGAATAAACAATTGAGGCACCACACATAATAAGTTTTAGTCGCCATGGCTACATGCTGCCCGGAATTTGTATACGTTTGATTTTTACAATAAGTAAAACGCATTAAGTTATTTTAGATTTGATTAAAGGTTGGAATTAACAAATGAAAAAACATAAATGTCAGCACAAACTTAAAATAAACAAATTATTAGTGTATACTTTACGAGTCTCTACACATTGCGATGAATATAAAACGCATCTAGATACTTTAGGTTCTAATTAAAGGTTGGAATTAACAATAAAAACGTAAATGTCAGTACAAATTTAAAATAAAACAAATTACAGTATATTGACCGTGCTAAATGAGTCTCTACACGTTACAATACACGACTGTAAACATGTTGTTTCAAAATGAAAATTTTCTCCTTTATAATAAAAATACTTTTTTTTTTTCGTACCAAATTATTCTACTAGAGCACTGATCTCCAAGCGCCTAGCTTTGTTTTGTTTTCGCATGTTCACTGAACAGCAGACCTGACCTGTGTAAGCAGGTTTAGATGTCGCCGAGCTATACTCCATACAATATCTACACTGCTGCGAATTGCTTGGGCCTTGGAGAATTCAGGTGTCCAAACGCAGAACTCTAGTCATGTGTCACACGACATCTTTACGCATCACACATCAAGTTAGATAATACATATTTGAATAGATTATGAGTTTATGACAGTCCCGCGCCGTGGCGTCGTAGTCTAAGGCATTCTGTCTAGGACTCGCGTTGCGGAATGCGCATTGGTTCGAGTCTTCATGGGGGAAAGAAATTTTCTCATGAAGTTTCCGGACAGTGTATGGAACCAGTTGCCCATAACATCGTGATGCACTTGGGGGCTACGATAGGTAGCGAAATCGGGTTGCGAAAGCCAGCTGAGGGATCATCGTGCTAAGCACACGATACTTCCATTCTGGTTGATGATCGTCCACCTCTGCTTCCACATGTCGCCATATTTGACGTCCACTGTAGGCTATTGGAGTGTCCCTATAATTGAGGTTCTGGCTGATATGTACATCTGTCATCAGGCAGCATCTCACTTGTCGATGTGTCAAAGGAAGAATAATTATTTGTATGCATCTGAAGTATGACTAGTGTAATATGTAGCTAGTCGGCGATGTATGCAATGGAGGGAAAGGAACTTCGGCCACCCTATCTCATTATCCCCTGGCCTGAGTTGCCTCATAAGTGGTCCCTTCTTGGTATCATTTGTGAGGTTCAGACCTGTCTTCGGACAGTTGACTAAACGAAAATATTGGAGTGAGATCATATTTTTATACTATTCTACATATATCAAATTCGATTAATAATATAAACATAGTATGTAATATTGCAACACTTTTACAAAATTTTTCTGATAATGCATTTAGGCATAAGCTTTGTAACTGGCGAAAGGATTGATTCTTGTAGTACATAGATAATTTAATTGTGGATGTGTAATGTGTATTTGTAATGTATTAATTAATTGTGGATTTGTAATGCACTTAAGCATAAGATTTATAATTGCTAGTTGATCATATATTGTGTAGAGTAGATAATTTTATTTATTTTAATTTTTGGATTGTAATATCTATTTTAACCGACTCTGTATATTGCAATAATGTACTGCTATATGAATATCAACTAAGAACTATGAAATATGTAACATAAACATAGCATGTAGTATTGCAAATATTGTATGCAATGGAACATGCTGTTTTAGCACAATAAAGGAAAAAAAAAAAAACGGGAGGGAGTCATGTGACATCAAATTACATTACGAAATGCACAAAAAATAATTGTTGTAATTAATGTAATCATCTGTTTATTCTTTTAAAAGTTTATATTACGATTATGGTGAGTCTTCTTTCTGCAATATTTTTGTCAACTGACCCACTGCGAATCCTTTCATTGAACTTGCCATCTTTTTGGGATAACCAATCCAAATCCAATGAATTCAATAAAATATTGGAGAATGGGAGAAGAACACTTAAAAGTTACCTTGCAAGGTAAATTTGGACTGAAAAGAAGTGTCTATGTGAGCCCCAAGCCTGTTGGCCACTTGTCTCACTCCTGTTTTTTTCCTTGTTCCATTGAAAGAATATTAGAGAATTTTGAAGGGGAAAGCCGAAAATGGACGTAACTTAATAGCTACCACACAAGGGAGGGGAGCATGACAGAACAACAACAGGGCAGGATCGCCGAAGTCGTTAAAAGCCTGCACATCAATCAGTACTTCTTGTTAAGTAGAGAATGGAGCAGGACGGACCGCATGGAAAACCGTAAGGCAATAAATTTATTTACACTTCTGTTTCCATGGTACCACAACTGATGTCAGAGTAAACTTTTCTTTCTCGTAGGTCAAATATAGACATTTCACGTCAGATAATCTCGCATCATCACAAGTTATTGTGACATTTTTAAAATGAGAAAATAGCTGCAACATCTTTCCATAACTCGGAAAACGTAGTCTACATTCTTTAAAACTAATGTTAAATATTAAACAATGATAATAATAGTAATAATAATAATAATAATAATAATAATAATAATAATAATAATAACAATAATAATACTTACTTGCTTTTAAGGAACCCGGAGGTTCATTGCCGCCCTCACATAAGCCCGCCATTGGATCTATCTGAGCAAGATTAATCCATTCTCTATCATCATACCCCACCTCCCTCAAATCCATTTTAATATTATCCTCCCATCTACGTCTCAGCCTCACCAAGGTCTTTTCCTTCCGGCCACCCAACTAACACTCTATATGCATTTCTGGATTCGCCCATACGTGCTACATGTTCCTGCCCATCTCGAGCGTCTGGATTTAATGTTCCTAATTATGTCAGGTGAAGAATATAATGCGTGAAGTTCTGTGTTGTGTAACTTTCTCCATTCTCCTGTAACTTCATCCCTCTTAGCCCCAAATATTTTCCTAAGCACCTTATTCTCAAACACCCTTAACCTATGTTCCTCTCTCAAAGTGAGAGTCCAAGTTTCACAACCATAAAGAACAACCGGTAATATAACTGTTTTATAAATTCTAACTTTAAGATTTTTGACAGCAGACTGGATAATGTGAATCTTCTCAACCGAATAATAATAGGCATTTCCCATATTTACTCTGTGTTTAATTTCCTCCCAAGTATCATTTATATTTGTTACTGTTGCTCCCAGGTATTTGAATTTTCCACCTCTTCAAAGGATAAATTTCCAATTTTTATATTTCCATTTCTTACAATATTCTCGTCACGAGACATAATCATATACTTTGTCTTTCGGGATTTAATAATAATAATAATAATAATAATAATAATAATAATAATAATAATAATAATAATATCATCAACGAAAAAGAATGTTTATGTCCTGAAAAGTAATTTCGAGTAGAGTATTTGAATATAACGTGGTACAGTAATAAAAGGTATTTGTGAGGCGGAAAGCGAAACAGGACCACTTTGTCGCAAATTTAAGATTTAGAGTTTATGTTATTTTCAAATTCATTAAATTTTGAAAATTTCTTGCAAAATTTAGATTTGACTAATAAATTGAGTGAGTTATGGCAGTTTGAATATTTGTTACGGAAATGATGTTTTGAAAAACAAGCTGTAAAGTTTTATATTCTCATCATCAATATAATTTTACATATTATTATTTAAGAAACTTTTAAATCGATTATGAGCTTGAACAGGACAAACTAAGCTAATCGATAAATACCGAATTCGATATTTTCGACTCAACAATCCATTTTGCTTATACTGAAAATTTTAGGTCTACTTCTCCGACAAGAGGTTCCTTTTTCGCTTTCCGCGAAAGAAATACGCACGCTTTCAACTAAGAAATCACAATAATTCGCTTAATGCTAACGGTCAGAGACCTTTTAAGTAAATAATTTCTTAACGGACAAAAAATTGACTATACAAGAAGGCGAATGTAGTATCAGTTTAAATAAACACTATTGTCAGTGAATGTATACATGACAAATTGTTTTCAAGTATCGTATTCACTCGTAATGATTACTCATCAAACGTAGTGCGATTGTATACATCCATATTCAATCGACTCACGTATAACTGAAATTCTGGCTAATCCTGGTGTTTTGGTAGAGTTATGCGACCTGGAGTGTTGTCCCGGTATGTCACGTCGATATCAAAACGTTCATGTACCGTGTGGGAGGCAGGACGGAGTCTTTATTTTACTACACGTGAAGAATGCTGTAGATTAGCAGGTTTCAGGTAACTTTAGGTTAGTAACTTGCGTGATGTTTTATAAGATGCAGGAAGCTGTCAAGATAGGTGCTGTGCTGGGAATCTGTGAGTGTATTATCTACCATGTACTCATATCTAATTAATTTATTGTATCAATTACAACTCAAAGAAATCTCTGACAGATAATTAATTCATTTCAATCTTGAGATATGATTTGTAGCTAAAACATCTCGTTCAGTAGTTGTTAGAGACTATAATTACCGAAGCATAAAGTCAATTTAGATTACCTTCTATAATACGAGTGCTGATGGTTTTCCATTAATTTAATTAAGCTTAACGATAAAACGAATGCAGATAGTTTTCGATAATTTAATTGAGCTTAACGATATGAGTGCTGATAGTTTTTCGTTAATTTAATTGAGCTTAACGATACGAGTGCTGATATTTTTCCGGTAATTTAATTGAGCTTAGCGATACAACGAATGCAGATAGTTTTCAATAATTTAATTGAGCTTAACAATACAACGAGTGCTGATAGTTTTCCGGTAATTTAATTGAGCTTAACGATACGAGTGCTGATATTTTTCGGTAATTTAATTGAGGCTTAGCGATACAACGAATGCAGATAGTTTTCAATAATTTAATTGAGCTTAACAATACAACGAGTGCTGATAGTTTTCCGGTAATTTAATTGAGCTTAACGATGCAACGAATGCTGATATATTTCCGATACCTAATTGAGCTTAACGATACAAATTAAATACAGATAGTTTTCGATAATTTAATTGAGCTTAACGATACAACGAATGCAGATAGTTTTCGATAATTTAATTGAGCTTAACGATACAACGAGTGCTGATAGTTTTCCGGTAATTTAATTAAGCTTAACGATACGAGTGCTGATAGTTTTCCGGTAATTTAATTGAGCTTAATGATACGAGTGCTGATAGTTTCCGTAATTTAATTAAGCAACGATCCAGTGCTGATATTTTCCGGTAATTTAATTGAGCTTAACGATACGAGTGCTGATATTTTTCCGGTAATTTAATTGAGCTTAACGATACGAGTGCTGATAGTTTTCCGGTAATTTAATTGAGCTAACGATTCGAATGCTGATAATTTTCCCGGTAATTTAATTGAGCTTAGCGATACGAGTGCTGATATATTTCCGATAATTTAATTGGAGCTTAATGATACGATATATTTATGTATATATATATATATATATATATATATATATATTAGTTGGTTATTTAACGACGCTGTATTAACTGCTAGGTTATTTAGCGTCGATGAGATTGCTGATAGCGAGATGATTTGGCGAGATGAGGCCGAGGATTCGCCATAGATTACCTTGCATTCACATTACGGTTGGGGAAAACCTCCGGAAAAAACCCAGCCATGTAATCAGCTCAAGCGGGGATCGAACTCGCGCCCGAACGCAACTTCAGAACGGCAGGCAAGAGCCTTAACCGACTGAGCCACGCCGGTGGCTTAATGATACGAATGCTGATAGGTTTCCGGTAATTTAATTGAGCTTAACGATACGAGTGCTGATAGTTTTCTGGCAATTTAATTGAGCTTAACGATTGGAGTGCTGATAGTTTTCCGGTAATTTAATTGAGCTTAACGATAAAAACGAGTGCCGATATCTCTTCTTTATGTACTTATTTATTTGTCTACCCTTGTACCATCAATAAAAGTCGGCCTGGGTTGCGCAGTCGGTGCAGTGCTGCCCTTCTGTCAGAGGTTGCGGGTTCGATCCCAACTCAGGTTGATGGCATTTAAGTGTGCTTAAATGAGACAGGCTCATGTCAGTAGATTTATTAGCATGTAAAAGAACTCCTGCTGGATAAAATTCCGGCACACCGGCGACGCTGATATAACCTCGGCGGTTGCGAGCGTCGTTAAATAAAAACACTATTTAAAAATTTATTACCATCAATGAAAAACATGTTTTTATTATTTTTAATTGCACAGTCTTTGTACATGAGTACTTACGGTATTCACAGAGTATGGCAACTGTTTTATATCTGTACTGTATATTTTTTAATGTGCTTTGTATAAAATTAATTTTTGGTTTAAGAAACCGAGACGTTTAG
>JAJSOF020000001.1:32958844-32978844 GCA_025594305.2 Periplaneta americana
CTCCGAAGGAGCGCGCGCGCTCGTTGAGCGCTGTTTGTGCAGGCCTGTTCTAGAGCAAAGTTAAAAAGTAAAAGTGATAGTACAGGAACATCATTTTATTTTTACTAACATTTCTAACCTGGCTATACCTATGGATTAACTGTTGAGAAGCGGAAACACCGTTTTTTACCCCCTTCCACGACTGTAGTTCGATGATACTGGCGTAAAATACAAACAAACCACTTTACTAGGTATAGGAGGCAAGAAAAGTAGTTAATCCATTTACATAAACTAGGAAATATCGCGATTTTGAGTTTGATAATTTTCCATTATATTTTTGTTTAACCAAAATACAGTACTGTATTAACAATAAGTGTTTTTACTCACGAATTGAGCTGTCCATTCGGACGTATTCATTATGCAGTGTATGTTTATTATGCTGTCTACAGCACATTAGCGTACACTATAGAGAATGAAGTTAAATTGAAAAATAATCATAATATGGATATTTAAACACAATTTTGAAAATGGTGGCCGTTCATTTCGATACAGGCTTCAGTTCTTTTGTGCATATTACCGCACTATAGACTATTGTACTTAATTCCAATTACCGGTTTCGTCCTTCGTACTAGTAACTCATGTTGAAATAATTCTGTACCTACTCTATAAAAGAGTACCTTACGTACTGTAAATTCAATCTTCACTTCTGCCCGATCCGAAAAGATAAAATTACTCAGACATGCTATCTACTGTCCGTCCACGTGATTTTGTCGCAGGGTCGTAGAAAGGAGAGAAATCACGTGACAATTAATTAACGAGGCCCTTTTATTTAAGTTATTTTAAACAGTTGTATAATAATAATAATAATAATAATAATAAATAATAATAATAATAATAATAATAATAATCATAATAATAATGGCTTTATTTAACCTAGAAGTTAAGGCTTAAGGCCTTCTCTTGAACTCAACCAGGATTAAGTAATTACATACTGATACAATTTAGGTACATAATGAGATCAAAAGAGGTAGTTACATAAAAATTTACCTCCTAAAATAAAAATAAACATAGTGGAATACATATTAATGTTGTTAGAATCAAATGCGAATCACATAAAAACAGAAGCCGATAATTCAATAAAAAATGTACACAGTAAAAATAAAAATAAACACATTAGTATACATATTACTATTAGATTACAATTAAGTAGGATTCACATAATTAAACCAGAAACCGACAATTGAATAAAATGTACAGAAAAAATAGATTAATAATAAAAAATAACAACACAGTGGGATTCATATTGGCGTTAAGTGATAAATAAACACGATTTACTTGATTACACAATAAAAATAAGAAAGAAAAAAAAATAAATACAGCGGAACACATTCCATTAAATAATATTACGTAGACGTCCAATTCCTAACAGAAATTAATGTTTTCAGAAAAGAGCTAATACACCCCATCCACTAGCCTTTACAGAGGGGCGAGCAGAAGCGGGAAGTAGGCAGACGGACGACAGTACCTGTGCGAAAATATGATTCAATATTGAAAGCTCTTTCGTCACTGGAAAACGCGAACATATTTCTGGAACGTACTATACTCACTAACTCAGTACTGTTTACTTACTTTGACTACATACGCGGCCTTGGTTCTGTGTGGAGGACGGTTGGGAGTTTACTAGTAGAGGGGGTGGGAGTGAAGTACATTTAAAAAAATAAGGTATAATAAAAACTGAAGTAAAAGTAAAATGATGTCCCTGTATATCTCTTTGCTTTAGCCCGTTTAACTTGGAGTCGAGAAAAGACATAAATTAAACCTACTGTATAGGCCTATGTACTGCATTAGATTAATCTAGCCGGAAACTGAATCAGTAAACGCAGTGCAAGGTTGCACATCAGGTCGGCAACAACACTGAATGTTGTTTACAAGACAGGTATTTCGACGTAAGATTGATGAGTTGGACACGAGCTTCCTGCACTAGCACAAGTGATGTAGGCTAATTTGTAACACAGGTTACAAGTCGCGCTTAATGGGGAGGAGCTGATAGAAGACGAAGTTCAATATTCTTGACGTCTTAGTCTGCGTCATCATACGGTTATTTGGCAAAGTTAAGTGCATAGTTAAAAGAGTGATTTACGTGCTTTCCTCCCCTTGTGACGCACTTTACCTGTTCGCTAATACATTCGGGTGCAAGAAATAAAAACATGTATCTTTACAAGACAAAATATACAGACCTGCAATGGCATCATAGTTGATTGTTGTCCGCAGAGTGAATATCGTCGTTGTTCCTGCAATAACTCCTACGTGACGTATTTATCGATTTTCAGATATTTGCTATATTAAATAACTTAAATAGTGATACAGCAAATAATAAAATCTCCTATATGTAATTATATTTCTTTGTTTCGAAAATGTAAGAATTCACAGTCTCCTTGTACGGCTGCCATAGGATGAATAAATGTGTTTTTTCTTCCTACTGAAAAGTTTTATATTTTGCACATAGGAGTTATTGCAGGAACAACGACGATATACTTCATATGAGGCTACAATAGATCTTTTTGTTTAGAGAAAATATTATACTGAGAAAAACTGAAAAATTCAAAGTTGCATATATATGGCGATTTGTGCAAAAAAATCCTGAAAATATGCTACAATATATGCAAAATAGACTATTATTTGCAGAAATACCCATGTTTTGCAGAAACACTCAAAATATGCAAAAATATGCAATATTAACTCTGCACATTCGTGATCACAGATGTTCAAACCTATTTTTGCTTGATTTTCAAAGCGCCTGTAAATATAATTTGCATATCAATCCAGGCTCTACTCAGAGAAATAAGTAATAGTTTAAAATAGTAAATCGTATATTTATTTTATGCTTGACCATGCCGAAATGTAGTAATTATACACCTGGTAGCAGCCCTTTAATGGGCCTCATTAAAGTACACCTATTCATTAAAGTTCAGGTGTTCCGCCAATCAGAAAGCACCATATGAAAGCGCAATTATCGATTTCACCAATTGCACAATAAATAACCTACATTTGAAATAAAGTCAGTTCTGTTACTATAATAATTAGTGTTAATTGTAAATAATATTCAAATAAATTCAATTTGTCATCTCGTTTTCCTATGTATAAATCAATTTCAAGGTTATATCAAGATTAATGTTTCTTTTACTCTCTAGATTATATCAAGGTCGTCGACATCTGTTTCTCGGAAAAATCAATACTTTCGCGTCTGCGCACATCTCACAGTTTACGAGATAGGCTATTGCACAAGGTCAGTTCCGCCCCTCACTTAGATAACAATAACATGAATACTTATGAATGATTTCAAGTTAGAAATATGGTCGAGCATAAAAAGTCGTATGAAACTTGCCTATAATGGTAATTAAGACGCTCGTATGAAAATTATGAAACGAGCGCAAGCGAGTTTCATAAACATACTCGCGTCTTAATTACTACCATTATAGGCTCGTTGCATAATGTACTATTATTTTTTTGTTTCTGCTTAATGGTCGACCAGACTTTACTATATACACAATCCTAGTTCTTCCGGTATAATCAAAATATATAGATTATTTGAGGGGCTTAGAACAAAAGCAGGTAAGTGACGGAAACCTAGTTTTGAGGAAATTACAGTTGAAGTTCTACATGCAATGGAATATTATACACTAGTTCGGTGAAATGATGCCCATATAGCAGCACTGCACAGTGTGATCACGTACCTGATTTTATCCCAAAGAAACATCCTTTTGGGCTATCACAACACGCACTTACCTCATTTTTTTTAATAATGTCACTTACCTGCTTTTTGTTCTAAGCCCCTCATTTGATATACGTTAAAACTCTAGTACAGGCTAAAAATAAATTAATTTCTCTAAATATTCGTTTTGCTGTCCTTTCATCTATTCTGTTTTGAATATTACGCTCTGGGGTAGGTATTTCTTTGGTTGTCTTGACACGCGGAACATCTTCCAGGGTGGAACCGTGACGAGAACGATGGAGATGTTTTATTATGAATACGAAGATGAAAAATACGTGAGGAACAAAAAGAAGTCAGTATAATATGACATTCAATTTCTATTGTGTTGGCTTCTGTTATTTTACAAGGAAACTGCCCGGAACCAATGCGTAATGATCCATGTACAATCCATCATAGCCACTCCTTCACATGTTGTAAACCTGAACACTACCGGCAAGAACAGAATGCTTACTCCATTACATCATCTCCAGAAAAGCCATTCTTTCTAATCCAGTTTCCTCTTTAAGAATAACGCTTAATTGATGATATACGTACTACTGGTAGAATATAACGTGTTACCTAATTCTGATACATATATACGCACATACATACATACATACATACATACATACATACATACATACATACATACATACTTTAGAGTATCGATTATCCGAAACAACTGGGGACGGGGTGTGTTCGGATAACTGATTTTTCGGATAATAGATCATTTACGAAAATAAATTTTAATGGTGTCATAGGAGCAGTATGAAACAAATAAACACTAATATTAAACACAAAACTGTACATACAGTATATATTTTGTATCACACGTCTTATAAATAACACAGAGAACTGACTAGCCTAGTTTGACAAGTTCAAAATGGTCATTAAAGTAGGCCTACAGTTTAGGAAAAGAAGTCCATTTTTTTTTTTTTTTTTTTTTTTCAGAGCTGAGACTCATTTTTTTGCCGCTAAGTCTCGCAAACAGAGCTAGCGAAAGTTCTACAAGGTGCGCGCGCAAATTTGAATTTGCAGACTGGAATGCTTTCGGTTAACCGATGTTTCGGTTGATTGATATTCGGATAATCGATGCTCTACTGTACGTACGTACATACATACATACATACATACATACATACATACATACATACATACATACATACATACATACATACATACATACATACATACATACATACATACATACATACATACATACATACATACATACATACATACATTACTTATACAGATTCAAGCTGAGGGACAACCTGTCGTGTGCGTGTGGAGCAGAGGAACAGACCGTCGACCACCTCCTTTTCGAGTGCCCGAAATTGGACAAAGAAAGACTAGCGTTCCAGCGGGAAATGTTAAGGAAAACTGGCAAGTGGACTTTCACCAAGCTTAAAATAATGCAAGAACATGCGCATACATTCACAAACTATGTCAATGTTATAAATTTAGACGAGTAAACGTAGGATAATTTAATCTAGGATAGATAAGAGTAGGCAATAGATATAAAGAAAGACTCAAATTTTCACAACAGAATAACAGACCTACATACGCCTAGAGAGTGACAGAAACGAGACATAATGTGTTATATTGTAAACATACAGGCAGCAAGGCATGTAGTATTACCTTTATTGTAATGGGACATGCCGTTCAACTAATATTAAAAAAATACATATAGACATACATACATACATACATACATACATACATACATACATACATACATGCATACATGCATACATACATGCATGCATACATACATGCATACATACATGATTATTCCAACTCCAACGTGCCCTTGCAGACTAAAAGAAGAACAGACAGTCAACCATATTCTACTAAGATGTGCCACACTGATAAAAGAAAGAAGAATCCTACGAGCTAGTATAATACGCACAGGTCAAACCTGGCCTCCACCTTTTGATCAGTTCACAACAGCATACCTCAAAAGCTTCAGAAAATTTATAAAATCCATAGAATTTGGCAAAATGTAACAGAATTGAAATTAGAAGTAATATTAACAATGATGGTAACCTAAAATATATAGAAGTACAATTAGGCAACACTTGTATCTATAAGAATTTCAACATCATAATCAAAATTGTAAATATCTTGTTCTCATAAATTATGTAACTAATTATTGTAATATTTTATGTAAAACATGTAAAATATTACTCCAATGTAATGGAGCATGCTGATATACAAAAAAAAAAAAAAAAAAATGCATACATACATGCATACATACATACATGCATACATACATACATGCATACATACATGCATGCATGCATACATACATGCATGCATACATACATACATGCATACATACATGCATACATGCATACATACATACATACATGCATACATACATACATGCATACATGCATACATACATGCATACATACATGCATACATACATGCATACATACATGCATACATGCATACATACATACATACATACATGCATACATGCATACATACATACATACTGTACATACATACATACATACATACATACAACACAATTCATCTCTTTTCATGACATTAAAAGGTAGTTCATTTCCCGCCTATCTCTTGCTTGCCGTGGACATGTGGTGTTTGTTGTAGTATTTTTCTCTCAAAAATTACTTTGACGTAGAACTACATCTTTCTTCTATCTACACTCCGTTTCTGAAATCTGTAAAGTCGACTCATTCGGGTGGAGCCGATGATAAGCAAATGGACTGAGCCTATGAGTGTGTAAGTGTATTGCGGGCTGCATCGGCTCACGGTCGCTAAGGGGTAAGATGCGCGAGGAAGATAGGGTGGCATTTTATACGCTCGTCTTCAATCATACATACCCCAGAGCGGTCATTGGACTTGCCCCCTCCACTCACCACTTGCGCAAAGGACTTGTTTCGTCTCCTAATACTCTATAGATTCCAGAAACGGAGTGTAGGGATAACTTGGGAATTGACCGTCACATAAACATGAAACCCTTTCTCCAGCTACAATGGAAAACAAGGGGAATACAAGATGAACATAGAATACAAGGACAAGAGAACTACAAAGACAACATGGGATACAGGGATAATGGGAATACAAGGCGAACATGGGATACAAGCAGTGGTCGAATTGGGCACGTATGAAATAAAATAAGATGTCGGAAAGCATACTGGCAGTAAAATGAAAAAAAAATGACTGGTATTGAGTGAAACTGATCACTAGAGACGAGAATTCCATGCAAATTCATGTTTTTATAGGAACATAGGACATAGTTCGAACTTAGTACTTATCCATTTCATTACTTTCCGGTTCCAAATGTGTGTACTTTTTCCGTGCATATTTGCATGTTTTAGTCTTTTTTGGATAAAAACATGCATAATGCATATTTAAGGAATTCAGTTTAAATGCATGTTTTATTGGTATTGAGTGGACACTTCAGTTTCTCGATTTTTATAACCCGTATTTTAATTTCAAGAATCAGGATTGAAGAAGAAAAAGAAAAAAAAAAAAAATAACAGAAAAGGTTCATTCAAGTTTGCACCCATAACTTCTTGCGATGTACAGGGGTCATTCTCTGCCTACAAAAACATATTGACTGACAAGCGCAGAAACCTCACAGAAACCAATTTAGAAATGTTGTTAGTTGTTAACTGTGCAAAAAAAAAAAAGAAGTGAAATAAGAAATTTGCAACAAAATGAAAGTGCATATTTTAGTGTATTTTTCGCTTGATCGTGCATGTTTCATAGTTTGACAGTGCATGAATGCATGCATATTTTGGGATTTTATAGTGCATGAAATTCTCGTCTCTACTGATCACACAATCAATTACATTAACCCAGAGCTGCCACAGCGCCTATATTACATGCTCATACTACAAGCAATACAAATCCAACAAGGTTTACTTTTTAGCAAGAACAGTACAATGAACGCTCGTAAGGATATTGTAATTTATTCGTCACAACAATAATTCCTTTCTACAATTCACCTTAAACGCTCTCGTCAACAATTGATCTTCACTCAACACAGTATTCGTTATAGCACTCCACCGACGACAATGACAATTTACTTGGACTATTACGCACAACAATGAACTGTTAATCTTAACTAATATTTACAAAGCACTATTTACAAATCAGAACTACCAGTTCTCAGTTCACAGTTCTTCTATCTCAGTCACTCGAGTTCACGGTATCTCGAACCACAGACCTTCAGAGACAGTTCACTGTACTCGAACTCGGGTCCCTCCAACTGCGGTCCACTGCACTCGAACTCAGGTCCCTCCAACTGCGGTCCACTGCACTCGAACTCAGGCCTTCGGATGCTGACGCAGATGCGGACGCACACTCGAGTCGAACTCCGGCACACAAGTCTGGCTTGCTTGCTCTGGCTTACTCACTGACTGAATAACTGAAAACTCTGCTGTCGTTCCTTCGCGACCGTAATTTATAACCACAGCGACGTAGCCTCGAAAATTCGCGAGTCTTCCACTTCGACGGACCCCTGGAATAGTCGGGAAGGTCGTTCCACATTCACATTCACTGCTTAAGCAGCAGCTGCGCGCGCAGCCTCCCTCGCGTGTAGGACCCTTTCCCCTTTCCCCGTGAAGCCCGCGCGCCATCCCAAAGTGCTCCGCGCGATCTTCTCTCTTGCTACGCTGGTCGTGAGTTCGAATCTCACGTCGCTGTCACAATATGTTGTGCGGGTTCTCGCAGTGCAGGCGCTTTGCTCTAATCAATAGTGTCGTCATAATCTATCCCTTCTCTTAGACCAGGGATGCAGAACTGGCGAGAGAGGGGTGGAAGCATGGGGAATACGTTGAATACGTCTCTGTAACTAGTACGAAGACCCGCCTCGCACAAATCCGGACTACACGAGAGGTAGTGAGTGGTTTCTATAGCTGCGAGATGAGAGGTCTGCGCACCTGGCAACTATAGAAACCACTCACTATCTCTCGTGTAGTCCGGATTTCGCACGTCGCATGCGTCGGTTTAGAAATCTAAGGCTTTAGACATTCCTGCAGTAGTGCATGCTGTTTTTTATATTACGTTATTTAATTCAAGTGCGGGAGCATTGTCTTATTTAAGAAATCTTCAAAACAATAGGCCTACCGCAAGACAAGTCTGCGCATACCGGCAGTAATTTAGGGTGAAGTTGCCTAATGGCGTGATACACCTAATTCCGTGATACTTTTTTCACTTAATATCACGGGATTGGGTATCTTGCTTGGAAGTTCACCGATGTCTCAAAAGTAGGTGAAAGATGCACTCTTTCAAGAAAGATATCTGGCGCTATGATCGAACGGCAAAGCTTTGACTGACATTCAGTTTTTAAAAAGGATCACGGGATTAGGGGTATCACGGCATTAGGCAACTTTACCCTATTTTCAATTCGACCACTGGATACAAGGATAAGGGGAATAAAAAGAGAACAAGGAGAATGCAAAGAGAATAAAGGAAAGACGAGAATAACAACAGGAAGAAAAGGAGAATAGGATGAAGATAATGAGAACAATGAGAAGATAGAGAACACGGGAATACGAGGGAAAAAATGAGAAGGCAAGAATAAGGGGAATGCTGGTTGAACAAGGGGAAGATAAGAAAACAAGAGGAATAGAACGGTCCACACCTGTGGAGTAACGGTCAGCGCGTTTGGCCGCGAAACCAGGTGGCCCGAGTTCGAATCCCGGTCGGGGCAAGTTACCTGGTTGAGGTTTTTTCCAGGGTTTTTCCTCAACCCAATACGAGCAAATGCTGGATAACTTTCGGCTCATTTCACCGGCATTATCACCTTCATACCATTCAGACGCTAAATAACCTAGATGTTGATACAGCGTCGTAAAATAACCCAAAAAATAAAAGAACTTTCGTCCAAGTAAACCAGCTCACGACAGAATTCCCTATGGTGCCGAATTTCTACTAAATGCGGTATTTGTGTCGCAAACTCAAAATATCAGATCTCTCTAATAACACTTTCCGGCGCTCTTTCCGTTTAAATACCATCTTCTTCGCCAGAGTTTACAGAGATAACTTACTCCCATAGGAAGTGTCTTTTCTGTCGAATAATGGGCAATAGTTTCGACACCGTTGGAATCTTTTTATCTTGTAAGTAGATGTGTATAGTCCTGCGAATTACGCATTTATCGAAGTCATCTACTTGCAGTGTTGCATGACGTAGTCTAGTTTTGCATTTCCTTTCAAGAATCGACAGAGGTTCATTAGGAAAATTTGCTTTTCGTAATTTTGTTACGTATATCTTTTTATTGTAGATTGCGATTTATTTCAATAGGCCTATAATACTGTCCTTGTTGTTTGATTTATCGGAAATGAAGTAGCATTATTTCTACCTTAATCGTCAATCTTTTTCGTTCCGGAACTGATAATTTCGCGGCCTTCCGAATGGATCACTTTATTTTGCCTTTTCACGGCATTTTAACATAACACTCTTTCAATATAGCATGCTAGTTTTATGTAATCAGTTAGTCACAATCACAAAAAAAAAAAGCACTGAAATCATCGCTCGTCTGCTGTCCACGTTTCCCTAGCAACGAAGTTTTTATTTATTGTGTAGACTACAATAGTTTGACACATTATGAATACAGTATTGTGTTGATTTCTGCAATTAGGTATAGTTCTCACAACAGGGGAGAAGGTATTTATTGTCGAGCTTTATTTCCGGTCATACAGAATGGGGCATCAGAATGAGCTGAGCTTACCCCACGTTAAAGAACAGTACCAGGAGCGATTTAACAATTCGCCACCAAATAACATAACAAAGTTAACTTCGTCGAGAAGTTCCGTCGTACAGTATCAGTTTTACGTCACATTGCATGTTATAATGACTTATCTTGATTTTCAGAGTATGTTTGTAATTCCAATATTCCGTATGATCGAAAATAAACCCTTCGCCTCTGTTTGTTGTGAGAACCATAATTGCAGAAATCAACACAACATTGAATTCACAATATGTCAAACTATTATACAGGGCTTTCATTTCAAAACTTCCCAGTCTAAATAACTAATTATTTAAATTAAATTCAATTTAAACAAAAAACACATCAATTTAGATATTGAGGGTAAAGTCTGAAACCAGGCTTAATTGCATTTTAGACTCACCCCCACTTTGAAATTTCAAATGGCACCCCTATATTTTTATACTTAAATATGAAACAGCATTCAATTGTTTATACACTGCATTCATTTGTTTTCGCATCTTTTGTTTTCTATCGTTTTTAGTAGGTTATTTTATGACGCTTTATCAACATCTTAGGTTATTTAGCGTCTGAATGAGATGAAGGTGATAATGCCGGTGAAATGAGTCCGGAGTTCAGCATCGAGAGTTACCCAGCATTTGCTCGTATTGGGTTGACGGAAAACCCCAGAAAAAACCTCAACCATGTAATGATGAAAGAGTAATGGAACGGAGAAAATTTCTCTCCGGCGCCGGGACTTGAACCCGGGTTTTCAGCTCTGCGTGCTGATGCTTTATCCACTAAGCCACATCGGATACCCATCCCGGCGCCGGACAGAATCGTCTCAGTTGAAGTTCCAACTCTTGGATGGACTTCAGTCCTACGTTCATAGACATCTATGACGTAGTGCAGAGGGCGGCCACTAAAGGGAACCCAAGAGTTGGAACTTAAACTGAGACGATTCTGTCCGGCGCCGGGGTGGGTATCCGGTGTAGCTTAGTGGATAAAGCATCAGCACGTAGAGCTGAAAACCCGGGTTCAAATCCCGGCGCCGGAGAGAATTTTTCTCCGTTCCATTACTCTTTCATCGTATGATGACGCAGAATATCTGCATGGAAATATCATATGTACTTCGCTACATTAAATAATAGATAGGGCCTATCAACCATGTAACTTGCCCCGACCGGGAATCGAAACCGGGCCACCTGGTTTCGCGGCCAGACGCGCTAGCCGTTACTCCACAGGTGTGAACTTTTCTATCGTGGGAGTGGCAGGGGGTGGGGGTGGAATTTAAAATTCAATTAAGCCTGGTTTTAGACTTCCCTCTCAATATCTAAATTGACGTGTTTTTATTTAAATTGAATTCAATTTAAATAATTAGTTATTTAGACTGGGAAGTTTTGAAATGGAAGCCCTGTATGTGCAAAGAATACAGTTCATCAAATCATTAACATGCTTGATACAAAGGCATGTGTCAGTGGTCAGTGCTCCATTTTGTTTGATAAAAATAATATTTTAACTCAGAAAACAAATAACAAAAACATGAAGCTATGCGTGCAGGTTATAATATAGCAAGAATTAGACTACAGTTTTTTTTTCAATGACAAAAAAATTAACAGTAACAAAAGACGGAGTTGAGAACAATAATAATAATTGTACGCATTCATTTGAAATATAATTCCTCTTTGGATATGAGATATAATTTACGAAACAAGACGTGAAATATTAGTACTCACCTGGACACATCAAACAGCAGCATGCAGACTGACAGTGCTTCAGTCTGTGGCGGAGACAGACAGACAGACAAAAATAGAGAGACGGGGTTGAGAACAAATCCTGAGGACAGACTTTTGGAGAAATAAATCGCTAGGGAATGAAAGGTCGATGTATTTGGCAACTGGGCAAAGGAAGAGGATGAAGTGTTCTCAAAATATGAAGTTTCTTCCTTAAAAATTGTAGAAAACAAAAATGTCACACCCCCTTAACATGTGCTACTATCTAGAGCAGATATCTTCGAAGTAGGAAAATATCGAAAATTTATTTTCAGCTCGATTTTTTTTTTCTAAAAATGTTGCCGTCCCTACGAATTTGCCGCCCTGGGACCGGGCCAATGTGGCCCATGCGTAAATACAGACCTGACAATGCGAAAGCAATCTATCAGACTTAATAACTAACCTATCCGTTCTTTTTGTGCACGTAATACAGTACAGACACAGTCTAATATATACAGTCACGAAGCTCAATACGTATCCATAGACCAGTGATGTCAAAGCAAGCGTATTTTTCTGACCTTGACATCGTGCGCGGGCAACAAGCGCTAAGGGTTGTGTATATGAATAAGCAACCTGTTTGATTAAAAAAACAGTGGTGCACAAACTTCAAACGGAACGTGAAATTTTATGTCGTTATTTTTATATGGCTTCTTTCTGTTTAATATTATCTATATTTCTGTAAAACAAAAGTACTAACACTGATTTCTTAATATTGCACTTGTGTTTTAAATCTTAATAACATAATAGAGAGTTAAGAAGGAATATTCACTTAAATTCTATAGTAGTATAATATTAAACTGTATTAAGTGGATGAAACACATCATTCATAAAGAAAGTGATATTCCAAAGAAAAGATTGAGTATGACATGATAAATTGGAATTTATATTGATGGTATCTTTAGCCTTACAAAAGTAATCAATAAACAAATCAAAACAATATTACAGTACAAAGCAAAGTTACCTAGGTACTGTATCTGTTTTAAGTGTAACTAATATTACATAACAAAACTCTTATCGCATTATGCTTTTAAGGTGATATTGGTGAGCAACTTCCATCATCAGAATATTAAATTATTTTCTCAAAATCTGCTGAAGCTATAGAGCTGACATTTTTACAACACATGGACACGTATCTTTTGCTTATTATGTAACAGTAATTGCTTTGTTAATTCATTTCCTTACAAACAATTTGCATGCGAATATTTTCAAAATTTTCAATACACTATCTTCAGTAATACGTATATACGGTATATTCGATTTACGAAAACATTCTTTAAGGCTACTAAATAAATAGGCCTATACCTGAAAATTTCACTTTTCTATGCGAAAAGTTGAGAAAATATTTCTTTTAAATAAAAAAATCAAACTTGTGAAAAATGAGCATTAAAATTAAAACTTACATTCTTATAATCCACTTATAGGCCTACTTCTCAGGCAAATCTAAAAATTAGCATGGATACAGTTGTAATAAATCCTCTTCCCTTTATCTATTGAATCAGTGCTGGCCATCCCTGAATATACCCATAGCTCGACTAAGCGGTATCCTCTTTCGTCTGTCTCTTTCCTTTCCGCTGTAAAGCGCTCAGGCTGTCCTGGGCTCTAAAGCGCGCGTTTGCTCCTATGGGCATCAATTGACATGCCTGCCATAGACAATTCCTAACCACTAGGATCGCTAATATCGCCTCATTACAGACAATGCGAAATAGTACCAGCACAGTCTATTGTTCCTAGCACCCTCACAACTCAAGCTTCGTGACTGTATTTTTATTTTATTTTATTGGGTTATTTTACGACGCTGTATCAACATCTAGGTTATTTAGCGTCTGAATGATATGAAGGTGATAATGCAAATTAGCAAACATTTGCTCGTATTGGGTTGAGGGAAAACCCCGGAAAAAACCTCAACCAGGTAACTCCCCGACCAGGATTCGAACCCGGGCCACCTGGTTTCGCAGCCAGACGTGCTGACATTCAGGTGTGGACTCGACCTTCATACGCAAAACAATTTATTCACTCCCTGTATCCGCTAATCATTCGGATCGACCTTCATACGCATCGCGTCACACGGAAAAGTCGAAAGCAGGTCATCTGCAGTTGACCTTCACTATCGTACTCTACCTGTGGCGCATTTTGATGAAGTCGCCTGTGCACGGACACTTATGCAATGTGTGAGACAGGAAAGGAAATTTGCCATCCCTAGGGGCGGTGATTTTTCGCAAGAGCGATAAAATTTAAAATGACTGTAAGGCAGCGGTGACCAAACCTCCAGCTGCAGTGATTATATGCGACAGGCAGCCTATGAAGTGAAGACGTGGCGAAAATGTGACATGAAAACGAGCATATTGGTGGTTCCTGTACTAACATCTTGATACCTGTGCATTTCCCTTTGCTTCCTACCTCCCACAACCCCACTGCTCCCACTCACTGAGAGTCAAACTACAATTTCATTTGTATTTTCTCTGACCTTCCTCTTGAATATCGTCGCAATGTCTCTCTCAAAACCATGTGGATCTACAAAAACGAAAGTTTCATTGTAAATGGGAGGACTTTTTTGACAATTATTTATGAGAATATTAAATTTTGATTTGTTCTATTAAAAGGCTTACGAGCACGAAATTTCAACCCATTGTGTAACTAAAACGGCATTTATTTATCTATCTTTCATGTTCCTGATGAAACATTAAAAGGTTGTGTTTAACAGTTGTTGTTATTAATATTTTTCTATTATTATTATTATTAATTATTATTACTATTATTATCATCATTATCATCATCTCTAATAATTTTATCCTTTTCAGCAGATGTAGGAATAATGCACTAGATCTTCAATTTAAACTCACAGATTTACAATGTGATGTTAAATGAAAGCTAGATGTAATAACTTGACAAATGTTCAACCTTTCAAAATCTTTCCAAAAAATTTAAATATCCGAAGCTTCGTTCTTTCGTTTGCATTTTGAAAAAGTTATGTTCGAATTTTATAAAAATTTAAAATTGTTTAAAAAAATTATTTTCAACAATGAAAATAGTAAAAACCAAATTTAGATTACGAATGACAGACAAATACCTTCGTGATCAACTACGACTGGCAGTAATGACATAATTTATGTTTTGAAACTTGTCGCAAAAAATAAATAAAGACAGTTAAAGGTTGTGATAATGTTCCTATTTTTCTTGTTTATTTCTTTCTTCTTTACAAATCACCTACTAAACATTAGTTTGTAGCCTTGTACTGTATAAAATTATATTTAAGTGATTGACGTAAGGAAAATGAAAATCCGTTAATAAGTCAGACAGTTGCTTCACTTCCGCTTTGGTGTCCGCTCCTCCATAGGTGCTATGCACGTTGCAGGTTACACAGCTTGCTCGGCGCACGATCGCATTTTCGCCACGGCTGGCCTGAAGTAAGGAGACTGTAGGAAAGGTATGGTACTGAAAACTAACTGTACTAACATTTTGATCAATCCCGCGGATAAAAATCTCAAGCTTTGCTGTATCAGTAATGTCACTGCTGTCATCAAGAGCCAGTGAATAATATACGATTTTTCTTGCTTAATTTTTTTAACTTCATCTTGAATAAATCAAGAATATTCAATTATTCTCTCGATACTTGGTCGAGAAATTTGAGTTTTGTATGCATTTATTTTAAAATACAACTTGTTTCTATTAATAAATTAATGGACAAGTTATTTAAGCTTTTTTCATCATTAACACTTTTGAGAAATTCTGTTCTATTAAAAGGCTTCAGAACGAGATATTTCAAACCCCATTAGGTAGCTGATTTCATTTACATTTATTTATCTCATCTTTCAGTTCCTGGCTATGATTTAAGACATGTCAATTCCTGGCGTTTAACAGTTCATTGGCACATAATATTGAATCAATATTGAATCAGTTTTTCTAATATTATTATTAAGTGAATAATAAATAGTTACCCTCATCTAAAGATTAAGAAGATTAAAACTGAGATGAAACCTAATAATTGTATCCTTCTAGGAGAAGATCTAAAATTATCAATTTTCATGCACTTACAGAAGAATTATAGAAACACATACTTAGTGGCCAGTAGTAGTAAAAAATAATAATAATAATAATAATAATAATAAAATAAAAACATTATTCAGCGTAGCAACAATGTTTCTAAAATTTATATTTAAATATTCTAATCTTGTCAATTCCAATAGTTCTAGTATTAAATTGAAAAAGTTTTCATGAATTTTATAAAAATTTAAAAATTGTAAATTTAAATTTTTATATTTCTTGTTGCGAGTAGATATAAAACAATTTGTATTATAAACTTTTTAATTTCAAAGTCAATACGCCCTTGACCACGAGTTCTATATTCAAATCAGGGGCGATTAAACAGTGTTTTTTAGATGTATATATACATATTTTCAATGTGTATATATTATATTTTATGTTCAGTTATTAGCAAATTAAATAAATAAATAATTGAACCGTTGAGCAAAGTAAACATATTACATTTTGTTTGACAGAACAACAAAAACATGTTCTCCTTCTCATTCTTTACGAAATCACCATTACTGCTTGTAGAGACAGAGTTTGAAGCGACATTGATAATCCGCCGAGCTTGCCTTGAGTAGGGAATTTTGAAGCCACAGCAATGTACAGAAACTTCGTACCGGCAATTGAATGTCTGGTGATACTGAATGTAATCAAAGAAATGTGAGAAAATGGTCAATGTTCAACAATGGGCTGAACAAATGTTTGATGAAACTCGATGTATTTTCATTTTCACAGCTTGTATATCCCCTTTCATTGAATTTTGCAAGACAGGTGTTCATCACTCGACATTATATTGCCTTTCCCATTTATGGTTCTTTGAATAGGAAAGTCTCAGTTCATTTGGACTAAAAATCTCTGCCCGCCCGAAAGTCCAGTGGGAGTTCTGGATCAACGCGTGGACAGTTTTGATCATCCGCCCAAACAGGCTCAGAAATTCGCTCCCCCGCAAGCTTTTCCTGGCTATTTACTGGCGCTATTGCGAAGTTTGTCGCTTACAGAATAAAAACAAGAATATCAAATCGCTCCAGCTTTAACAGAAATTTGAGTTTTATGTATGCATTTATTTTAACAATACAACGTTGTTTCTATTAATAAATTAATGTATTTATTCAAATCACACATGTAAGCTCAATTAAACAGTGTTCATGGGTTAGATGAGAAACATACAATATATATCAATCTCCGAAACATGTCTGACTTTTATTAATTTTAATAATTCATTTTATTCTCAAAAGTGTTCATACAACTGTGATGTATTTATTTTATAATGTGCTAAATAAAATAAGAATAATAAAATTAATGAAATAAAGTACGAAAATAATTTAGACCTATACAATTTCAATCCCCGTATTGAGTAAAAATCGAATATATTTGTTATCTGACAGCGTCTGTTTATTTCAGGAAGAGGAATCACAGAACTCGAACTGTTTATCGCATTATACATTTTCTTTGTTACCATAGCAAAGAGTAATGAATTCCTTCTTTAAGGGGACACTATGGTGAAATAATGGTGAAAAATTAAGAATATTCACTTAAAAATTTATTGTGACTCTCTATTTATACCGAGCTTAAAAAGCTAATTAATTTATGTTCCCATGAATATTTTGAAGCTTTTGAGCTAATATAAACTAAAAATTATGAAAATTGTGAGGCAAGGAACCTTTTTAGTGATATCAATATAAAATACATTTACAAAATATCATTTGAAATCTATTAGCCCTAATGGCACCAAATTTTGTACAGATGATAGTTTGTAGGCATGTTTATGTCATTTAAAATTAATAAATTTTGGATGAAAATTGCAAAAGATTTAAAACTCACATAAGTATCCCCTTAAAAATCGTATAAAACAAAAATTTCACCCCCGACCCCCCTTAACATATGCTACTATCTACAGCAGACAGCTTCGAAATAGGAAAATATGGAACATTTATTTTCAGCTCGATTTTTTTTCTAAAAATTTTGCCCCCTACGAATTTACCGCCCTGGGACGGGCCCATGTGATCCTTGCGTAAATACAGACCTGACAATACGAAGGGAAACTAAGAGACTTCCCGAGACAATTACTGTTAAATAACTCACCTATCCGTTTTTTTGTGCACGCAATACAGAACAGAGACATTACAAGCAATTTGTTCACTCCCTGTATCCGCTGATAGTATGACATTCGGTGTGATCGACCTTCAATACGCAATCGTGTACGCCACGCACACATGTCGCGTCACGAAAAAGTCGAACGCAGGTCATCTGCAGTTGACCTTCACTAACGTTCTCTGCCGGTGGCAGGTTTTAATGAAGTCTTCTATGCACAGACACTTATGCAATGTGTGAGACAGGAAAGAAAATTTTCCCTCCCTAGGGCTGGTGATTTTTCCTCTACTACATACATGGGCACAATTTTCGGTTAGGTGAGGCACTCGATTTGAAATAGTTTGTTTACTAGGAAAGAAGACTGCAAAGTAGGATGGGAAATACAAACTGCTGTGACCTACGTCACCTTATCGTAATCGCTGAGGCGGTCAGTGGCGAATTATTAGGAAAGCGCTTGGTTAACGTGAGAGACTCGAAAACTTTTATTCAATTTGGCAAATTATTTCGGCAGCTTTAATCATAAACCTCTTTACTATCATGGAATTGATTTAAATCACAGGCGAGAAATTGCGTAACTAGCCAATAATATTCCATCACGTTGTCTACGTTTATTTTCTTGAATATTCTGGCGTTTCTCAAGATTACTTAATATATTCGATTTCTCGACCTAAAATAATTCTCATATTTCGTTTTCTACGCACATTTGATATTTTTTTATAAATTTATTTTGGAAATAATACGTACAAACAACATTTTTAATTCCTCGTACCTTTTAATGTAGCGTGTTTAAGGTATAATGTCGTATTTAGTATACTATGCGAATGTTAAGGTCATAAATTTTCTTCGGAATAGTACGAAGAATAACATTTAATTTGTCTTACCTTCTAATTCAACATGTTCTTTATGACATAAGGAGTAATGTCGTTGTATATTAAATTTATTAATGTCTAATAGGATTTTCGAGCATAACATACATCGTATGTTCTCCCCTTCTAAACAGAAAAAAACTCTTCCTCCCATTTCTCATGAAATAATCGTTTTCTAATGCTTACACACTGCTTTGATAATGCCATTATGCCACCACTGATATTGCTTATGAAACTGATATAGAACCTGCCCACGCCTAGGAGCTACGTGAGGGAGGAACGGGGACTGTGAAGATGATGTCACTCAGAGCGATAAGCTCTGTGGAGGTCAGTGAGGCATTATTTCTCAAGTGAGGCACGATGCCCATCTATGGCCTAGACCGACCAGCCGGCTGCTGGCCTCACGCCCACATCCCGAAGCAGAGGTAGACGATCATCCAACCAGAATTGAGGTATCGTGTGGTTAGCACGATGATCCTCCCAGCCGTTATAGCTGGCATTCGCAACCGGATTTCGCTGCCTATCGTAGCTTCCCAAGTGCATCACGATGCTAGGTGGGCACCGGTCCCATACACTGGCCGAAATTTCATGAGAAAATTTCTTCTCCCATGAGGACTCGAACCAGCGCGCATTCCGTAACGCGAGTCCTAGGCAGGATGCCTTAAGGTTCATTCACAATGAAAGTTAAACATAACGTAAGCGTTAACTTAAGAATGTAAACGTTACGGTAAAATCAAGAAATCATACCATCATTCACGATGGGAACATAAACATAACAGCAAACATACTTGGTAACCATGGAAACATAACAACGACGCCATTTCCT
>JAJSOF020000001.1:32983844-33498844 GCA_025594305.2 Periplaneta americana
TATTGCATCTCACTTATCACTGAAAACTCACTAATTTTCTACGTACTTTTCTAGAAATTCCCTAAAATGGAGATTATCTAATTTATTAATTGGGATGTTGGCATTGAACATCATGGTAGGCTACACAAATCCATGCTAAACATAGAGTTAATATCGTCATAATTTTTAGATTTTTATGGTACTGGTTCTTTTTTATTACGTTCAACACACTTTCTGTGCCTTTTGGTATTTCAGTGTTTTTCAGTGCACTGTTTTTGTCACTTTTACGTTTATTTTACACAATTTATATTTAATGTTGTCTATATTGACAGTAAAAATATTAGCTCAACTATGTCCCGCAATATTACACGCTCTGCAATGAACCTTCAACCAGCCACAAAGATGTAGTTATTTAAATAATACGACCAGTAAGAGCAGTGATCGATAAGACTACTCACTATAATTGCGTCCCGGTTTTGACTTTCTAGAGAAAGAGGATAGAGGATGCGTAACTTTTTGTACACGAACGTAACTGTACCTGCGCTGTGACGTCACGTATACTTTGAATCAGACAACTTCATTCCCGTTTATAGGTAGCTGAAATACGAAGCCTACTAATAAGTAAGGATGGAAACGATACGATAAAAGAACTTAAATGGGAAACTTTGGAAAACAGACGTAGGAAAACTAGAATAACATCATTGTATAGAGCACATCTAGGTCAGAAAGCATGGGTAGACATAACGGCTCGATTAGAAAAGCCAACGTACTATGGTAGGAATGATCACGATTTTAAAATCAAATGTAAGAAACAGAAAACGGATGTAGGTAAATTCTCATTTTTAAATAGAACTATAAATGATTGGAATGACTGCAGCGGTCTTTGAGGGCTGTCCTTCCTTAAGGAGATTCAAGAATAACTTAAAAAGTTGTGTATAAAGTGCAAATTAAAATTAAGGTGACATTTAACATTTAATTTCTTTAAGGTGACATGTATTTATTTAGCCTGACGAGTTACTTCCTTGGTTTGAATTGTAAATATTTAAAAATAGCGTGTAAGAGGGCCTTAGACTAGAAATGTTTAGCTTAAATGTAGTTCTATTTATAAGTATGCATAAGGGTGTAATTATTTGTCTTATGTGAACTGTTGTATCAGTGAAGCGAGGTGAGTCAGTGAAGTTATGGTTTTACAGTGCAGTGAATAGTTCCGATCAGTGATAATTTATAGCATCGATGAAATGTGTTATATAGTGTCAGTGAAATGTGTTATAGAGTGTCAGTGAAATGTGTGCTAAAGTGTCAGTGAAATGCGTCATAGTACCACTACAGTGAGTGAGATGAGAGTAAAGTGAAAGACTATTGAAACTTATGTAGGGCCTATACATATGTAATTATTGTGTTAAATTGTATTGTGTATTCTTATTGTATTGTGTATTGTTTATCATTTTATTGTGTATTGTTTATATTGTGTATACCATTGCCACTGGGTGCTTGCCCACTTGCAGTGTAAATAAATACATACAAATTAGCTGCATTATGATAGGCTGTACAGCTGTATAGGATAGAGCTTTGACTTGCTTCGGAAAAAGTAAACACTACCCTCTTCCACTAGCTAAAACTCTACCTGTTGGGAAGAGCGCTCTCCACCTCCTTGCTAAAACATCAATGAATGGACAGTACGGCCGATAAGAACTGAACATACTCGTCACTACTGTCGGCTGGGGGACAAGCGACAACTAGTTAATGTTTGTAAACAAAACGCACAGACAAGCATGCCTATCCTGATACAACTACTTTATCAGAATCTTACTAAAAGTAATCTGGTTAGGTGAGGTGGGGTGAGATGGGTTATGTTTATGTTCTGGTTCCCTTTTAGAAACAAGTGACTTCGGAACCGCACATTTGCATAAAAGCACCATTACTGTAATGTAGCAATTTGTTCAACTGAAGTCAACGATTATTTGAGTGTGCGTCAGACAAGTGAGTTTCGCTTGTGACGCAATTGAATTTCATGATAAGCAGGTTCAGACTCAATCGGATCAGGACTAACTTACTCTACCTACGTATATGCAGACCTATATTGGATATTGGTGTGGTATAATCACAGGAGCACTCACACACCATGGCTAGAGAGGTAGATTTTCTCATTCACTATAAATGCAAAATGTGTCCAAATGCTATCAAGATAAGTAATTTTATGTTTAAAAGTATGTTAAATATATTAGTACAGTTTTTTAATCCGCGATGAAATGTGAAATTGAATACAAAATGCGAAATTTGTGTGTTCTGCGTAATAAGAGCGAAATTAGACTTTATGAAACTTTTTTTGAGTTTTTACTGAAAAAAATAAGAATCTATCTGAAGGTCCCGTCACAGACAGATTCTCAGATTTTCTTAAAATACTTTACATCTCCATGTTAGCTTTTATGGTATGAATAATATAAGACTATGACCTGCCTGATATCCTCCTTGTTGTTATAGTTCGTAAGTACGCCTACAACTTGTTCTTGTATATACAGTTCCGCACCCAAGAAAATTGAAGAAATTACTTCCCTACGTTATCCTGTGTTTTTAACTAATCTGTCTGATGACAGAATATTGGCTGCCCAGTGGCGGTTCCTCGAGGGAGGGGAGGAACGTCCTCCTCACATTTTTCTTCTTTTGAAAGTAAATACCAAATGAAATATATGCCTTGAAATTCGAGGAAGATTCGATAATTTGTAAGTTCACAGCTATAAGAAAACCTCGGTTGATCGAGTTTTAAACCACGCGCACTTATGTGCTGCTAGAAAACTGCGAGAAGAATACGAGATTGTTTGTTGGAGGAAAGTCAATCCATTCCTCCTTTACTGCAGTTAACACACACAGACAACAGCGCACTAGCGGCCAGAGAAAGAAGCAGAGTTGTAAAGCAAGTAAATGAACGGAAAGGGAGGAGATCCTTCTCTGAATCAGCGGATGGGCGGGAAATAGAAACAGACTGGTCTTGCAGCAAGCTCGCTACCGCTGCCATCTAACGATGCTGCATTCAACCAGACTATAAAACGTCATCTAGGAGGAGACACAATAAAAATAGTTTTAACGCAAAGTTATGAAAGACACCATATAAACTTTTTTTAAAATTATAAAGCAAAATATATTATTCATTGCACTTTATATAAGCTATATTCATGGTTTGAAACTTTCGAGGATATCTGAAAGTTGAAGTTGGATTTATATAAAACAAAGAGGAAGTACTGTAGTTCTAAGTTAGTACCGCAGATCTTTTTGGCCTCTGAAATTCACTTCCATTCATTGTCTACTAGACAGGACAACAGCCAAGTTGTCAGTTTTGTACAAATATATTTGAAATTGAAGGTACTGCAAACTACATTATTTTTAACATAAAAAAATTAATCGGCCACCGGCAGCTTTGAACAATAATGGTAGTATGACTTTACAAAACTGACATTCTTCAAAAGCATGTGATACTGAAATTGTAAAATGTACATGTGGCAACACAGACCACGTGGGTAGGTGCAGTGTTCTCGTTTTCCTAACAGATTATTTTTCATTCCCATTTCCGTAAAACGGTTCCGGTTACGTGTTAGTAGCTAGTCTCTTCCAACACGTGTGATGCTGTAGTGTGCGTGAAAAATGCTGCGAGGTTGTGAATTTCCTTGTAATTGTTAATTTGTGCAATTATTCAACAATGAATGGAAGTGAAAACATATTAATTTTGGACAATTTAGGAAACACAGTTTACAAAAACAGATTATTGCTACGTATATAAAAGGGAAGGCCAACCCTAACAATACCTGGTCTTACATGTATGCATGTAGGATAATTTGTAGCTTGTCTCTCTCAAGAAGGTATCATTTTGCGCTATTAACTTCTTTCCTCCTCTTAAGAAATATGCAGGAGCCGCCACTGTGGCTGCCTATGCCATCCATCAGTGTTCACTCACAAACATGTTGTAGGCTATCTGGTAGTGGGTGATTGTGATTGAATAACAAGATGGGTCAGGGTAAAATCACACCGTATCTTTTGGCACGTTTATTAATGTTGATAATTTTACTGTAACTGTATATGTTCTTTCATTTATTATTTTTATTTTTTTAACTGAAAAGTCTAGAAAATGCACCTGTTAACACACTGATGACTAGAGATCGGAATTTAGGCCCTAAAAAGTGGCATTTAAATGCCATTGAACCTTTATTTAGGCTCTATAGAATAAAAAGAACCTTTTTTTGTTAAAGAGTGTCACTAGATAAAATTCAACATTTATTTAATGCAAAATTCTAGGATTAGAAGAAACTTCCACATATTTCACACTTTCCAGGCCGTACTGAAACAAATGAAGACAGTGTCTTTAAGTTAATTGTTTTTCATTCAAGAATCACATTTCCAGGGGTTTGCACAGGATGATCAGCACTGTGGCTATTGTGTCGTTCACAAATGGTGAGAAAAAGGAAGGGTTGTTATCCGTCTTGAATGTAAGAAATGCTTATTCGGTACAACCCAGGATGTTAAAAGAAAGAATAAATAATAAAATAAAAAATAATAAAATAATAATAAAATAAAATAAAAAATAGGAACTAATTTGTCCCGAAATTATTTTACATTTTCTACTGACATGAGCCTTCGCATTTAAAATTTAAATGCCATTGACCTCGACCGAGATCGAACCCGCAACCTAGAGCACAGAAGGCTATTTATGAAGGAAAAAAAGTTATGACTTTTCCCGGCGTTGAAAGATTGTAAGAATGAGAAGGGGTGGCCCGGAGGTACTTCTCTATCGTGTCGTTCACTGCTAGGAAGGAGTTGTTATCCGTCTTGTAATGTAAACGGTACAGGATGTTAAGAAAAAGAATAAACAGTTACGAAAAATTATGCAAAAATTAAAAAAGAAATTTAAAAATAGGAACTAACGTCGAAATAGGCATTTTAGGCACTCATATTTCCATGAAAAAATGTAAATATTAAATGTCAAGCCTGTTTTATGAAGGAAAAAATAGGTTTTGCCTAAATTCCGCTCTCTATTGATGACATTGAATTTATACTACCAAACTTTCAATATCAAAATGTTAAACCAAAAACGCTACAAAATGCTAAATTCAAACATTATAAATGCTAAATTTGATTTCTAAAGTGCTAAGTTTTTATTTTAAGTTGCTAAAATCTACCATCTCCAGCCATGATCGATTTTCTATCTGTTAAACCTAAGGTAACAATTCGTCCCGTATTTTACGGGACAGTTCCATACTTGGAAGTCTTGGGCCATATATTTTACACTTTATAGACTCGAAATAAACGCGTAGACCTGTGTGTTTCGCATTTTATTACACATTCCGTAAATGTTCCCTATTTCAGAAATTACATAATCGGTATTTTACAATATTTCATTATCAAGTTCTTGTCACATGAAAAGTGCCCGATGTGATTAGAATAATTTTGAGTATACACGTTCTAATAAAAAAAAAGTGTAGCAAAATCCAAAACATAGCGCCGCCGTTCTCTAGTCGCACATAATGCCATTTTTCCACGCCCACTTTACTCCGTTTCTGAAGTCCTTTGCGCAAGTGGTGAGTGGAGGAGGCCAGTCCAATGACCGCTCTGGGGAAAGCATTGCTTGAAGGCGAGCGTCTAAAATGCCACCCCTGCCTATCATCATCTGTTACGCGCATCTTATCCTTAACGGCCGTGAGCAAATGCAGCCCGCAATACACTCGTGCACTGATAGGTTCCATCCATTTGCTTGTCAGAGGCTCCACCCAAATGCTTCGACTTACTTACTCTACAGATTTCAGAAACGGAGCGTAATTCATAACGAGAGGCGTGATAGAGAGACAGGCCATTTCACACTTTAAGATTGGCCTGAAATACGATAACGTATGGTCCGTCCCAAGAATCTGTACTTTCCAGAATCCCTGGCCTAACCACTTCTGTACAGATGACAGTGATTGACAGGCCAGTTGGCCTTTGCCACGTTTGCTCTTGGCTGGAATCTTTAAATGTAATTTCTTTTGCAACTGGTTGATTCTTTCAAAAATGGAAAATTCACAACACAGCATTCTCGGCGTCTCCTGACGGTATCTTTGTCCCCATTTCACTAATTGGGGGAGCGTGTCAAGATTTATGGCCTGAACCCACGAACGAAGGTTCTTTACTTCCCAAAACCAAGAGTAGAGTGACTTTGCGTATTGGGGCCGGAGTTTATCTGTGACGGAGTGTATTGCGGGCAGTATCAGTTCGAGGCCGCTATGAGGTAAGATGCTTATGATAAAGAGTTCAGATAGAAATTATCCCCTCCCTGCAAGCGATTGGTAGCTTCGTTTAACCAATGCCTCCCCCAGAGCGGTCATTGGCCCTAGCCCTCCCACCCTCCTATTTGCGCAGAGGTCTTATTCCGCCTTTCAACTCTACAGATTCCTGGGACGGACCATAGTAGAAATAGAACAATGCTACATTAGACTATCAAGAGTAAACCGTATTTCACAGGAGCAAATCTGTACTCTTAGAGACTCAAGACAATTGACTTAATCCCCACTTCAGTCTGAACGGTAGGAGCATTTGGTTTCTGCTCACTTTGAAATGTATGTTGCCTAGCTAATGTATAACTCTTCTTCATCCATTTTCAGACTTCAGCTTCTCATGAAAGTGCACTTAATTAAGACAAAGTCACAAAATATTACAATGAGTGAAGTGTATATTATCTTAAAAGTCTAAGATTGGATTCCTGTAAGAAGTATGTTTAAAAACCTACAAGAAATGGGAAGAGTCAGTGACATTTCTCATTTCAATTGAAGAGTCCTCTGCAAGAATTATGGATGTCATTTGGAATACATTTTGCAGGAGAAGCGATTGAAAGTTTGAAATGCTTAGCGCTCAAAGCTTAACAGTGATTTTCCGATCATTACTGGACAATGACTATGAGTGTTAATGCCATGTCACTCTCTATGTACAGTCTATATGTCTTAAGCTATGCATTGACAGTCTTGGTTCATTTTCGACAAAAAAGTGGCATCCATCATTCTTGCAGTGGACTCTTCAATTGTTCTCCGCATCCTTCTATTGTAAGAAGCATGTTTAAAAAACCTACAAAGAAAATGAAGTGTTAGTGACATTTCTTCTTGTTTCAAACAGTCTGCTGCATCCTTCTACGCGTCAAGCATTGGGTATTTAGGTGGACGTAGCAATTAGAATATACAGGGTGATTCACGACTAAGGATCCGTGCTTTAGTAATGAATTCTAGAGGCAATTTCGAGCATAAAATGTCGTAGAAACATGGGTTCGATTTTTAACAGTTAAGGAGTTACAGCTAATTGAATTCTACGAAAGTAGCAGTAGTTTTGAGCAGGATTAAAAATTGCTCGCTTAAAATACACGAAAATATCCATTCAAAATACTATATTAACCAATATGAGCAAATGCTGGGTGATTGTTGGTGTTGGACCTCGAACTCATTTCACCGTCATTATCACCTTCATCTCATTCAGACACTAAATAACCGAATATGTTGATAAAGCGTCGTAAAATAACCTACTAAAATGAAAAAGAAACTTCTTGAAGGTATAAGTTACGATACTTTTCACGAAAATTGCCATTTCTATTTTGATTTTTTCTTAAAAATATCTTTGTGCTTACTTGCGCTCCTTAGAACACTTGTTTTGGCAGCCACTTTTGAAAGTGTACGCGCTTTAAATTCCCTGTAGTCTTGCTGTTTAACTCAGTTTATCGCGGTTTTTAGTTTTTTTCATTTTGTCCACATTGAAAGCCTATCTCCATCCACAAATTTTGAGCTAGCTTTATAAAATCTTTTCCACCCTCCCTCAAGCTATACTATATGGAAGTTCGTGTGAAATCTTGGTAGGATTTCAAAGGATTAAAAAAATAATAATTAATACAGTCGTGGCATTTTTAGGTACAGTAACGTACACAATTTTTTAGGCAAAACTAATATGCACACTTAAAATTTAGGCCTACATGCTAATTATTATCAATGATAGTATGTAAAACATACAAGTAAAGTTTTAGTTACATTTCACTTTATATCAAGAGATGGAAAAGGATTAAAATTAATTTATTTGCGAGATTTTTTTAAATGTGCAAAATATTTAACCATTCAGCTGAAAATTTTTATGAACAAATTATTCTTTATGTTCTAAATAATGTAGGCTTATGTGCAGAAAATGAAAACTGTTAAGCCCAGTATTTTAAAATTTTCACATTTCATTAACCTGGTCAGAAATTGAAATCATTCTTGGATTTTAATATAAGTAATAAATGTGACATAAACTTAAAGGAAGGAGATCTGTTTGATGCAGTAAGCTGATTAACAATTATGTCACTCAAAATCACTCAAACAATGGAAAGAAGCTGACATATCAGCTGATAGAAAACGTGTAGAAATCTTCGACAACTTAAAAATCAAAATATTTCCCACGGTAACTTGCATAAAATCATTGAGCTCTGCATTGCTTGCTGGATTAAATTCTCATGAACAATTCGTGGGACAAGAACTGAACACAAATGAGAGCAGAAACTTCGAAAACCTGCTAAAAAGTATCATTATGACATAACATGTGTGCAATTATATCAGTACATAAAAATAGGGACGACATTCTCAAGAAATTAATTTATTCTGTGCATAAATACGGCCGGAACGGTGCAGAAGAAGTTATATTGCTGAGTTTATAATTATTATTAATTTTCTTATTTTCGTTCACTTTCTATTACTTCAATAATGATTCTGATTAGTGTCACATTTATAGTCCTGGCAAAGCAATGTAGCTAATAATAATAATAATAATAATAATAATAATAATAATAATAATAATAATAATAATAATAATAATTGTGATAAACAAAATTTCTCCTGAATTGTTCCGTCTCCTAATTCCTCGGAAGAATTCTCTCTTTTTAGTAACACAACTTCACGCTGACCTTCATCCCTATCCAAGTAATTCGTCATCGAAATAATCTGTTAATTTGGCTGCCATTTTACATTACTAGGCTACTTATTACCTCTTTTAACTACCGAAATTTGACCAGTTAGAAATTACAGTGGTTAATCTCCTGTCTGAGAACTAACCGAGGTCGATGCACCGTAACAATGTTTAACAAAGAGTTAGGTGGCAATTTTAATCGGTGAATACACCAACCAACGTTGATGTGCGTGGCCATTATCCAGTTAAATTGTGTCAAGCTACACCAATGAGCCTCTATTCATGTCTTTGACAGCGACAAGTAGAAAAGTTACTCAAGTGCAACACAATCAGTCAAAAATTGTAGGAAACCTGTGAACCAAGAGGTGCGAAGGGTTAGAAGAAAACTTAGCTCTACCTAACATCACATCCTTTGAGAGTTACTGAGGTTTTAGAAGAGTCTTGGAAGTTAATGTTGCTTGCAGTGCACGATTGTGATGGAGGCGTACCTAAATGATGAGTTTATATAGAATTCCAGAGGTATGTTTTCAAATTGGTGTAAGGTCAGTAGTGAAGGTAGTAGATTTAGTAACAGTAACAGTAGCAATAATAGTAATTGTAACAGTAACAGCTAAACTGCTAGATTAGTTTTATGAGCAGTACTAGGAATATTATTAGCAGCATTAGTAATAACGGAATAACTACTAGTCTATAATTAGCACTACGAATAGTAGTAGTAGTAGTAGTAGAACAGTAATAATAGTAGTGGTAACAGCAGAACTACTAGACTATTAATATGATTAGCATTAGAAATAATAGTAGTACTAGTAGTGGCAACAGCAAAACTACTACACTAGTAGTATGATCAGCACCAGGAATAGTAGAAGTAGTAATAGTAGTAATGACAGCAGAACTACTATATTAGTAGTCTGATTAGCATTTGGAATAATAGTAACAATAATAGTAGTAATAGTAATAGCAGAACTATTAGACTAGTACACTACTCCGCCGGTTTAACAGAATGCGTTTGAGTCTAAAGAAAGCAGCAATACAGTACAACGCGATCTGTTGTGACGAAAATCCAAGCCTCCGCATACCGATAAGGTATCATGTCACAAACACGTTCACGTCTGAGTATTTCTGACAAAGTAAATATTACTCAACGCCTTGAAAACGGCGAAAATATTAAGAATTTTACTGGAGAATTTAAGTTAATATTTATTTATTTGTTTATCTGTTTACTTATTTAATTTACTCATTCATTTATTTATCTATCTATTTATCTTTGTATTTATCTATTTATTTACAATATGATACGTGGTCTACTTTATTGTTGTGATATTTACTTTTTATAATTAATGAACAAGACTTAAATGCGGCATTTCCGTATGATAGACTTTTTACTGACCTTAATATTCCTCGACTTTCATGCTGTAACTAAACATGATATTTGCCGATTGTAAGGGACTTGCTCTGCGTATTATATCTAAGTAGGTAAACACTGGCTTTCTCCTATATCGACGGAGCAGTGTAGTACGATTAGCACTAGGAACAATGGTAGAAACAGCAGAACTATACTGAATTTGTAGGATAAATAGCACTAGGAATAGTGGACATAACAATAGTAGTAGCAACAGTTAGTCGTAACAGCAGAACTATTAAACTAGCAGTATGATTAGCACTAGAAATAGTAGTAACAACAGCAGAACTATACTGGATTTGTAGTATGAATAGCACTAGGAATAGTAGACATAACAATATAGTAGTAGTAGTAGTAGTAGTAACAATTAGTCGTAACAGCAGAACTATTAAACTAGCAGTATGATTAGCACTAGAAATAGTAGTAACAACAGAAGAGCTATACTGGATTTGTAGTATGAATAGCACTAGGAATAGTAGACATAACAGTATAGTAGTAGTAGTAGTAGTAGTAGTAGTAACAGTAGTAACAGTAGAACTAGTAGTAGTAGTACAAATAGTAGTAACAGCAGAACTATACTGGAACAGCAGAACTATTAAACTAGCAGTATGATTAGCACTACAAATTGGTAAAAATAACAACAGCAGAACTATACTGGATTTTTAGTATGAATAGCACTAAGAATAGTAGACATAACAGTATAGTAGTAGTAGTAACAATTAGTCGTAACAGCAGAACTATTATAGCAGTATGATTAGCACTAGAAATAGTAGTAACAACAGCAGAACTATATTGAATTTGTAGTATAAATAGCACTAGAAATAGTAGTGGTGGGGTAGTAGTAGTAGTAGTAGTAGTAGTAGTAGTAGTAGTAGTAGTAGTAGTAGTAGTAGTAGTAACAGTCGTAACAGCAGATCTATTAAACTAGCAGTATGATTGGCACTAAAAATAGTAGTAACAGCAGAACTATACTGGATTTGTAGTATGAATAGCACTAAGAATAGTAGACGTAACAGTATAGTAGTAGTAACAATTAGTCGTAACAGCAGAACTATTATAGCAGTATGATTAGCACTAGAAATAGTAGTAACAACAGCAGAACTATATTGAATTTGTAGTATGAATAGCACTAGGAATAGTAGTGGTGGGGTAGTAGTAGTAGTAGTAGTAGTAGTAACAGCAGAACTATTAAAGTAGCAGTATGATTAGCACTACAAATAGTAGTAACAACAGCAGAACTATACTGGATTTGTAGTATGAATATCACTAGGAATAGTAGACATAACAGTATAGTAGTAGTAGTAGTAACAATTAGTCGTAACAGCAGAACTATTATAGCAGTATGATTAGCACTAGAAATAGTACTAACAACAGCAGAACTATATTGAATTTGTAGTATGAATAGTAGTAGTAGTAGTAGGAGTTGTAGTAGTAACAGTCATAACAGCAGATCTATTAAATTAGCAGTATGATTAGCACTAAAAATAGTAGTAACAGCAGAACTATACTGGATTTCTAGTATGAATAGCACTAGGAATAGTAGTGGTGGTGGTAGTAGTAGTAGTAGTAGTAGTAGTAGTAGTAGTAGTAGTAGTAGTAGTAGTAGTAGTAGTAGTAGCAGCAGCAGCAGTAATACTAGATTTAGCGACGTTAGCAACTGTTATGTTTTTCTGGGTCTACAGAACTCAACGTAGATGAGAAGTGACCGAGAAATTGTTTGTCTGGAGCCCTCTATCAGGGACAGGTCCTTTGACGTGCCGGTAATCCACGATACGTGTTTCACAGCTTTACTTCCTTCCTGGAAGAAGCCATCCTAAGAAATTTATCGCTCCTTAGCCCATTACTATTGAACGCGCGTATGTCGCATCCGAAGACTAGCACGGTACAAGACAATATTAATCTAAGGATCGCTAAAGGCGGTGAGTGGACGTTTTTTTTCAGCACGTTCACCTCGAGCAGGACGGGCTGAGAAAGTTTGGAGTAAAAGAGATTAGTGGTAGGGGGTATTAGCCTTAAGATCTCCGATCACATTCCAAGCCTTACTACAGCCGTAGATCTGTGTTACGAAGGGTAGGTGCATCGTAATAGCCTGCTGATCAGATGTAATGCCAAACCACAATTGACCGGATATTCGTTTTTTGAAATAACACGGTGTAACAGTTTCTTTCTCTCTCTCATCTGTGCGAACTTGACATAAATATGTAACATGAAATATTCGTCGGAATGTCAGAAAAAACTGGAAAGTTGTTTACCTGGCCAGCACGCCGAGGTCTGTGGAGCAGTGTTGTCGTTGTTGACATTCTGTTGTTCTGCGTTGCCATTAGTCGTCGAAACTTCTTCATCGGCGACAAAACCAGAGTTGACAGCTGCCATTGTTCACTTATTGTTCATTCTTGTATGGTCACAACATTCGACGTTGGCTGTCGGCGTTACGTATACGACTTCTTGCCGTAGACGTCTGTTCGTAGTTGCACGCTCTGCGATAGAATTGCTTTTGATCGCTCTCGCTGCGGCATGCAAATCGGACGTCCTGTAGCCGTGGTCCCTCGCCCCCACTCTAGCATTACCTGCCGTATCTCTGCGTATGAATGAAAAGCCTTGTGCTGCCGGTACACAAAGTCGGGGAGATTTAACGTAAAATCCATCTGATAAAAAGTTCGTAATCTGCGCAATTATCACTAATTCTGTTGCTTACAAGACTTCTAAAGTACTGAATACAACTGACTTTGTACTCTTACAGTCTTTAGCTGTGACAACGTCTTTTATGGGTGGGAAAAGTTCTTATTTTTATGGACAAAATCACGAACACTTGTTTCGAAATAATGTTTAAAATCAACCACTGTCTAATACTTTTAATTCAAGATATTTATGAACAGAATTTTACTAGATTAGCGTAAATTAAAAGAATAACTTAAGGGAAGAGGACGGTATTTTTTGGTGAAAAATGAGTAAATTAAAAAAAAAATCTTTAAAATACTCTGTGATATGTGTGGAATGCATAGCATAATATTTTGTGGGTATTTGTGCCCTTATCGGATGTTTAGAGGTAATTTTTAAACTTCCTGCGCTATGGATTTCTAAATCACACGCCCGCTTTTGTCGGTTTCAGTAACTTCATTTTTTTTTTTTTTTTTGCTAAAGACAAAAATGGATATAATTTCTGAACTATTAAAGATACATGCATGAAATTTAGAACACACATTCTTTAGACTTTTTAGGAAACTTTTCTCTGTAACAGAATTTTGTTAATTGATTTCATATTAAAAATACCTCCGTTTGTTTGCAAGAAAGGAAATCAGAAAAATTGTTATTAAATTTTAATTGCTTATTTTACAAACGTAGGGACTAATATCAAAATTGTGTTACAGACAGTTTGTAGAACATGCTTTTTCAAATACATTGGAAAAAACTGTTTAATCTATTTTTAAAAATAATTTAGATATATCGGTTTTAGTACAATCCTGCATTGGGTATATTTTTTTTTCAAATTTGGGCCCCCAAATAATTTTTTTAATATTTTTATTTGGTTGAGTTGACACAGCTATGAGCTCTACATACAAAAAATCAATATTTCACAAAATAGGAAAAAGTTTAAAAATACCATCCTCTCCCCTTAATTATCAACAGTAATTCACTAGATATTTTGATTTATCTAGAGAAAATCAAAACTCGAGTGGGATTTAATTGAAAAATTATAGGATTAGAAGAAAGTATATAAAGATTAGATAACGAAGTAATAATACAACAAAATATTAATTGAAATTATACGAAAATGCATCTGTCTTCAAATGTATTATTGTAGCATCTCTAAATTAAAATATTACGCGTGATGGCAGTAGTGTTTATGATTAGCTGTTTTCTTGTTATCAGTTGTGCCAACTATGGAATCTTCATTGAACTCTGTGGACGGTTACTACTCAAGAAGGCTTTGTTGATTCAGTTTCATTTTTATTAAAAATGTTGCACTCCACTTCAATTATCCGGATCCAGTAGGCTAATCAACGTCACTTGACATGATTTTCAATAAATCATAGTATTAAACAATCTCGATACGTGACTATTCATAATATCATTTAGCAGAAGCTATAACATAACCTAAATAATATAAACAAGTGTTAGAAAAGTTTTAATTAGGATGATGAAATAAACAAGAAAAATTATAATTAACGATATTGAAATAAAAAATAAACATGAATAATTTTAAAAGAAACAATTATTGAAAGTACAATTTTCAAATTTGAATGTTTTAGTGGTTGGTGGTTCAGTTGATGTTATATTGGACGTGTGCGTAAAGACGTGAAACTTGTTGATGTATATGGTGTATTCCTCAACTTATTCAGGATTTCCAAATGGTGCTCTTCATTTATTTGTAAATAGGGTTTCAGGGAAGATGCATAGCTATGACCAGAAATGATCTTTATTAATTCTTGTTCTTGAATGCCAATGGAGTCATATTTGAAAGTGCTGTGCATCGACTGGACTGGTTTGTAATTTTCTGTTTTTGACGTCCAGACCAGTGCAGTTTGAAATGTTGCCAAACAAAGAAACAAATGCTAGGTAGTGATAAAAATAAACAAATGATAGGGACGCGATAAAATTAAACAAATGCTAGGGAAATAAAATTGTGCGATAAAGCCATGATTGGTTGAAAGACGTTCTTTTGTACCGTTTTATTGGTCAAAAGAAGTGTGACTAGTAAAAGTGTAATAGTCAAATAAAATGTTAATAAAACAAATTAATTAGACAGGGAGATTTATCATTGGAGATTATAGATTTTTACGATCACGATAAATGCCAAATGTACCCGAATGCTGTCAAACTAACTATTTTGAATTGAAGCAGGGTAAAGCCACAGTCGCATTTATCGCATTTTGCTATTGACTTCTAAAAATGCAACAAACTTTCAATATAAATGTGCAAAAATGAACAACCACATTGGACTTCAGAAACGAAGATGGTAATGGAGAAAATGAAATAAAAGTGTGTATGAATTTATCAATTTTGGAGAATCTGAATTTAAATTAAATGCTAATGACACGGGTAATGTTCAAAAAGGTATTGAGCAATAGATGTTCAGGAATGGATTTCAAAGAGTTGGTTCAATTCATGTAAGTTAACTAGTAAAGTGAACAATTTCTTGTAATTGAGTTATACAATTCCATCGCATACGGTAAATTGTGGGCCAGGATTAATTGCATGACTCTTCTAAAAACTGGAATTAGAAACCGTCTCAGTTAAAAGAGTTAGTACTCTGCTAATAATAAATCTTGAAGGGCCTACTAGTAAAGAATTTCAATGTCAAGAGTGTCCATAAAGTAACGTATTTTAATGTGATGTAAATTCAGCAGTAATTGAATATAAATATCCCTTATGATTTACTAACATAAGTGAAGTATATCTAGAGTGTGGTAAGATGGATTGAAAGTAATGAAGCTTCATGAAACAGATTACATAACTTTTCGTTTCTTCATACTTTATTAATTTTATTTTTCTGCACAATTATTTATAATATTGCACAAGCTTTTCGCAATTTGCACAAATATAATTTTTCATTTTGTGCATTTTTGCGACAATTATTTATTTCTAGCTTAAACCCTGAACTGAAGACCTCGGTACAAAAACCGGTGAAGTCCAATTTTTTATCCCTCAAGATCGCATACAAGTGGCGCGTTTACCTGGTGATCCGGAGTTGCACTCGGGCGCTGGTTTGATTCGCGCTTGGGCTGATTAACTGGTTTGATTTTTCCGAGATTTTCCCAACCGTAAGGCGAATATCAGATAATCTGTGGCGAAATTCTTAGCCTCATCTCGCCAGATACCATCTCGCTATCACCAATTTAATCTATGTTAAATAACCCAGTAGTTGATACGGCGTCGTTAAACAGCCAAGTTAGAAAAACTATTATGCTTAGGGCTACTCTTATTGGCTGCACTAAATGTACGTAATATATATTTTACATATATAGTATATAATAATATGCATTGATTAACCCCTCAACGGGAACTCACCTGAGACTGAAGTAAGTTTCGTAGATTTTTTTCAAACAAGAAATAAATTAAGTTTAAACATTACAGAGAAATCTCTTGTATTTTCGGGACAAAAACATTCAAGTTCACCATTTTAAAAAATTATGGACGAAAGAGAACTAACAAGTATACTGGTAACCACATAAAAATATTAATTTCCTAAATTATCGTGTAAAAATTAGTTTGAAATTAATGCGCATTCAATTATTGTTGAAAGTTTCTTTTCTATCTTCTGTAAAATTTTCGTTTTTGGACTTAAACAATTTTTGCACCGAGGTCTTCAATTTCTGCCATAAGTATCAAACTAAATTTATATAATTCGACCATGGCCACAATACAAGAATATACAATATTTCGCTTCCCCTCATTGAACCAAGATGTAAGACTGAAGCAGGTCTAAGTTCTAACTTCGGCCCAAGATTGTATAATGATATTTTATAAAGACGAATCAAAAACTGAAATTATTAAACAATTAGTTATTAAAAAACAAGTTCTTGACCTGTTTTCAAAATTATAATCAACATATAAATTTTTATTATTTTTTTTTACTTTAAGCATGTCGTTTTCTTAACCTAATATGTTTATGTATATGTAATATGCTTTTATTATTATTATTATTATTATTATTATTATTATTATTATTATTATTATTATTATTATTATTATTATTATTATTATTTAATCCGACACAATTTATTTATTCTGAATTTCAAGTACTAAAATTTGAGCAAATATATAAACATACGGTACTAATTTATTTTCACAAAAATCGAATGAATTTTATAGCTAAAAATATATACATAACACCAGAAGAAATGTCCCAACTCTTTTGGCAGAACCTAAATGCCACACTACAGCTGGATTAAGACACAGTAGGAATTATGGACCAAGACTATACAATTCAGTATTGCAAAATAATCCAGACCTAAGCAATCTACACATTCTTAAGTTTAAAAATAAAGTGAAAATGTTTGTATGATATTTGATAAATTTCATTATTATTTTAAGTGTCACTAGCTTTATATGTTACTAATATTTATTGTATTTATCTGATGCATGTAACCTGTAAGATAAAACATTATAATAAATATAAATAGATCATTCTAATAATTAATAACAGTGCATATCTCCAATAAATGATTTCTTAGCATCGCACCAGATACACTTGATTGTACTTGTCACTATCTCTCTCACTAGAGATTATCGAAATTTATATTTTCCCCGCCATTCATAAAATATTTTGATATGATACCTCTTGCACAAAAGGGGAGATCTATAACTGAAACTTGATTAATATAGTTCAGTATTATTTGTATTTATCCTGGTAATAATGAACAGTTTGACTCGTAGACATTTTGTTTTTCAGCATTAACTTCCCATGATTGTATGAGAAGATTCGAAGAGAACGGCAGTTACATAGACCTTCGGCCCCCTACTACCAATAATGCATAGCACAATGTCAATACGGCGGTTGCTGTCGTCTGCGATATATCGAACTTTTCTGTTGATTTTCGAGTTCATGTTTTTTTCTGGTTATTATATGCTTATTTAAGTTGTGTTTACTCTCGCTAGTGGTTTTATATTTTATTTTATCCGTGTTAGTATTTATTTTATTATTGTAAATATTTTTGTTTTATTATTATTATTATTATTATTATTATTATTATTGTTATTATTATTAATGAATTAATTTGTATTACTACCTTTGTATCATCTGCGTCACGGATATTCTATTATTATTATTATTATTATTATTATTATTATTATTATTGTTATTATTTCTATCATAAACATTATTATTGATCTCTTTAAAATTTATGTAGACTACTGGACTGTACCCGAGCACGAGCATATGCTCATTTCGGGTATATATTCATATGTATCATTTCAAATGTAAATTGTGAATAAATTTGAATTTGAATTTGAATTTGAATTATTTTATTTTATGTGTAATTAAGCAGCTTTCTTTTTCGGGTGTGAACCAGTTATAATTTATTATTTTGATGTACCGAAGAACCTATGATATTTCCGTGCAGAAATTCTGCGGCATCATATTATGATGAAGGATGAATGGAAAAATAATCACTTAGGGTGCTATTCATAGACATTTCGCTAGCCCACGCTATGAGAGTGCCAAAATAGCCCCGACTATCGAGTGATTACTTGTACAGAATTCATATCATATCGTTAACACTGGTTTATGAACGCTGATCATCCACCGGAAGCCCGCGCTAAGAATGTCTATGAATATGGCCCCTAGTGATTCAAGACGGCATTTATTCCGTCGGATCCCAGCCACTTAGTCACTCATAACGAGTGCACCTCTGCACATGTGTGGACATTGTGCCACTGTCATACATCTATGACGCAGAGCATGGGGGTAGGCCACTAGAGGGAACCCAAGAGGTGGAACTTAAACTGAGAGGATTCAATCCGACATCGGGATGGGAATCCGGTGTGGCTTAGTGGATAGAGCGTCAGCACGTAGAGCTGAAAACCCGGTTCAAATCCCGGTGCCGGAGAGAATTTTTCTCCGTTCCACTCATTCTTCATTTATAATTTGTTCAATACAACAATTTTATTGTACTATTTATAGACCTATTATAAGAAATTCCGAATACTGTATAGTGCAGTTAGGATTATAATTTTGAACCTTAACGGAAAGGAATGCGTATTTTCTTTCTTTCATTTTGTTACTATTGTGTTGTATTTTTGCGTTGTATTTTATTTTTCAATTATATTTATATTACAGTATTTGAATTTCAATAAAATCCTAATCTAAATTTTAAAAAAGTAAATGTATATTTAAATTCATATTAAGTGTAATATTATAGTTTTGAAATCCGCGATAAATTGCGAAATGTAGTAAATTTGCGAAATAAGAGCGAAATTATATTTATGAGATTTTCTTCTCCTTTTTGTGAAAAAAGAAATTAAGATCTATCTAACGCCCCATCACTCATTTTTTTTTTTTTCAAATAAATAGTTTGGTCACCCCTTCATGTCACACAGATTAAAGGAGAGTGATGTTGAAATTTCTTTCATGTTGAACCTTCAGTGAGTGTCTTTAAATGGTTTAAAACGATTTGTTGTCTTGAATACTGATTTTAAATGCGCATCGACCTCTCTGCGTTAGCATGTTTGTTAATGACCATAATTTCACTGTAATTTGATACATACATTTATTTATTTATAGTTTTCAAATTTTTATCTAGAAAATGTAGAAAATGCACCTGTTAACACATTGATGATATTGAATTTCTACCATCAAACTTTCCATAAAAATGTTCCATCCCAAAACACTAAATAATGTTAAATTCTAACATGAATAGTGTTATAAAATGCGAAATTTGATGTTTAAAGAACTAAATTTTTAATTTTATTTCTATTTATCATAAACCTTAACCGAAACAAAAACATCGGGATCCAATCGGGATGCCTTTATTAAATTCAGTTGTTGAAAATAGCCTACAAAACAAAATAAAATTCTGATTTGTTCAGCGAAATTATTGTTTGTTACGATCCGTTTGAAGGCATTATAACAATGATGTTCACCGGTGTGAAGTAACAGCATGTCTGACCGTGAAACAAGAGGCCCCGGTTGAAACCCTGGTTGGGACAAGTTACCTGGTTGATGTTTTTTCCGGGGTTTGCCCTCAACCCATTAAGAAAAAACTCTGGATAACTTTCGGAGCTGGACCCTGCACTCATTTCTCTGGCATTATTACCTTCAATTCACTCAGGCGCTAGATAACCATATCAGTTGATAAAGCGACGTAAAATAAACAATTAAAGAAAAGATGAAGCCACCGGAGGCAGCTTAGACGGTTGGCGCGTTTGTCTGCTGACCCGGAGTTACGCTCGGGCTTGGGTTGATTATCTGGTTTTGATTTTTCCGAGGTTTCCCTAACCGTAACACGAATGTCAGGTAAACTATGGTAAATCCTCGGCTTCATCTCGCAAAATATCATCCCGCTATCACCAATTTCATCTAGGTAAATAACCTAGTAGTTGATAAAGCGTCGTCAAATAACTAAAATAATAAAGATATAAAAACACACATAAATGCTTGTTTTAGAAGAGTATGACAAAACATTGAGAAAACATACATAAACCTATGTTGTTATTTAGTCAACTGTCCGAGGACAGGTCTAAACCTCACAAGTGATAACAAGGCACCACTTATAAGGCAACTAGGCCAGGAGATAATGGGTTGGGTTTTCATGAAGTCGGTCCTAAGTACTCCTTTTATACATGAGCCCATCCCCAATGGTCACATGGGCTCGCTCCCGTCCAGACATTAAACATTTTCCGTCCCATTTTATGGAGACTTAAAAATGTTTGATACAGATACTTATTGGTGCAGTCACTTCGTGAAAAAAAAAGGTAGGGTAAAATCTAAAAAGGTAAAATTTTAAAAGAAACGCTTCTAACAGAGTCGTATCTTGTTATCGAATGTGTTTTATATTCCATCATTTTATGCATTTATGAACGTCTCTTTTTCGTGAGCTTTATTACTCTACTTTTTCGTTTGTTTTATTTGATTAGAAGGTGCGTGACACTTTGAATGCTCTTTAAAACTTCAATTAACTGAAAACTATGTGAGTGTGGCTTGTAGAATAGTTCTACTTAGCACGGAACGCTTCGCAGTTATTTCAATACGGAGGACCTTTCTGAGAACTGTGCCCACATTTCTGGAGGGAAGGTATTGTTTTCATCTATGTAATTTTGTAATACGTAGTCCACGACCTCTTTGAGGGTAAGGGGGTTGGAGCGAGTTCATAAACAGTGTAGGACGCCTCAAGAAGGTAAATAACTTCCGCGCGGGAGCGACTTCAGTTATCGTTTCTTTCTTACCACCCCTTATTTGGAGCGATTTCGTTAGCAGCCAATGGGGTACGGTGACCGTTCCTTCCCCCCTCCATTGTATATATTGCCGACTAGACTAGACGCCATTTCGGAAGGCGGTCAGCTGCTACATGCACCGTAGCATTTCTAGTATGTGACGTCACAAACTTGTACAGTAGAACCAATCAGAATCAGTCTATAACAAGTACTTCCCGAGTTCGTTTGTTCACGTGTAAAATGTTTCAATACATTGAATAAGTAAAAATAACATTTACTGTGTACGTGTAAGATAAATAAATGGAAGAAGAGACTGTAAAAAGCCAAGTATTGCACAGGCAGGCGCGGAAAATAGTGTTTAAGGCGTATACTTGTTTTAAAAACGTTGACGAGCAGAACGCTGCCGGCCATCTTGATGCTGACTGCAACGTTGCCAACGCGCAAGAAACGACTGCAGCAGCATGTGGTGTGGGATTGAGAACTGTGCAAAGAATATTGTTAGTGAAGGAAACAGGGTTTGTTTGGTGCCATGCTTACAGTAATCAACGGATAAGGTCATTATTGTCTTTTAATAATTTAAATTCTCTCCTGCACTATTTCTATTGCACGTGCTCGTGAAGTATGATGTTGCAATGTTGTACGCTGCCTTGCCCTCTCTATCTGTCTCTCTCGACGCAAACGCTAGCAGACTACCGCCTTCCGAATTGCCGTCGACTCTAGCTCCTCGTACATATTTCACTAGTCAGATTTCAGATGTATGCAAACTATTGTTTTCCTCTGACACATATCGTCAAGTGAGATGTACTGCCTGATAACAGACGTAGGCCTACATATGAGCCGTTCAGAGCAGAAGTGGTGTAAGCCTAAGTCAAAATTGGGTAAAGAGGTTTAAAGTAAAAATTCTGTAAAATACAACTCAAAGTAGCAATTAATATGTCCTTGTGCTATCCACTGATTACTAACGGTCTTACTAATAAAAACTCTATATACAGACGTTTAACTGTCTTATACTTATACAATGAGTAACTCGTTTATAAGTCGTGATTAAATTCCTTACTAATAATCACTACATACGTCGTGTAATAACTGTTACACAGCTACGTCATAGTTTCGTCATTACTTCGTTACGAAAGGTAATAGAATATCTGAGGTTCTTTTCTGCATCCGGTAGAGCGCTCTAGTGTGGCGTGTTAAATATCGATAGTACAACTGGCTCTAATCGATTACCACACTACATTTTGGTCAAAGAGTACAAGCTACAGCAATATTATTCTAATAATTCTATGATCTTTGGTTTGTTCTTCCGTGGTTACAAGGTAACCATCATTGTAAAATGACAGTCGATAAAACAGCTGTTAGAGGGGCGGCCATTTTTTCGCTATATACAACGCTTAAACAAGGGGTTTCGTGTATATAACTACTGCAAAGCAATTCCCATTGTATAGTTACAGCCTGTTTATACGTCCAGAGCTTATTCACGGTTTATTAGTAACGTTTTCTGTCTCAACTCTGCATAAATCTCGTATAAAAACTATACACGGTTTATTAGTAAGACTGTAATAGTTTAAATAAATTCAATATCAATTGCTACTTTGCGCTGTATTTTACAGAATGTTTACTTTAACCCTCAGTACCCATTTTTGCTTACACCACTTCTGCTCTCAACGGCTCATATCAGTCAGAATCTCAATTAGAGGTTGAAGCAGTATTGATGACGCAATATAGAAAAATTAATGCATGGATAGATCTATATCTTCGATCCTGTAATTTTCATTGGAGCGTTTCAAGGGAAGGTGTAATGTGATTTGCAGATATTGTACATGAAGAACTGCTCCTTCTTTTCTTGGGACAAAAGGTACCAATGTAAAGCAACAGATTTCCAACCTATCTCGTCGCTGATTGGTCATCTCGGACTTTTTAAGGGCGTAATTTAGCTGTTCCGCCATTTGTAAAGCGTGACAAGAAAGTACAACAGAAATCTATGGAGCCAACACAGATTCTTGTCCGCTTTAAAGATGGCGGCTGCAGTTCTACTTCCCGATGCGAAGTTGGAGATCTAGATAGCATAGAAATCTGTTGGGAAAGCTAAATGACGGCAACCATTGCTGACAGTTTGTCCCTGAATTAACCGCCGATGGTTTGAAGTTAACGTTATCATCTCGAATAGCTTCTCTATTACATTAACATTCGCGTCAGATCTGGGAGACGTACTTGAAAATCTACACGCGATCACTCGAGCGCACCAACTAGCAATTAATGTTATTTCTAATGCTGAATGATTACGCAGCTCGACAAGCAAAATTGCTTTAAAAGTGGCTATATTTGCGCATGACAAGAAATCACGAGGTCCATGAGACCGGACCTGGGTAGTTACGGGTTAGACGTAAGACGTAAGAAGGGTTATAACATTCTCAACAAAGAAATTAACACAATTTGTTACGCTGACGATGCAGTTCTCACTGCAGGTGATGAAGATAATGTGCAAAGATTGTTTCACTGATCTGTGCTTAGCTGTCAGAAATATAACATGAAAATTTGAGTAACAAAAAAAAATAAATGGAAACGACATCTAGCAAGGAAACTCTAAAATATAAAGCGGAACTAGAAGGGAAAATTATAGAACAAGTGATACGTTTTAATAATTTATGGAATACAAGTGAGGCCACCGGCGTAGCTCAGTCGGCTGAGTCGTTTGCCTACCGATTCGAAGTTGCACTCGGGCGTGGGTTCGATTCCCGCTTTGATTGGGTTTCTTCCGAGGTTTTCCCCAACCATAAGGCGAACATCAGGTAATCTATGGCGAATCCTCTGTCTCAGCTCGCCAAATACGATCCTGCTATCACCAATCTCATCGACGCTAAGTAACCTCGTAGTTGATACAGCGTCGTTAAGTGACTAAAAAAATACAAGTCACAAGCGATAGCACTTCGAAAACTGAGGTGAAATGTGAGGCTTAATACACAGCACGATATCTTAATGATACAATAGACCTATGGTCTGAATAAATATTTGAGAAAATAAATAAAAGCTAAAGTGCATAAGATTTGCTGATGATATGGCGTTAGCAGAAGAGGAGACGATACTAAGGGACATACACGGCACGTGTCACACTGAGATGGAGGTTCACCACTAAAAGATGGCCGTGTATGAAACAGTGGCGTATACTGGTTAAAGGGTTTGGGCTACCACTGACCCTATTATTACACAAAATATATTTTTAAATCCCTATAATAAAATTCCTTACATATTTATGTCAATTCCAGACGTCTTGATTGGGACGAAAATACGTTGATGACTTCGTCATTGAAATTACAGTTGGGCCACTTGCAAAGTTTCTGTAGAAATGACTTTTCAATGGACATCAGTGCCAAGCCGGATAAACGTTCTTGTGTATGAGTTGATCTACAGTAGGATTTTATTCTCCTCAACGCAGAAAATGTTCTTTCTACTGATGCTGACGTAGCTGGTATTGTCACAATTAATGTTGCCAATTTAAGGACTTCAGGAATAACTTGGTTCAGCTGGTTTTCATATATGGCAGATAATATTTCATGGATAGGTTTGTTCGAAAAATCAAATACTTCTGCTGAATATATTACACTTAATTCATTTTTCAAACGTACTTGATCAAAGTGACTGTTATAGGACTGAAATAATTTGTTTAGTGCCTCATTCGGGAAGTTTTCTCTATAATCAGAAAATTTTTGAGAATCTAGAAGGTGTGTGAACTGAAGCTTTCCATAATCAGAAAATCTGTCAGTAATTTCCATGTGCATACGATCTAGTATGCTGTAGTACAGCTGCCTGTATTTCAATTCATCATCTCCTTTTCTTCGCTTTAATGGTGGTTCCATTGTATTGGCTGAAAATTTTCATTTTCCATATTACTCCATATGGACGGAAACCCACTACGTCTGAACTCGGATATAGTATTTTTTTAACTTTGATATCTCTTGCAAGTATTGCAAGTAGTATGCTATGTCTAGACTTTTTGTCTGAAGAATATTGTAGAGCACATCTGTATGTGCGAACACTCTAATAGACTTCAAGAAGAAATATATTCTGAAACTGTGAAAAAAGTCTAATATCCTTGAGCCTGCACAATTACAGCATCATCCCAGTTTTCTTCAGAGTCATTACAAATTATATTTTTAAAGAAAGCAGTCCGTTTTTCTCTGTATTCCTTTACTGTATTTACAAGCCGAGATGTAAAATTCAATCTAGTTGGTGCTACTTTTGGGAGTTTCATGTTCATAAATTCCTTGAGATTTCTGATCTTTTAGGAGATGATGAGAAAATGCAGCTAAACCCGACAGTGTTTTGAAAAAATGCGGCATTCTGGAATGGATGAAGTAGTTTGTTGCAAAACTAAATTGAGAACATGGCTGTAACAATGGACAAATAGTGCTTGAGGATATTTTTCTTAAACTTTTGTTTTCAAGCCATTAATATTTCCCGCCATAACTGAAGCACCATCGTATGTCTGTGCAATTAACTTATTGCCGACATTGTATTCTGCTGTAACACCTTCCACATGCTGAAACAAAGCAGCAGCAGTTTTGTCCGAACTGACATTTGTGAATCCTATAAACCGTTCTTGAACATTGGCAGTACTGTCGACGTATCTTAAAACAGTGGACAATTGACTCTGATTAGAGCAGTAACTTGTTTCATCAACAACAATGGCCACAAAAGGTTTTATTTTCTTTATCATAACCCCACTTATAGCAAATATTAAGTCATTCTGAATTGCGGGAGAAGTACCACGGAATACTGTTGAACTCTCAAGATGATTGGCCAATAAATGGTCAAATTCACTTAAGGAACTTAAATATTGAATATAATTTCCTATAGTGTCTGATTTCACACTCTCGTTATGACCCCGAAAAGCCAATTCTTGTTTTCCTAGAAAGCAGACTGCGTTAATAAGACGCAGTAAAATCTCCCGATTTTTTTTTTTTTTTTCACAAGAGCATTGTGTTGGTTGATGTGAGAGCTTTCTGCTTATCTAGCTGTAAATCAATTCTTGTCTTTCCAAAGTTTGCAAAGTTCATGCTACTACAAATATGAGCTTTTGATTTGTCGTATTCTAGGACTGCCGTTCGAAGGAGTTCATATTAGAAAACCCTCTTTTGACCACACATTAGTTTCGGGCTAAATAACAAACATGGCCAGCAAAATAGTTTAGACAGTTTAGAAGTACCACACAACCAATTCCACTTACCATATGATGTTGAAGTGAAATGGCGTGTGTACTCACGCTGTTTTTCTTTTTACGTCCATGGACAAATTTAACTCAGGAGTTGGTCTTTCCATTTTCACAATTTCAACTTTCTCTTTGTTATGTACGACGGTTAAAAGGCACTTTTAATAAACCTTCTATTACACAGTCATTTTCAACACAAACCTCTCCAGAAACTTGTTCTGCCATATTTTTCACAATATCACTTAATTGGGTAATTAAAAACTTAATAATTCACAATTAATATAACTCTTAGACACTCGAACAAATCACAGTTTTAAAATAATGCACTGCAAGAACACAGTCACATTCAGAGCTAGCGTACTAAGCGTATTGTTGCTTGGCGCCTGCGAAGAAACCGATCACGAGAGCGGCAACTCACGGCCTACACTGCACGATAGAAATATTAGGGAGCGGGGAGGACGGGCAGTTGTGCGAAGGACGGCGTGAGCAGAACGATCACAGGCTACCTCACGTAGCAAGCGGTTTCTCGAGCGATGCAGTCTTGACAACTTGTTTCTTTTCGAGAGCAGAGAGCGCATATAAATCTAACAATTACTTTAATTTTAATTACTATGGTAAAACTAATAATACAAAATTATTACATTATGTTATATTATAAACTTTTTCTTTTGTAATTTCCTTGGGCTACCGCCGGTAGCCCCGGTAGTCCGTAAAATACGCCCCTGGTATGAAACGGCAGTGGCCAATCCTCAACTGGATAATAAAACTTCTTCACTTCGTGAGGCCCTTGTAGATGAATCCCATTCTCGAACGGTATCCTTTATGATTTATAATTTATTTTCATGTTTTGCGGACCATTCTTCCTCGCATTTTCGCCACATAACATGTTTAAAAGTGTTGACATCTTTCACGAAAATAAACCAGTATGCCATTCAATGCTGCACCCTTGGCTGCAGCATCTACATCCTCATTTCCTTGAATTCCCACATGGCACGGAATGTATTTTTTTATACAGAAGGAAACTTCCTGCACCTGAGATTTTACGGTAACAAGAGGGAGCCCCTAGCGTAGTTCAAACGGTAGCGCGTCTGTCTGCTGATCCGGAAATTGGGCTCGGGCTTGGGTTCGATTTCCGCTTAGACTGACTACCTAATTGTATTTTTCCTGAGGTTTTTCCCAACCGTAAGGCGAATGCCAGGTAATTATAGCGAATCATCGGCCTCATCTCGCCAAATACCATTTCGCTATCACCAATTCTAACAACGCTAAATAACCCAATAGTTGAAACAGCTTCGTTAAATAACGAAATAAAAAAACAAAAGGTATTGGAGGTGTGCTATTTACTACCGTATAACTGCTTCATAGAAATCAATATAACAACGTTAACGTTCTTTGTTATCCTCACTCAATCTAGCTTCCCTCTGTATGATAAGCAGAATATAGGTCGCAGTAAAACGTCATCATATAGCCTACTATGGTCCTGCTATAGTTTCCCAAATTACTTCATACAACGGGAAAGTGAAAGTTCAGTATGAACACAGTCCTTACCTGTAAGTGTCATAGTGTCTGATATGAAAAAAAAAATTGTAACTTACTAGGGCAATCGTATTGGTACATAGTTCTATGAACAAAATGCTCTCGTTCTTGATGGAGGAAGTCTCAACTTCAAATACGACGCGACGTTTAAAAGGACGAGACATCGGTTCAAACGTACTCCACTCTTCTATTTTTGACACTGCATCTTGAAATAATTCTGCCAAATGAATGAATGAAAGCTTTCCATTTCCGACGTATCAGTTCCTCATCTAATCGTCGCGGTCGGTAAACTTTAATGGCAGCCTTGAAAAATTCTACGAACTCTTAAAAGGAATGTTTCTAATTGCTTCAAGACCCATTTTGCATTTTATACAGGGCACAGTTAGATATAAACGCAAAAGTAGCAACGAAGGCGAAAAGATTGTGATTTCTGATTTTCAGGAGCAAACTTATGTATGGGTTATATTTCACAATATTATGGGTGGACCATTTAAGTAATTAATGCGAAAAAACCGAAACTTTTAGAAAAAAATGTTATATATAATAGTTCACTTTCTTTGAGGAAAAAAGGCAAATTGCATTACCGTATTTATGTTGTATCTGGAGGATTATTTCGATGTCATTTGAACGTCAATCTCAGTTTTTAAAGGGAAGTCTAAAGTTTTTTTTTATTATTTTATTCTCATTCCTTGTACAAAAATAAACAACGCAACGTTTGCATAAACCGTTTTTCAATTTAGCGCGTATTTGCACAGTTTTTTTTTTTTCATATTCAAAGATTTTTATTGCAAGCAAAAATTACATACAATAACAAATATTTTACAATATTATTGTAATACTCGTATATGGATATTCTTCAAAATTCGAAATTGATTAACAATCTCATAGTAAAAAGCTTACATATTGCAATTTATTGTATAAATACAATGTAACTGGGTCACACCCGAAAAAGCAAGATGCTTGCGGTCGGGTGTGACCAATAATGAAAACTGGATAGAAGAAAATAAAATAATAAGCTAATAATAATAATGATGATGATGATGATAATAATAATAATAATAATAATAATAATAATCACAACTGTGATTAAACTGTTAAATGTAATTACACATAAAGTTAAAAAACAAAAACAAAAACAAACAGTATCATAGCCTACAGTGTACATAAACATACTAAGTTAAGAATACAACATTGTTAAGGTGACAGACAAGAAAATAAAGAAAGAATAAGATTTTACATGATTATAATTTTAAAAACAGTTCAAGCACTTGTTTTTTGAATAATGTATTGTTTAATAATTTTAGTTTAGGATTCCTCTTTATAAAATCATTATATAATCTTGGACCGTAATTAGAACTGTGCCTTAGACCTGCTTCAATCTTACATTTTGGTTCAATGAGGGGGAGCGAAATATTATATCTTCTTGCGTTGTGGCCATGATCGGATGATATGAATTTAGCTTGATATTATGGTAGTGATTCAAAATAGTATACATATAAGTTTGAAAAGTAAACACTGATAAAAAGTAATTGAAGACTGATTTTGCAAACGGTGCTAAGTCATTTATAAACATTTTATCTTATTTTATAGGTTAACGTTATTATTTCCAATACATGTGTACAGAAATAGGCTACACTTGAAACTTTCCAAACGGTGTTATGTTCCGTGTTATCCCCATTATAATCTCACAGCTTTTTCCGAAGTCAGTAGCATGAAAGTTCCAAACTCTGCTGAGTCATTGTAATGTGATATTATAATTATTATTAAGACATTGCCTACTTCCAGTTTTACATGTATTGCAAAATGTTCAAATAAACATACATGATTACTAAACAGGTTAGCTTATTTTGGAACATATTAAAATGTTTAACAGCATTATTACCTAGCACAATATCAATTTCCAAAAATTAAATTCTATCAATAAAGCTCACTTCCATAATGTTTTAACTGTCAAAGTCTCCTTTCAGTAACTTCAAGATATTTGCATTTATATAAAATCACGTTTCCTGAAAAAGTAGCTTCTTTGACTAAGCACCATTTGAAAAGTCACTCTTCAATTCAGATTAGCCTACACTTATTAAGCATTTAAATAGTATGAATTTCTTTCACCGATTGTTATTTATGCGGTTACTTGAACGAGAAAGTGATCGTCATATCAACGACTCCAGAAAATATATAAGTTATAATAACCTATGCTAATTATGTACTGGAAGTTCTAACACATTTAATTACTCCTGAAAGAGATAGTAACGCAAGTAAGTATTAATTAATTATTACACTACATGCACATGCACTGATAGCATTTTTTTTTTTCGTTTTCTATAAACTTTAAGTCTAGTTTATATTTGAAATCTTAGGCCCATATTCATAGACATTCTTAGCGCGGGCTTCCGGTGGATGATAAGCGAACTAACGTTTTTCGTATTCATAAACCAGTGTTAGCGATATGATATGATATGATATGATATGATATGATATGATATGATATGATATGATATGATATGATATGATATGATATGATATGATATATGATATATGATATGATATGATATATGATATGATATATGATATATATGATAGGATATATGATATGATATATATGATATGATATGATATGATATGATATATGATATATGATATATGATATATGATATATGATATATGATATATGATATATGATATATGATATATGATATATGATATGATATATATGATATATGATATATGATATATGATATATATGATATGATATATGATATATATATATGATATGATATGATGATATATGATATATGATATATGATATATGATATATGATATATGATATATGATATGATATATATATGATATGATATATGATATATGATATGATATGATATGATATGATATGATACATGATATGATGATATGATATGATATATATATACGATATATGATATGATATGATATGATATGATATGATATGATATGATATGATATGATATGATATGATATGATATATGATATGATATGATATGATATATGATATGATATATGATATGATATGACATGACATGACATGACTTGACATGACATGACATGACATGACATGAAATGATTTTTCTATGATATGATATGATATTTCTAAATATGATATGATATGATAATGATATGATATATGATACGATAAAGATAATCGATATTGATATGATATGATATGATATGATATGATATGATATGATATGATATGATATGATATTTTGATATGATATGATATGATATGATATGGTATGGTATGATATGATATGATATGATATGATATATGATATGATATGATATTAGATATGATATGATATGATATTTATGATATGTTATCTGATATGATATTGAGCAGGCTGTACAAGTAATCAGTCGATAGCCGACCTTTCTTTAGCACGCTCGTAGCGTGGGCTCACAACGAAATGTCTTTCATAGTATCCTTAATGTTTCAAAAATTTATTTTTCTCTAATATAATTAAATCTTTCTAAAAGGTGTTCTTATAACTGGAAAACGTAGGTTTCGGAAAAGAGCGTTTAAAGTTAATCGTATATTGTTCGTCATTATGGCGTCATGATTCGAATAGGCCTAAGCACATTTGTTGAATACAAATATTTTCTAAACATATAGATTATTGTACATAGTGTTCTACCAAATTTTGTTCTATCCGGGATTTGAATAAAGTCCAATGAATTAAACTGAATAGTTTTTAACATTATGCAGAGTTGAGACATAAAACGTTACTAATAAATGAATAATATTAGACGTATAAACAGGCTGAATATACAATGTGATATTTCAACACGTTATCTGGCATGGTTGATATTGAGCAGGCTTGGGATCAGCCCATCAGCTGCTCTCGTATTACGCTGACCTTTCTCTTGGCTTATCTTGTAACCAAGAAAACAAACGATAAAGTGTAATCACTAGAGGCGGATTGATGGAAAATCATCTTCTTATTTTTCAAATTAGACGATGCAAATATTAGAAATCATTTCTAACATTAATATCAACGAAAGAAATAATTTCATATAACATTTTTCAGATATTTTTACGTTTTTTAACTAATAGGTCATTCTTATATTTTTCGGTATTTTTTGGTCATTTTTAATACTTTGAAGAAGTTTTAGATTATTTGGAATGCATTTTACTTTCATCTTTACCGATAGATCTATTAAACCGTTTTATACAGTTAAACGTCTGTATATAGAGTTTTTACTGAATAAGTGAATAACAGTGAAGTTTGAGTTTCATAGTTTGGAACAGACTCTAAAGTTCATCCTTCATTCCACTGAAGGCTTCACTTCATACAACGGAAAAGTAATATAAAATGCTTGACAACAGCTTAGTCTAAGTGAGGGCTTTGACCGACTACCCCTAATTGAAACACATTGTAAACCCTTATTGAAATCTAAAGTTTTCCTTAAAACCTTCATTTTGTTGCATGTTCTTTTCCTTTATCTTAGCTAAATTCCAGGAAGTTGCCTCCTCTCTCCGAGATTTGCAGGACAGTCATTGAAACAAGATGACTAATTTTTAAGAAATTGTGATGCGAGTACGGTGGATGATATTTAAATGTCATTTAACGTCATTTTTCCATTATTTTAAGGGCATTTTAATGATCGTTTTAAGTAGATTTTTAGATCATCAACATCCGCCTCCTAGTAATCACCCCATCAAGTTCAGTGTCGCCAAAAATTATTCTTTATTCTTTTCTCGCCGTTCTCATTCCTTCTCTTACCTTGTCCTCTCTCCTTTCCCTTTTCAATTCTCCTACTTTTTACCCTCTTACCAGTGGCGGCCGGTGAGGCATTCTGGTGGTGGTGCCAAAAATGAAAAAAAGGTTGTACGCAAATTATCCTAATGAAATTGATAATCGCTGTTCACGTTTGCATTATGTTAAATAAAACACATTAATTAAACCAGCTATTTTACCAGATGTACAGTTAATAATGCATCTAGTAACATTTACAATAACATTTCCGAAACTAATAACGAAATTTACAGATACAGATAATGCAAAACTTCCACAGTATTGTTAGTCAAATACAAATAACTTTTATAACTAGTAAAATTACTGGCAAAAACACACGAGATAAACAATGATATAGATAATAAACAAACACGTTTGCACTTTATTTAACAGGACGATGAATCCAAGGCAGCGGCCTGAATAGCACATGTTCATGTCCTGCACAAGTCTCATGTATCGTTATCAGAAGCATCAATACTATAGCAACATTGTAGCGATATTTAGTTGCCGGAAAATAAAACAAATATTACACAACATTAACAAACAATTTTACATAATATGAAAAAATATTTATCTTTATAAAAAGAACCATGACTATCTCTGCGTTCAATATAGTTAAATGGATAATAATTTACACATTCAAATCCAAGTTATGTGCATTAGTTTTGAATTGGCAACATTACATTAACATTTGGCGCGGAACTTTAACTTGTGTTTTCGTGCAAGTCTGCGGTTGATGGTTCCCTTCCTAACGTCTCCAACAACCCTGCCATCTAGCGAAATTTCTGCATTACTGTGCTCTAGCGGGCGGAATATTAACTTACTTACTTACTTACAAATGGCTTTTAAAGAACCCGAAGGTTCATTGCCGCCCTCACAGAAACTTTTTTTTTTATTTATTGTTCTTATTTTGATAATTATGCTTTATTGTACTTTTGGAAGATTAAGAATATTTTCATTTTATTTATTTTTTGAAGGTAGTCTTATTCCAACCGCCATCGGTCCCTATCCTGTGCAAGATTAATCCAGTCTCTATCATCATATCCCACCTCCCTCAAATCCATTTTAATATTATCCTCCCATCTACGTCTCGGCCTCCCCAAAGATCTTTTTCCCTCCGGTCTCCCAACTAACACTCTATATGCATTTCTGGATTCGTTCATACGTGCTACATGCCCTGCCCATCTCAAACGTCTGGATTTAATGTTCCTAATTATGTCAGATGAAGAAACAATGCGTGCAGTTCTGCGTTGTGTAACTTTCTTCATTCTCCTGTAACTTCATCCCTCTTAGCCCCAAATATTTTCCTAAGCACCTTATTCTCAAACACTCTTAACCTATGTTCCTCTCTCAGAGTGAGAGTCCAAGTTTCACAACCATACAGAACAACTGGTAATATAACTGTTTTATAAATTCTAAATTTCAGATTTTTTGACAGCAGACTAGATGATAAAAGCTTCTCAACCGAATAATAACAAGCATTTCCCATATTTATTCTGCGTTTAATTTCCTCCGAGTGCCATTTATATTTGTTACTGTTGCTCCAAGATATTTGAATTTTTCCACCCCTTCGAAGGATAAATCTCCAATTTTTATATTTCCATTTCGTACAATATTCTGGTCACGAGACATAATCATATACTTTGTCTTTTCGGGATTTACTTCCAAACCAATCGTTTTACTTGCTTCAAGTAAAATTTCCGTGTTTTCCCTAATCGTTTGTGTATTTTCTCCTAAATATTCACGTCATCCGCATAGACAAAAAGCTGATGTAACCCGTTCAATTTCAAACCCTGCCTGTTATCCTGAACTTTCCTAATGGCATATTCTAAAGCGAAGTTAAAAAGTAAAGGTGATAGTGCATCTCCCTGCTTTAGCCCCCAATGAATTGGAGTCAACTACTGAGTCAAATTGAATTCGGCTCAAAGTCTGCCATAAGAAACGCATATAAACTAGAATCAGTAGCCTTTCGTACAGTGTTATATGGACGAAGGTAGTGCCACACCGAAGTGGCTCCAACGTTCGGAAAAACGCTGCAAGAGTGCGTCCGGATTTGTGCACGTGCTCGTCCAAATGAAATACGAATAAAATATGTAGAAATAAACTATTACAACTGCTTTCTAGGATATTATTTTTTGTTTCTTTCATTGGTGGTGCCATGGCACACTGGCACTACCCCAAAAGCCGCCCCTGCCTCTTACCGTCTTCTCTACTCTACCCTCGTCTTCAACCAAGGCTCCTATTTCGAAGGCTTTAATTTCGGGAGGGAGGAGAATGTAGATCCATGGCCCATTTCTTTCAGGGCTTATCCCGACAAGACAAATCAAAGACTTCGAAATAGGAGCCTTGATTTTCGTATATTACCTTCCGCACTTGGGGCAAGTTTACTCGAGTGTCGCTCGCACAGCGCAAGGGCTCGGAACCCTCCCTTTGCGAGGACTGCGGTAGTCCCGCTCAATGTGCAGGTTTTCAACATTTTTCGGCGTTTCTGGCCTGTTGCTGTTCTGCCATGCTTCTCTATGGGATAGTTATTAGGTTACTCTGTTTTCAGCTTTTCCTTTCAAAATTCTCTAATGTTACTTCAGTGGAACAGTGAAACTCGGAGTCAGATAAATGGCCAAAAGGCTTCGAGCTCAAATATTCAGTTTTCCTCAGTCCCAAACTTCCTTGCAAGAACGCGTTTTAAATTTTTTCTCTTCCTATTTCCCTTTTGGTACAGACATTCTTCTCTTTTTTTCCAAGTAGAACCTTATCTCCAGTCTATCCGACTAAAATAACTTACAGAATTCTGAGTCCTTGAATGTCTCAAGTCAGAAGCACCAATCTGCTCACTTAATGACGTAACAATATTTAATGAAGTATAATCACTACAAAGCTATCTTTTACGCGTGTCTCTGATGTATGTATTAGCTTATGCCTTAAGTTCATCCTCAGGGGCACTTTATTGTGCATTTATTACTGCACTGTTTCAATGTTGTCCCTTGCATTATCTCCTACATTCCAAGAATAGAATACAATTTTATAATTCTGATTAGTCTCTAAGAATCTCTGTTTTTCAGTTGTGCGTAAAGCTCTTTTAATTGAGGATTTGATCATTTATTTGTCATGGCAACGGTTGCTATGTGAATAACATGAAAATTCATGTACTCACATTTGCTGCTATTTTCTTTTCATTTCTATGTTTTCTAGTTAAGTTTTATGCTATAGTCCATGAAAATAAAACAAAAATTATCAAATTCAATCACATAATTGGGAAATCTAATATCAAATGACAAAAAGTACATAACCATTAATTACAGAAATAAAACAAAATAAACTGAGTTATTAAAAGACATTTCTGTGAATAGATAACCGAAACAAAACTACGCCTTCAAAATATTATAACAAATCAGCTCTTCTTTATGACACTGAATGTTTGGTATTGATAAAAAGAAATGAACTAAAAGTTGAGGCATCGTTTATTACATACCTGAAGAGGAATTTCTGGAACAGCTTTTGGTTTCTGTTAATGACTGAAATTTGAAAACAAAATATCATCTTCAACATTCTTGCTTTAAAATGTTTTCTGATCTCCAGAAATATACGTCTGTCTTTTTTTCCCCAGTCATAAATGCGGACAAAACAAACGGTAAGGCCAATGATTTATTTTTCATTTTCCATTTTAAAATAATTTATATAACAAAGAATAAAAACAAGTTTAATTTTGCCGAACGCGATGTTTAGAAATTGAAAATATCTTTGATCAATTCCGATAATTGTTACATTTGGGTTATTCAGAGTTACCTTACCAGTAACTTTAGTGGAGTTGTAGGTTTACGGAAAATATTTAAAAACAATTTAACAGTGAATTTAGAAATGCAGTGGTAAGTTTCAATTTATAATTATTACTATATTGAACGTCTCTAAAAATAAAATGTTAAAAGCCCAAAGCAGTAAAATCAATATGTCATTTAAGCGGTAAGAAGAGGGAAATTGTTATGTATGTAGGTTGTATGAATGTAATTTTAGACTTTCCGCGGATTGGTTTTGTAAACCAAGTATGTATCTCGTATGTATTATACCAAATCAGTATGAACTGAATGTTTGGTTTGATAAAAAGAAATGAACTAAAAGTAAATCGCTAGATAACAGCTTTTGGGAATCTGGTTAGATAATTAGACATTCTCTGGCAAGAATCCTTATGAATCCAGTCTTCAGAAATCTTGAATGCTCCATTTAAAATAATCCTTCCGAACGCGGCGTACTCGGATCAATTCCTTTCTTCCCACCACAAGACGAAGGCAGAAAATAGGAAAGTTTGGAGAATGCTGGGTTTAACAAGACCATCCCATCAGAACACCTTATACAGGGACATCATTTTATTTTTACTTCATTTTTATTGTACCTCTTTCACAATAACAAAGTTCCAACTGTCCTCCAAGAACTTTGCCGCATATCGTTACAGTACTGATTAGGGAACCATTTCGAAATATATTCGCTGTTTCAAAAGACTTCAATATTGAATCTTTTTCGCACAGGCAAACTGTCGTCCGTTTGTCTATGTCGCATCCCGATTTCCCCATCTGCTTCTGTCGCTCCACTGTAAAGACTAGTGCTGGGCTTTCTTAGCTCTTTTCTGAAAACATTAATTTCCGTTAGGAACTAATTGGACGTCTACGTAATATTAGGCAACTGTTTAAAATAACTGAAATAAAAGGGCCTCGTTAAGTAATTAACTATCACGTGATTTCCTCCCTTTCTACGACCCTGCGACATAACCACTTGGACGGATAGGAGATAGCATGTCTGAGTAATTTTATCTGTGCGGGTCTGGCAAAAGTGAAGATTGAATTTACAGTACGTAAGGTTCTCTTTTATAGAGTAGGTACAGAATTATTTCAACGTGAGTTACTAAATATGAAAGACGAAACTGGTAATTGGAAATAGATGCAATAGTCTATAGTGCGATAATATGCTTGAAGCCTGTATCGAAATGAACGGTCACCATTTTCAAAAATGTGTTTAAATATCCGTATTATGATTATTTTTCATTTTAACTTCATTCTCTAAACTGTACGCTAATGTGCTGTAGACAGTATAATATCCTACACTGCATAATGAATACGTTCGCATGGATAACTCAGTTCGTGAGTAAAAACACTTATTGTTAACACTGTACTGTATTTTGATTAAACAAAACCTAATGAAAATTATCAAACTCAAAATCGCAATATTTCCTAGTTTACATAAATGGATGAACTACTTTTCTTCCCTCATTATCTAGTAAAGTTATTTGTTTGTATTTTACGCCAGTATCACCGAACTCCAGTCGTGGAAGGGGGTAGCAAAAGGTGTTTCCGGGTCGCAACCATTAATTATAGCCAGGTTAATATTAAAAATGTTAGTAAAAATAAAATGATGTCCCTGTATATGTATTATTATTATTATTATCATTATCATTATCATTATCATTATCATTATTATTATTATTATTATTATTTTAAAACGTCGCTTTCTTATTTTAATAACTGATGTAGGCTATAAATCAGCCAGCTGATGACAAATTGAACAAGAACAGTTTTCCTGAACAATAGGCAAATGCGAGCCAAACTTTGCTCTGAGTTCTACTTTAAAAGATTATCTGCTTCAATTCAAGTCCAATATTCCGCGTAGCACTGTGTACTCCAGAACCGCCCTATGAAGCCAGGTTCCAAAGCAAACTCCTTATGATGTCGTTAGCCAGACAGCGGATGTTTGCTTTTGAAGTAAGTAGACCAAAGGAGACCTAATTAACAACAGGCTTTTTTTTTCTTTGCGCGTCTCGCTGTACAAATTCCTCCATGTAAAAGCTTTGCCGCCCTTCGCGAAATTCTGGCATACACACGACTTCAAAATAAAAGCTGGTTTTTTATGTAGTATCACATTATGAAATATTTACATAAATATTGTATACAGGGTGTTTTATAATTATAGGTACAAACTGCAGCACTGAGTAGAGGACAATTAGTCAAGGAAAAAGTCCTAATAAACACAGGACCGCAACCATTCGTTTTCTAAATATATGGGGTTTAATTATGTTTCGTCAGTACAGGTCCTCTGGGGTAACGTAACATCCCATATGCACTGGAGGGAGAGAGAGCATTATAACATGTCCCCAATATGACCACCGGTCACGGGCATGGCTCACAAGCAAACGTTCTGATGGGGGCAGATAAAAAAGTTAAATTTTCTTCTTCCACCATGTTAATAATGTCAAAAGAAGTGTTTATACAAATTTTGGCCTCTCGACCGCAATTACGAGGTCCGTATAAAAATAAGTTTGCTAGGGGCCGTTAACAGAAAAAAACACAATTTCTTTGGGCACATTTATTGGAACAGACACAGCAATAATTGAGATGTTTTTCATCATATTTTCCACCGGAATTGAGACATTTCTCATATCATGGGATCGACAGAGAGATGCAGACCCTGTCAAACGCTGGTTCCGATCTCAGGCAGCTGACTTCTACGACACAAAATTAATCCCATGGTACGACAAATGTCTCAATTCCAGTGTATATATGTTGAAAATAGCGTAACAATTGCTGTATCTGTTTCAATAAATATTTCCATGCAATTGTGCTTTTTTCTAAAACTGTCCCAGGGAAAATTACTTTCTGGCGGCCTTGTAATTGCTGTCGAGTGGCCAAAATTTGTATAAGCACTTCTTTTGACATTATTAACATGGTGGAAGAAAAAATTAACTTTCTTATCTGCCCCTTCAGAACGTTTGCTTGTCAGTCGGCAAGGCGCTTGTCTGCCGATCCGGAGTTGCGATCGGGCGCGGGTTTGATCTCCGCTTGGGCAGATTACATGGTTGAGTTTTTCCGAGTTTTTCCCAACTGTAAGGCTAATATCAGGTAATCTATGGTTAATCCTGGCCTCATCTCGCCAAATACCATCTCGCTAAATAATCTCGTAATTCCATCGACGCTAAATAACATAAAAAATAGTTAAAATAGCATCATTAAATAACCAAGTAAATATATATATATAAAAACCTAAACTAACCAAACCTAACCTGTCAAAGAAGCAACAAGTTATATAAATATAAAATTGGCCTATTTATTTATTTATTAGTGGCGTTTATGATAATGCAGACATCAACAAGTTTCCTCATCGGAAATCTTACACGTTCAAATATTCCCGGTGTGTCTCTAATGGGTTGACAACCATTGACAATGCGTTAACCGAGTTCGTTAACATTATCAGCAGAACTAGAATACACAAAATATTCCAAATATCCCCCCCCCCCAAAAATCCAGACGATTTTTCAATTCAGAATCGCAAGGACAAACTTCAAAGAAAGTTGGAATTTGTCTCTGAAATTCTGTATTTAGCCATTGCGTGGTCTTACGCGCAGAGTTACGTCAGTGTTAAAGTGCAAGTCATAAATTGACCGAAACAATGCAAACTCGAGCAACACACACAAATAACTTCTTGTAAATATCAGTGAAATTATCATAGATACAATAAATGCACACACCTATTTCCCTGTCAATAATATAATATTCTCTCTTAAAGATTACTTTATAATAACCAGTCCATTTTAAGTCAGTTACATATTGGTTAAAAATTAAAAAATTAATTTTTTAAAAACAAATTTTAAAAAGGGCGCGTCAGCTATTTGTATCTGAAATGATTTTCAAAGTATTAAAAAATCTGAAAAGAACTGTTGTCACGGAAAACAATAAGGTGATTTGTACAGAATCAATCATAAAAAATTTGAATTCTAATAAGAACAATCACTCATTGTCTTCTTTGTTGCGTTGTTTCACCCTCAGAAGCCATCAAAACGCTTGTATTCTTGATGCCTTTCGTAAATAGCTAAACTGCTCATATTTCCCATAGACGTAATATGCACACGCTTAGTTCTACACTCATTTCACATTTGAATACAAACAACTCATGAATAAACAATGTGTCCACTACAGGAGGAGGCCCACTGCGTTCCCTTGGGCTTAAAATAATATTTAGCGTGACAATACGTAGCCTACACCATTTGCTACATAGATTCATAGTTACGAACAGCAGTCGCTGTGCAATGTTCAAATCCAACTATAGCCCCGTTCTATGTCTCAGCGTGTGGTAGTATCCGCTTGCTGTCAGCCTACATCAATTGGAGAGACCGGACGAATGAACTCCACAAAGATTTAAGTGCCGCTGTTAACCTACAATTAGATTCCAAACGCTTACAATTCGTTTGAAGTCACTAGGTTCACACACTGCCTAGACATAATTTCTTATTAATTTCCACTAGCAAGACTTAGCCCATGGCAGCGAAGCCAGGACCGTACGCAAATATGACAAGTCTGAAATTATTGTTAGTGAAAAGATATTTTTAAAACGAACGACAGGTTATACGTGTTTTTTTTCATTCATTCATTTATAGTTTTCTGCCCAATGTCAGGTTCTTCATTGCAAACCCAACATTCTCCAGGCTTCCCTCTTTTGCACCTTCCTCTTTTCCTCCGCATACGATCCATATAATTATCATATGACGACTTCTTCTGCCTCGAACATTTTTCTCGTTCACTATTCCTTTCAGTACAGGCAGTTTCTTCTTACCCAGGGATCAGTCAATTTCTTTTTCTCTTCCTGATCAGTTTCAGTATTATTCTTTCGTCATACATTCGTTCTAGCAAAGCTTCATTTCTTATTTCATCTGTCCATTTCACACGCTACATTCCCCTACGTAGATATCCACATTTCAAACTTTTCCAGTCGTTTCTAGTTTTATTTATTTATTTATTAGTTATTTATTTATTAGTTATTTATTTATTTAATTAGTTATTTATTTATTTAGTTATTTATTTGTTTTTATTTGTTTAGTTATTTATTTAGTTATTTATTTAGTTATTTAGTTATTTATTTTGTTATTTATTTAGTTATTTATTTATTTAGTTATTTATTTAGTTATTCATTTAGTTATTCATTTATTTAGTTATTTATTTATTTATTTATTTAGTTATTTATTTAGTTATTCATTTAGTTATTCATTTATTTAGTTAGTTATTTATTTAGTTATTTATTTATTTGTTTATTTATTTATTTAGTTATTTATTTAGTTATTTATTTATTTAGTTATTTATTTATTTGGTTAGTTAGTTATTTATTTATTTAGTTATTTATTTATTTAGTTATTTATTTATTTAGTTATTTATTTATTTATTTAGTTATTGTTTAGTTATTTATTTATTTAGTTATTTATTTAGTTATTTATTTATTTATTTTTATTTAGTTATTTATTTATTTAGTTAGTTAGTTATTTATTTAGTTATTTATTTATTTATTTAGTTAGTTATTTATTTATTTTACTTATTTAGTTATTTATTTAGTTATTTATTTATTTAGTTATTTAGTTATTTATTTATTTAGTTATTTATTCAGTTATTTATTTATTTATTTATTTATTTAGTTATTTATTTAGTTAGTTATTTATTTAGTTATTTATTTATTTAGTTAGTTATTTATTTAGTTATTTATTTAGTTATTTATTTATTTAGTTATTTATTCAGTTATTTATTTATTTAGTTATTTATTTAGTTTTTCATTTAGTTATTTATTTATTTATTTATTTATTTATTTATTTATTTATTTATTTATTTATTTATTTACTTAGTTACTTATTTATTTATTTACTTATTTATTTATTTATTTATTTATTTATTTATTTATTTATTTAGTTACTTATATATTTATTTAGTTATTTATTTAGTTACTTATTTATTTAGTTACTTATTTACTTGTTTATTTAGTCACTTATTTAATTATTTACTTATTTATTTAGTCACTTATTTATTTAGTTATTTACTTATTTATTTATTTATCTATTTATTTATTTAGTTATTTATTTATTTAGTTACTTATATTTTATTTAGTTATTTATTTAGTTACTTATTTACTTGTTTATTTAGTCACTTATTTAATTATTTACTTATTTATTTAGTCACTTATTTATTTAGTTATTTACTTATTTATTTATTTATTTATCCATTTATTTATTTAGTTATTTATTTATTTAGTTTTATTATTTATTTAGTTATTTATTTAGTTACTTATTTATTTAGTTACTTATTTACTTATTTATTTAGTCACTTATTTAATTATTTACTTATTTATTTAGTCACTTATTTATTTATTATTTATTTTTATTTATTTATTTATTTATTTATTTATTTATTTATTTATTTATTTATTTATCTATTTATTCATTCATTCATTTATTTTATTGCTAATAAGTTTGAAGTGAATACAAGTTAATACAATGTAAGACAAGCTAGCCCACTCCTGAATGAGTAAGACTCGTGCTCAGTCTTCGTCGCAATGTCAATACTTCTGTCACATAAAATATCACACACACAAAATTTCACTACCGGTAGTATCTTCCTTAGTTCTTTTCCTAAAGGTCCGCAGAAAATTTTTCTTTTTCTATTAAAAGCTAACTCTGCCGTTATTGAATGAAAAATCAGAAATACTGAAAGTTTTACAAGTCACCTCTCTTATCGAATATTGACACATAGGCCCTATAGGAAAAATTCAAAGCAACAAGTGGGACCGATAACGCATATTCCATTCAACTCTAGGAAGACCTCTTGAACCAGAACCGGCCAGTGGAGCAGCGGAGAGCAGTACACCCACGAACAACAAAACAACTACTGCAACCTATCACAGTTACATCCAGAGCATAACAGCTGTGCAGGGGTGGCTTACAAATCACAGATACAATCGCGCATGGATATAGGGCCTACTAGGAATCATATTCACTCTCTCAACAATAAAATTAACAGGATTTAAATGGGATTGAAATAAGCATTTATGCCTGTTTCAACTAACTACGACATTCGTATTTGAGAAAATAAATTTACATAATCGTTATATACGTATAGCGTTTAATGAGAGTACATACGTAGTATTAATGTTATAATAATGTTCAACACATGTACGCATTCATTATTTATTTGTATATAACTATCGACAGATATTCTTCTGGAGCCATAAAATAATTCATCACTGTGCAACAAAATACGAGGGGGGATCCAGGAAATAACGACCGTTTTGTTGTAATAATTAAAAAAACAAATATTTATTTCAAAAAACAAAGTCTGTTACATAACTGAAGCTTCCTTTACTTCTCTACATAATCACCACCTACATTTAAACATTTGTCGTATCTGTTCACTAGCTTTAGAATTCCCGTGTTATACTCCTCTTCCGCCAGTTCATTAAGCCAGGTGTTCACTGTCTTCTTCAACTCTTCATCACTTCCAAAATGCGTACCACCTAGAAAGTCTTTCAGCTTAGTGAAAAGGTGAAAATCGCTAGGAGCAAGGTCTGGACTATAGGGCGGATGATCAAAGATTTCCCGACCGAATTGATCCAGCAATTCTCGAATTGAAACAGCAGTGTGCGGGCGGGCACAGATTTTGTGGTAGCCAAGATGTTGCGACACAATTTCACCAAGTAAACAACGAGAAATGTCAGGAAAGGCAATATGCAATTCGTCGAGTGATGTGCGCCTGTCTTGCAAGATTCTGTCGTTCACTTTAGTCTTCAGGTCTTCTGTGATGAGTGATGGGCTTCCGGGTCGAGTTTCATCGTGGACATTTGTTCGCCCATTATTGAACATTTCGCACCATTTTCTCACATTTCTTTCATTCATTACAGTATCACCATACACTTCTTTCAATTGCCGGTAAATTTCCTCAGGTTTCAAATGTCGGGCATTCAAAAATCGAATCACACTCCTCACCTCACAATCGGCGGGATTATCAATCACGTCGTTCATTTTGAAGTAACACAAAATGCACAATGGCGACTTGTTGCAACCAGTACTCACAACATTATGAGAACACATGTTAAGGAAGCCAGTTGACCATCAAACAAGGAAGGGGAGTCAGCTGCGCGCCGGGTATGCCCTCGTACAAACGCCAAGAATAATCAGCTTAATACGTTTTTTTTTTCCAGCACGGTTCATAATTAATTCTGAACTGCCTGGTCATGCGCAGTAGCTCAAAGTACCTTCCACCGCACCGATATTGAATTCCCAATTACCTCTTCCAACATTCTTTAGAACTCGTTCGGAACAAATGAAATTGGTTCTCGATTACGAGCAGGAACTGGGAATTCTGAACTGTTGACGCATGCGCAGATGGTTTAATCTGAGGTTATGGTTAAAATGCTTCGAGACTAGGTAGGTTAAAATAAAAAGAAAAAAATAGTCCATCATGAGTGATTTGGATATATTTCATGACGAATTAAGTTTGGAAGATAAATGTAATTTTAATATGAGAAGAAATTTCAAAGGCAGTGAAAGCAGAGTTCGAGAAGCGTTCCAACAACGTAAAATCCCGAACTAGTTCTGAGACACAAAATATGCGTCGAAAGAAGTTCGGTATTAGTTCGGAACCCGTTCTGAATTGTTTTCTGGAACAAACCTATTATTATAAATATATGTGGTATTTGATAGTGTCTTCCTTAACGACATTTTTCAACAACTGAGTTATGTAGCGTCAAAATGTAACATGAGCGACAATTGAACATTAATTTTGCCGAGAGACATCTATCGTACCTCGAGGGTTCCTTTACATGCCTCAAATTACATATTTCTATATACCACAAGCTGGTTAATGGTTTTTTTTCTGTGTCCTATTTCTTCTTAACGGTAAGGTGGCAAAGCTAAAATGTATTCAATTTCTTAGTTTTTGTTTACGAAAAAACAAAATACTTTTTCTGTTATGTATCTTCTAAGAATTTGCAAGATATGTACACATAAATATTTTTAACCTAAATATTTATAATAATGGACTAAAAATTATTCGTAAAGAAAGCTAATTTTGTAGGTAGAAAGATTATCAATCATTATTAGCCCATCAATTTTGAAGTAATAATTCTCAAACTAGTAACTAATACTGATATAAATTCATTAACGAACTGAGTATGCACAAAACTTACAGATTTTTTTTTCATCTGAACAATCTGACCAGAGTGGTTCTGGTCTGACCTATGCTAAGAATATGAGACAAATACAGAGAGCGCCAGTAAAATATGAACAATTTTATTTTGTTAATATTGAGAAGCTATTAGTCATTTGTTAATGATATTTTTGAAGAACACAAAGCAAGCTTGAGAGACTATAAGTAAAGATTAATTTTTGGTCCTACAGAATACATCTGTTATGGTAACAATGATTATTAGATGACAAAAATTGGTAGTTGACTTAATATACGAGTACGTCGAACTTGGAGTCAGGCCATAAAGGGAAAAACACTGGATTGTGGATTGAACTTCGGCGTAGCTCAGTGATTAGAGTACTTAGTACGTAGAACCAAGGACCCGGTTCGATCCCCGGCGCCGGAGCGAATTTTTCTCCCCTAATAATCATTTTGAGATTATGTTTCTCTCCCTCTTGTACGGAGGAGGGACCCGAAGGCTTGCATTGCAGCCTGAGGCTTATTGTGCTTACCACTCCTATTCTGTGAATGAATGGGTAGCCGAACGACCGCGCTCTTGTACAGGGACATCACTTTATTTTTACTCGCATTTTTATTGTACCTGTGTTTCTGAATGTACTTGACTCCCACCCCTTTCACTAATGTTCTTGCTCCCGTCAGCCACACAGACTTACGGCCGCTGTTGCATTCGAAGTCTGCTAGCAGTGAAGTAAACACTACAGAGTATAGTGTGTTTCAGAAATATGGTTGCGTTTTCTATAGAAGGAAGAGCCTATATTATTGAAGTTTATTTCCAGGGGCAGGTATTTATGGAGATTAATTTTATCACTTGTGTTTTTTAATATTGGTGTCGGCGGAGATTGTTGGAGATTGATTTCTACTCTTGTTGGATATTAATGGAAATTTTGGAAAATACAGTTATTCTGAAAATGGAGTATTAACTCAGTATAAATATTAATTTCCAAATAATTAACATTAAAGGTTTGTTGCATTCTGGTAAAGGTGCAGTATGGCCAATAGACAATATCTGTTGGACTGAGACTGAATTTAACACACATTCATTAAAAAAGAAAAAAAAACTTGCAGCCCTCAAATTAATATTTTAAAATTATTAGTGAAATGTTGAATTCTCCGTCTTTTGAGTTCACTAATGTAATCAGAACACCTGGAATACCATGTAATGTAGCCTACTTGAATGTGCAACAAATTCAAATGAAAAAAATGTCCGAAAAAGGAACTCAGAATATGAAATTCGCTATAAAACGATGTAATAATAATTATTCGCGAATGTGTTCATATTTCGCTATTAGAACCCTATTTCGCGATTTGTCGTGATTGTTTTATCCGCATATTATTAATCAGAATCACTTAATTCGTGAAGATTAGTAAAAATCTATTGTATACCTATTATGTCGTGATTTTCGCGATCTCCGTAAATACCCACCGCTGTTTATTTCGCACAGGTACTGTGTGTAGCATGACTGAATAACTTTATCTGTGTGGACTGAGCAGAAGTGAAGATTAGAGTTATCGAAAGTATGGTAATATGCTGAATAAAGTAGCCATCATATAATGAATAAAACGCTTGAAGAGTTGAGTTTGTGAAAAAAAAATGTTACTACTCTACTTTATTTTGATAAAATACCGTAAAAGTAATGATCAAACTGAAAATCCTAATATCGTATTTCCCTGTAACATAAATGGATACACTACTTTTCTCTCCTCCTATAGCTAGTAAAATGATTTGTTTACATATTGCACTAGTAACACCAAACTCCTGTAATGGAAGGGGGTAACAGTGTTTTCGAGTACAGCCAGGTTAATGTTAAAAATGTTCGTAAAAATAAAGTGATGTCCCTGTACAAGTACAGCACGCAGCACTGTGAACTTAACCCCAGCTATGATATGGATGACGATGATGACGATGATGGTGATATGTGAATTAATGACAGTCCGAGGTTCAACGCCGAAAGTTATCCAGCAATTCTGCTTCAATTGGTTGAGGGAAAGCCACGGAAAAAATCTCAACCAGGTAACTTGTCCCAACTAACTTGGCCCGCTCGTTTTACGGTCAGACGTGCTAACCGTTATTCCACAGCTATGGATGGAAGTTTATGTTGAAAAGGTTTTTAACAGTTTTAGAACCTCTATGAGCTGAAGGGAAACGCGGAGATCATCAATGAATCTATATCTGATATGTGACAGAGAGTTATTGACAATTTGTATTGCCATTCGCGGTGGTCATTTTGGGAATATTATTCACATTGCATGAATCTCCCATGTCCTGTCTTTAAACATGTGCAGTAATAACTGAAATATATAAAATTATTTCAAGGTTACTAATTATTAAAATCATTCATATTTTATTGGCGCTCTCGGTATACCTATACTTACTGTAAATATCAGCTACATTCTAAATATACACAATAATCTATATACTTGTAAATATCTAAATATTTACAATAAAAACATTAAAGGAATTTCCAGTTTCTAGTGGAAGCAATATTTATTTTCTCAACAATTATTTTAAATCAATATTTTCTGAGTAACTCAAGAAAATCTATTGCACATTTACCTAATTTATTTGGTTGATTTCCTAAATTTTTGGAGTCTTTTCATTTCAACAATTTTTTTAACAATGGACCTCGTTTTATTCAATCTCAAAGTTCTATCGCACTGCTATCAATGTATGAATCCACTTCTGATCGCGTGACAAAGCCAACACCACGCTCTCAGCTGCCGCTCACTGCTCTTATTTGCTGGAGTTGCCCGGCCTTGCCTTGAACGACTGTCGAAGGACCGTAATAGATTAATATATTACGTGATAGATAAAGAGGAATAAATATGGTATGTTAATTAATTATATTACCAAAATCTATTGGGTAACTCTCAAAATTATACAGACTTTTGCGTAACTTATCTTAGTGTGGATTTGGCATTAAACATGGATTGGAACTTTTAACTGGTTGGTGGTTGTGTGATTTCAAATAATCGTAGGTCACCGCTTGATGAGAACTAATAAGGTACAGATCTCAGATTTTATCTCTGCCTCTGTGCAACGTCACATTTGCGGTGGGGAAGTGAAGAGAGGGGAGGAAAATTGTAATGCTTTCCAATACGCTGACGCCCACGTTGTAAGGTAAGCCATTTGAAATTTAACGGCCGCTGACCGGCAGAGATATAATCCGAGATCTGTATTAGAATTTTTTCTCGTACTCAATCCAAGGAATAAGCTGTAATAATATACACAGTTATGTTACTTCCACCATTTATTTGTCCGTCTGTCCGTCCGTTCATTGGTTCATTCATTTACTCACACATAAGCTTACTTGTATTTAGTAGCTACGATTAAATTTACGCAAGAATGACTGAAGAAAGAAGCCCGCGCAAAACTTCACACTATAATACAATTTCAAGGGAAAAAAACTGACAGGTTCCAGTTTAAATTCATTTTGGAGACCGAAACAGACCAAAGCGTCCTAAATTAATGATGGAAATAATGATAATGATGACTTCTTCTGTGTCCATAATCGCATGACGCTCTCGTATTGTTTTCTAAAGCCGGTTCTTGAATATTTCAATAAAATCTCATTATAATTTTGATTTCATGAGTCCATTGAAATTATTTCATCTTAACTAAAAGTGCAGTACCTTTAAGTAGAAAACAGCAATCCTCTGCGAATTTAAAATCCTCTCAGATTTTATTGCAGGAGCGTCACTGGACGGGTAAGCAGGCAGACTTTCGGCAACAGATAGCCAGATTGTAGGAATAACACACGTTGTCTGTTATGCCCACAGTTAGTGTGTTTTATTACCCTCTCATTTGTCGTCACCAATCTAGTTGTTGGCATGTAGAAAAATGGGTGTATGCGAACACAGATTTATAACTGTCACCATGTTTTGTTATTTCCAGGATTTTCCTCTTCATAATGTATATGAAACTAAACAATATTAGGACATCGCAAATTTAATATTCATTTGCATTAAGGAGAGTTTAAGGTAATATTTGTTTTGATTCTTTCTTTTTTATTTTTTTCCTTCTCCCTTTATACCATTAATTAATCCTTTATTTAATTATCCATTTCTGTACTTATTTATTTATTTACTTATTTAATTACTTATTTGTTATTTATTTACTTACTTATTGACTTAATTATTTACTTATTTACTAATTTATTTATCATTTATTCACTGATTTATTTATTTACTTATTTATTATTAATTTACTTATTGATTTATTTATTACTTATTTAATTACTTAGTTGTCATTTATTTACTTAATTCCTCACTTATTTATCATTTATTCACTTATTTATTTATTTGTTTGTTTATTTATTACTTACTTATTGATTTATTTATTATTTATTTATTTATTTATTTATTTATTTATTTATTTATTTATTTATTTATTTATTTATTTATTTACTTTTTACATATTATTTATTTACTTATTTAATTATGTATTTATTATTGTATTTTGTACAAATATTTTAGAAAATTAAATTAATTTGTATTAATGTTTTATCTGATTCACGTTTTTTTAATGAATTAACAACTCTTAAATACCTATTCCGGTATGATCGATGTTTTACTGTCCATAATATTCCTGCATTTTGATGCTGGTAAGGTTTATCTTGTCTCAGTAGCAATAAAACAAAGTCCCTTCAAATGAGGGTGGAGATTATAGGAGGGTTTTAAATTTTCGGGATTCCTTTCAAAATCTTGTTATTGTACAGGCTGCCGGAACTCAGTTTCTTGAAAGACAAGCTCAGTGACGGAACTACACAGTACGAAGAGAGATATTTTGTTATTTTATTTTGCGCTACAGAATGTATCAACTAGTCCCTTCCGCCACTGGATGGATGGACGGCACCGCTCCACTCCCCCATCGCCATAACAACACAGACGAAGACATATCTCCTTTCTCTCTCTTTTCACAGTGAGACAAGATACTTCACACAGCCTTTAACCATGATGCTTGCCGATTGTAGGGACTTGCTCCGCGTGTTATATCTAACTAGGTAGAATTGACTTTCTTCTATATCGATGGAGCAGCGTAACTCCTCAATTGAAAGAACACACGTTGAGATTCCCTCTACACGCCATGAAGGAACTTGGGGGAAGGGGATATGGAGGTAGAGCACCATGCTTTCATGACGTCGGCATTTGAATGTTATACGAAAGTGACGTAAATTCTATGAAAGCTTGAAATATTTCAGAGATGGCCTTCATTAAACGTTGAGTGTTTCTGTAAAACTGAGTTCGGAAGATAGACGGAAACACTGATTATAATTTTAAAAATATTTATGGAAGCGAAACAAACTAAAATATTTATTTCTTAGCGTCACTGTTATGTATATGTATATATGTATTATTTACACTGCAAGGGGCAAATGTAAAGGTGGCAGTGGTATAAAATATAAACAATACACAAAATTATACAATACACAATACAATAAGAATACAAATACAAAAACAAAAAAACAATTAATAATACAACATAAAATAACCTAATTTTACAATACAGAACTACATATATTATACCCTACATAAGTTTCAATAGTCTTTCATTTACTCTCATCTCACTCACTGTTGTGGCACTAGGCGTATATCACTGACACTTTAGCACACATTTCATTGACACTCTGATAAGACATTTCACTGACACTATAGAACACATTTCATCGATGCTATAAATTATCACTGATCGGAACTATTCACTGCACTGTAAAACCATAACTTCACTGACTCACCTCGCTTCACTGATACAACAGTTCAAATAAGTCAAATAATTACACCCCATGCATACTTATAAACAGAACTACATTTAAGCTAAACATTTCTAGTCTAAGACCCTCTTACACGCTATTTTTAAATATTTACAATTCAAACGAAGGAAGTAACTCGTCAGGCTAAATAAATACATGTCACATTAAAAATTAAATGTTAAATGTCACCTTAATTTTAATTTGCACTTTATACACAACTTTTTAAAACATTCTTGAATCTCCTTAAGGAAGGACAGCCCTCAAAGACCGCTGCAGGTAGGTCATTCCAATCATTTATAGTTCTATTTAAAAATGAGAATTTACCTACATCCGTTTTCTGTTTCCTACATTTGATTTTAAAATCATGATCGTTCCTACCATAGTACGTTGGCTTTTCTAACCCAGCCGTTATGTCTACCCATGCTTTCTGACCTACATGTGCTCTATATTAATGATGTTATTCTAGTTTTCCTATGTCTGTTTTCCAAAGTTTCCCATTTAAGTTCTTTTATCGTATCGTTTCCATCTTCTCTTTTACCTTTAACAAATTTAGCTGCCCTATGATGTTATGATAGTGACCAAGAGAGAAAGGGATTTAAATGTAAAGGAGGAAGGTATGAAATATAATAAATAAATACGATGTATTTTATTTCATGATGACAATGTATGGTATTAATATTATAAAACACAAAAACAAAACAAAAACGAAAATGTTACTATGTGATAAAAAGTAATTTGTAAAGAAAACTGCTACATTATAGCACAGTCTAGTATATATACACATAGTCACGAAGCTTGAGTTGTCGAGGCTACTAGGAACAATAGACTGTGCCGGTACTATTTCGCATTGTCTGTGATGAGACGATAAAGCGATCCTAGTAGTTAGCAACTATCTATGGATGTATATTCCCTAGATATTGAGCTTCGTGACTGTTTATACTAGAATGTGATTATAGATAAATCTCGATGACAAGCAGAACGAGCAAACATAATTCACCCCAGGAATAGGGAATACGAAGTTAATATCCTGATGTAACACAATGCACTGTACTATCCAGAGAGACTTGAAAAGCAATCTATTCAAGTAACAAACTTTTACCTCAAAGCCCCTAGGTATTTCGTGATATTAATTTCAGATCAACTTGCAGAGTCTGGATAATTTGCATTCCATGATCTTTCCCATACTATGATAATATCTCTGACCACGATGGAACATTTTCGACGTTACAACTTTCTGAATCGCTGCAATCCACAGTTTCGTAAGGATTATGCTCCTTCTTTGGGATACATGGCCCGTCATGCAAGATTTTCAAACCTGTAACAAAAGACCATGTCATCTGAGAATAATAGCTGTGAACAGTTTTGTGAGATATCATATAACAAAGTGCAGGAACATAATCAAATTCATTCATTCATAGTTTTCTGCCCAAGGGCAGGTCCTTCACTGTAAACCCACCATTCTTCAATCTTTCCTATTTTCCGCTTTCCTCTTACTCTCCGTATACAATCCACGTATCTTAACGATGTCTATCATCTGATATCTTTTTCTGCCCAAAATGTTTCTCCCGTGCAACATTCCTTCCAGTGCATTCTTCAGTCGGCAGTTCCTTCTTAGCCAGTGACCTAGCCAATTCCTTTTCCTCTTCCTGATCAGTTTCAGCATAATTCTTTCCAACACACCTTCATTTTTTATTCTGTCTGTCTATTTCACACGCTCCATTCTTCTCCATATCCACATATGCTTCCAGTCGCTTCTCTTCAATTCGTCGTAATGTCCATGTTTCTGCTCAATACAATGCCACACTCCACATAAAGTACTTCACTAGTCTCTTCCTTAGTTCTTTTTCCAGAGGTCCGCAGAAGAGGCTACTTTTTCTATTAAAAACTTCCTTTGCCATATGAATATAATAAACATTTTTTTTAATTTTAATAACTAGTATTCCCGTGAAAATCTCTGATTAGTTGTACCATCAATATATTTCGTCTTTATGCTTCATGTAATAATAAAATTTAAGAAACAACGATTTCAGTCAAAAATATTATGACATTTACATAATAATAATAATAATAATAATAATAATAATAATAATAATAATAATAATAATAATAATAATAATAACTTTAAGCCCTACTATTTTGTCACAAAGAGTTTCCAGTTCTAAATGTAATTTTTCAGATGGTGTTACCGGTACCGATACTCTTTTGCCTTTTTTATTTTAGTAGGTTATTGTACGACACTTTACCATCTTAGGTTATTTAGCGTCTGAATGAAATGAACGTGAGAATAACGGTGAAATGAGTCCGGGGTCCAGCACCGAAAGGTACCCAGCATTTGCTCATATTGGGTTGAGGGAAAACCCCGGAAAAACCTCAACCAGGTAACTTGCCCCGACCGAAATCGAACCCAGGCCACCTGGTTTCGCGGCCAGACGCACTAACCGTTATTCCACAGGTTTGGACTTTTGCTCTTTTACCGTAACGGTTGAAAATACACTAATTTTTCAAATTGAATTGCATAGATCAGCCCTGGGCATAAAGGGAAGGAAAAATGAAAGCCCATGTCCTTTCCGCTCCACCGCTTTAGAAACGAACACACAGTAAAGCATTGTGCATCAGTGGTGTATTTTAGGCGACTAGCGAAAGCCGAAAGCTACGATGCAAGCCTTAAACAATCCGTCACTCAGCAATGCTTGCCTTCAGGTCTACTCGTATCGGTCCGATACATAACTGTCTCTGCCGTGCATTGTGGAGTGGGAGTTAAGGGGTAGTCTGCAGTACCTCAATCGAGGTATTAACGCCCAGGTCTGGTATAGATACGAGTATATTAATTAATTCCTGAAATTTTTTGCCTGAAGAATTTTCTGACTGGGAGTATAATTATGTGAGTAATAATTAATTTCTCAAATAGAAATGATCGGGACGAAATTGAAATACAAACTGCTGAGCCATTTATAAACCCACGCTTACAGAAGTCGAAATTGCGATAGAAAATCTGAAAAGTACAAGTCTCCAGGTATCGATCAAATTCCAGCAGAATTAATACAAGAGGGTGGGAGTGCATTATATAGCGAAATTTATAAACTTGTACTTGCTATTTGGGAAAAGGAAATTGTACCAGAACAATGGAAGGAGTCCATAATTGTACCTATTTTTAAAAGGGGACAAAACCAACTGTGGTAACTTTCGAGGAATATCACTTTTGTTGACGTCGTACAAAATTTTGTCAATATTCTTTTGAGAAGATTAACTCCGTACGTAGATGAAATTATTGGGGATCATCAGTGCGGTTTTCGGCGTAATAGATCGACTATTGATCAGATTTTTGTATTCGACAGATAATGGAGAAAAAATGGGAGTATAAGGGTACAGTACATCAGTTATTCATAGATTTCAAAAAGGCTTATGACTCGGTTAAGAGGGAAGTATTATATGATATTCTTATTGAATTTGGTATTCCCAAGAAACTAGTTCGATTAATTAAAATGTGTCTCAGTGAAACGTACAGCAGAGTCCGTATAGGTCAGTTTCTATCTCATGCTTTTCCAATTCACTGCGGGCTAAAGCAAGGAGATGCACTATCACCTTTACTTTTTAACTTCGCTCTAGAATATGCCATTAGGAAAGTTCAGGATAACAGGCAGGGTTTGGAATTGAACTGGTTACATCAGCTTCTTGTCTATGCGGATGACGTGAATATGTTAGGAGAAAATACACAAACGATTAGGAAAACACGGAAATTTTACTTGAAGCAAGTAGAGCGATCGGTTTGGAAGTAAATCCCGAAAAGACAAAGTATATGATTATGTCTCGTGACCAGAATATTGTACGAAATGGAAATATAAAAATTGGAGATTTATCCTTCGAAGAGGTGGAAAAATTCAAATATCTTGGAGCAACAGTAACAAATATAAATGACACTCGGGAGGAAATTAAACGCAGAATAAATATGGGAAATGCGTGTTATTATTCGGTTGAGAAGCTCTTATCATCCAGTCTGCTGTCCAAAAATCTGAAAGTTAGAATTTATAAAACAGTTATATTACCGGTTCTTCTGTATGGTTGTGAAACTTGGACTCTCACTCTGAGAGAGGAACATAGGTTCAGGGTGTTTGAGAATAAGGTGCTAAGGAAAATATTTGGGGCTAAGAGGGATGAAGTTACAGGAGAATGGAGAAAGTTACACAACACAGAACTGCACGCATTGTATTCTTCACCTGACATAATTAGGAACATTAAATCCAGACGTTTGAGATGGGCAGGGCATGTAGCACGTATGGGCGAATCCAGAAATGCATATAGAGTGTTAGTTGGGAGACCGGAGGGAAAAAGACCTTTAGGGAGGCCGAGACGTAGATGGGAGGATAATATTAAAATGGATCTGAGGGAGGTGGGGTATGATGATAGAGACTGGATTAATCTTGCACAGGATAGGGACCGCTGGCGGGCTTATGTGAGGGCGGCAATGAACCTTCGGGTTCCTTAAAATCCATTTGTAAGTAAGTAAATAATTAATTTCTGGTACAAAAATATGTTTGTAGATCGTTTCATTTATTACATAATAATTATATTATTCGATTAAACGGAAATTACCGTTATTCTGATCAGTTATCACAGTCAGTCCCGCTTACGCCGAAAAATTTAGGCTCCATCGCAGTCGAAAGATAATGAGATAAGATGATTTTGTGTAAAGTACAATAATTCATGTAGCCTATATTAAAAGTATTTTACATCATGTGCAAACCATTTCAGGGGCGATTAAAACAAAAGAATAGTAAAAAGAGTCTCTATAAACTTATACCCGAAATCGTTTTAATTTCATATATTAGTTATTTTTCTTTAATTCTAGCAACAACAATATGCATGTCTTGAAAGAGAGCGCTCAAAATGGGTTCCTGACACCTCGATTAATTCTGTAAATCTTCATCAAATACCGTTCAAGAATGTATTGAAGTAAATCTATTGAACTAAAAATGAATTTGTTTCAGAATCGAAGAGCGTTCAGGCTGGAAAATGGGTCCTCCACGACCAAGCCATTTATTAGTCAATCGTTTATCCTAGAAGTTTCTAGTAACTCGGCTAATATGAGAGCCTTTGTGTATAAACAGCATGCTACATACACGTATATCATCACGCGATACTTCATATAGCAACTTATTTAAGTTCTCCCACAACTGCGGTACAATTCCCTCGTCAATCTCCCAACCAAAACAGGCCTGATTAAGTTATCGACAATAATAATTTCTTGCCCGTATTGGTGCCCGTATACGCTTGTTACTGAATCGCTGTTAGTGTTTTGATTCAACAATGTAGCACGGGGATTTTCTTCAGCCAAGCATACGATATTTTCTGACGGAAATTAAGCTTTACAGGGCTCCCATCGACATGCAAGGAGCTAATTTTCAGTAATTTATTTCAAGGTTACCATAGTGTTTATGCAACAAAAAAACAATTACTGAAGACCTACTTTTCCAAAGGGGCTAAATGCCAAAAACAACTTTCTGAGATATTGGTTAAAAAAACATTGCTAAATGCATGTTGCGATATCTCCAACGCCCTCTTACATATCTTTTTACTCTCGGGAAGAACTATTATATAATAAAAGATTTATAATCTAATTAAAATAAAAATTCTGCATTGAGCTGTTACAAACATCAATCAATTTAATGTGTGGATTGCTGAAATAAAATATTAGAATATCTCACACACCTTTGTGAGTATTATCCTTATAGTATAGCTTTATTTACTCACATGGGTCATGATTCTGTTTAGCACACCACACGGCAGCAGGAGATACGTAAGTGTTCCCATCCGAAGCGCACACAGGATTCAACTCAGCATCCAGCTGATACCAAGTACTCTGTTTGCAAGGATCATCTTCGAACGTGCACATACCTTTACGCTGTAGCCATAGGTCTGAAATAAAAATACGTATCCAAGATTTTGGAGATTCGTAACACTAAAAGTTCGCATGACGAACAGGAACTGTCTCTATAAATTCAATCTAAAACCGAGGCACTGCTACAACCAAGAAGAACGTCTCAAATTCTATCTCCAGTAGTGACTGTTGCGCCAGTCCAACAACCAATTACGAATTCAAGCTGCTAATAATTTTACTTCCAAAATTCAGTGGTTCATTGCCAGAATTCATGCATTTTCACGATACGCTTGAAGGACTGATTATACAGGGTGATTCAGACCACCCGTAATAGTCATTTATTTCGAAACTAGTGCATGAAAATTTTCGAGACAAAAATATTTATAACTAAACCACATATGAACTTTTACTTGAGCTTGATTTCATCAATCAGCCATAACAGGAAGTAGGGTCAGTGGCGTATCACTTTAAAATTTCAAATCGGAGTCGGGGTCAAATAGGGTACCATTTGATAGACCTCTTCAAAACAAACAACTTTCATAGGAAACGTTTTTATCAATTCCTACTCTTTCAATGAGAAAACGTACAAAAAGGCAATGTCATCAATATTGAGAAATGTTACAAGACGAAAATGTAAACAAGACAATTAATGTTGAGATGTTAATGAAAGGCTTGACAATTCTATTAATTATTATTTATAAATTTTCAAACTATCTGCCGTTCTCAGTACACACCTGTACTCTTCTTCTAACACTGTCAGTGACTCCTAATACGTCGGCGTGGTCAAGTGACTGGCAGAGTAGGAATTCATAAAAACGTTTCCTATGAAAGTTGTTTGTTTTGAAAGTTCTATCAAATGGTACCCTATTTGACCCGACTCTCATTTGAAATTTAAAAATTATACGCCACTGACCCTACTTTCTGTTAGTGCTGATTGATGAAATCAAGTTATAGTGAAAGTTCACATGTGGTTTAGTTATAAATATTTTTGTCTCGAAAATTTTCATTCACTAGTTTCCGAAATAAATGACTTACGGATGGTCCGAATCACCTATTGCCTTTTCGTACGTTTTCTAATTGAAAGAGTAGGAATTAATAAAAACGTTTCCTATTAAAGTTGTTTGTTTTGAAGAGCTCTATCAAATGGTGCCCTATTTGACCCCAACTCCCAGTAGAAATTTTAAAGTGATACGCCACTGACCCTACTTCCTGTCAGAGCTGATTGATGAAATCAAGCTCAAGTGAAAGTTCACATGTGGTTTAGTTATAAATATTTTTGCCTCAGAAATTTTCATGCACTAGTTTCCGAAATAAATTACTGTTACGGGTAGTCTGAATCACCCTGTATAATATTCAAAGATATTATTATTATTATTATTATTATTATTATTATTATTATTATTATTATTATCAATTAATCAATCCAAAACTTTTGCTATTTCTTTCACACGTAAAACAACCTCCCAAAAATTTAATTATATTCTTAATAATGTCATAATTACTAGGAAAGATACTATTAGAGATCTTGGTGTCTTACTTGATTCTAAATTATATTTCCATGATCATGTGCAATATATTTATACCCATTCATTAAGAATGCTTGGTCTAATTAGATCTATAAGTTATTCTTTTTCTACTCCTATGTGTTTGTTAATTTTATACTATACATTGGTCAGATCCAACCTTGAATATGCATATGTAGTATGGAACTCCATTACTTCCCCTGACTCGGCTAAGCTTGAGAATATTCAAAGAAAATTTATTTTCCTTTGTTCTTATAGATTTTTACCTAATTCTGATGATTATAAATATGAGATTAACTGCAAATATTTTAATTGCTGTAGTTTATTTGCCAGGCGTCAAGATCTTGATTCTTATTTTTTGTAAAGTTCTTAAGGGTGATATTGATTGTGAATCTTTCCTAAGCAATATCAGTCTTCGTATTCCTGCTAAGGGTTTAAGATATCATAAAATGTTTTACAATAGAAATTCTAAATCTCTCTCTCGGTCTGCAGATGTATAAAATATGCTAATTTGCATGGATCAAACTTGGATCCATTTAATGTGTAGTATATATTTTGAAGTTTTATATCAGTTTTCATTTATATCTTTTGTTTAAATATGTATTTTAATATTATTCTCGCCCATTATGCTATGTAGTTTAGCCATCCATTTTATCCCGTCCATTCATTGTCATTATTGTCGTTGTATTATAATCTTGTACATTGTTTGTGCTGAACTGTAATTGGCCTCTGGCTGTTGTACAGCACATTAAATATAAGTAAATAAATAAATAAAATAAATTATTATTATTATTATTATTATTATCATCCTTACTCCGATTTTTTTAAGTTTAAAAGAAGCCAGGTGCAGATTCCATTGTAGTATCACCTATTATGAGTTACAGCAAATCTTCAGATATAACAGATATGTTGTCAATATTGTATTGCTTACATCTGTCTTCAGCTTTGGCGCATACGAAGTGGTCTTCCGACTTGTACACGAATCCATCAGAGCCACAGACTGCAATGTCTGGTTCAATCCTGATATTCTCCGAGTTTACTTTTTGGCAGCTCCGATGTGTTTGGCTGTCGCACTCCCCTTGAAACTGAACCTTTACTTCTGTACAAACAGAAATAGAAAAACACTAATTTATTATTTCATTCATATCCAACACAAAGCACAGAGCAATGGAAGGCTTCGGTTGGCTAGTGGCCACCAAAAGTTAACCCACTTCTAAACTTCTGCATCTCCTGTTCACACAAATATTGAATGTCCAGCTAAAATTTCTTTTATCCCATCCTAGCATTATAAACAAATTGTTATTACATCGGAAATCGTTCATATTCACCTTATTATGGCACGCGTGCCAATAAAATCAACAACATATTCGCTGTATGACGTAATACCGGAACGCTTGGATCGGGATGCATGCAGCTCGTCTATCTTCTACGCGCCGTGTAACAAGAAATGAAGTGCAGGACAGAAGATAAAGTATCATTTATTTCCAATCTTTAACAATTTTGTATCACTTTTGTAATCTATATTAATAATAAATCTGTAGCCGAAATTTTTCTGGTAATTTTCGATTTTCCAGAAATAATTGGTCCTAACATATATAATTAACCACCCTGAAACCGAAAATCGCATTTTTGAAATTTTTGTTTGTATGTCTGTCTGTATGTTTGTTACCTTTTCACGCGATAATGGCTGAACGAATTTCGATAAAAATTGGAATATAAATTAAGTTCGTTGTAACTTAGATTTTAGGCTATATGGCATTCAAAATACATTATTTAAAAGGGGGGTTATAAGGTGGTCTGAATTAAATAAATATCTCGCTTATTATTGATTTTTGTGAAAAATGTTACATAACAAACGTTTCTTTAAAAATAATTTGCGATAAGTTTTATTCCTTGAAAAATTTTCATAGGACTGATATTTAATGAGATAAATTACTTTTAAAATTAAAATAACTGCCATCTAAGGCCGTGTAATAAATTAAAAAACAAATGACTTCGTCTATAAGAGGCCTTGGACAGCAACACTCGAAAGCTATGAAAGATAGCCTACAGAGAATGTTTCTGTGTTTGTATGAAGTAATATCGGAAGCTAAATTAACCGATTTGTATAATTAATTATCATTTCACCATTGGAAAGTGTAGTTTCTCTAGATGTACATAATGCTATAATGTTATTACAGTAACTTCTGATATAATATAATATAATATAATATAATATAATATAATATAATATAATATAATATAATATAATATAATATAATATAACATAGCCACCGGCGTAAAGGCGCTTGCCTGCCGGTCTGAAGTTGCGTTCGGGCGCGGTTCGATCCCCGCTTGGGCTGATTACCTGGTTGGGTTTTTTCCGAGGTTTTCCCCAACCGTAATGTGAATGCAAGGTAATCTATGGCGAATCCTCGGCCTCATCTCGCCAAATATCATCTCGCTATCATCTCATCGACGCTAAATAACCTAGTAGTTGATACAGCGTCGTTAAATAACCAACTAAAAATAAATAATATAACATAATATAATATAATATGTAATATTATATAATATAATTTAAGTTATTTGAAGGGTTCAGAACCATAGTGGGCCAAGCGCCATTTACTGAATACGTAGAAAACAAGGGTTAAAATTAAGTTATTACCATAATTCAATGGAAACCTATAACAAGTAAAATAAAATATACACATTAAATCTAAATGATGTCAATCTTCATTAAACTATGGTTGCATGTAATAAAAATTAAGAAACATGTTAAAGGAATTGTCATTGCACCAAATGAGTGTCTCTGGACCAAAATGATCGCATTTTAATTATTTGGATGCAATTTAAATTAAGTAACATATTAAACGATTTATCCTTCTATCAAACACGAATGTTCCCTGGATCAAATGTCCTATTTTAATTATGTAATTACTTTATATTTATTTCTAACGGGTGCAGCGGAGCGCACGGGTACGGCTAGTATCACATAAAACAGTTCTGTAGTTCAGAGAAACTATATTAACAAAATAAAGGAGCATTTGTAACTTAACCTGCAAGGTCATACATTAGTCTTTACTCAATGTCAAGGCCAGATGCAACTAATCGATACGAACATATGAAGACAATTTGTCCCAAATTGAATTTCTTTCATAATTTCTTTCCTACAATTTATAATGCTAAGATGCCATAAAGTGTTGTATCCAACTTGTGGATAATATTATGACACTCGTGAAAATTGTCATGCCATAATCATCTAGATTATCCACTTGTTAAAATCACATTAGGAAGATCCTTGGTTCAAATATCGAGATCGACGAACCAGATCGCCGTTTTTAATGATTTCCTAAATCAGGCCTGCAGAACTCGCAAAGTAGGGGAACTATGACGTCAGCCTCACTTCACTTCTATTGGGGATGATCGACTTCCGCCCCGAGAATGAATGTTGATGCAGCCGAGCGTAACTAGAACGCCGTGACCGCACAGGTAGAAAAGGTGGGTGGGGTGAGAATGGGGAGGAAAGCAGTCACTCTCAAGAGCTACAGTTCTGCAGGCCTGTCCTAAATAATAGGTAACTAGGATTCTAGTTATTTCAAGAGGCAAATGCTGGATTAGTTCTTAAAAATACATAATAAATAAAATAATTAATAAATAAACATTGTCACTTTTATTCTATTCTTCGCTTTAAGAAGGAAAACTGTACTCTTAAATCATCATCATCATCCTTCACGAATTAGGCCTCTGTAGACCTGTTTCGGCCTCATCTAGCAGTCTTCTTAAAGGTCTTCCTGGTCGACGATGTCCTCTAGGTTTATATTGCATCATAATTTTTGGGATTCTTGAATTTTCCATTCTTCTTACATGATCTAGCCAATTGAATTTGTATCTGCTGATTTTTTCTTCTACTGACTCTACTTCTAATTGTTCTAAAATTTCTTCATTCCTTTTTCGGTCTAAAAGAGTATATCCTGCTGTCCTCCTGAAAAAATTTCATTTCCGTTGCTTTGATTCTGTTCATGTCTTTTTTCTTTAATGACCAAATCTCGCTTCCGTATAAAAGGGAGGGTAATACTAGTGTATTATATATTTTTATTCTTGTAGATTTTTGTACTAATTTAGCTTTTAATGTATTGTTTATTATTCCTAGAATTTGTGTAAATTTGGTAATTTTCTTGTTCACATCTTTTTCATTTTGATAAGATATTTCACAACCCAGATAATTGAAATTTTGCACTTGTTCGAGGCATTGGTTACTCTTAAGTGATACTATTAATATGTTCTTACGTAGAAAATATACATGCATGAGAATCAGAAAATTTATTGACAAAAACTCTAGTAACTAACCAGGCTGGTAGCACAGCAGTATGAATGGGTTGGGATACGTGATGTTGTCAGTTCCACAAAGCGGGTTCCACTCATATCTGTTCCTGGCCAGCCAGCAAGCCTTGCTTTTGGTGCGGGCTGCAGTTTTCAGAGTTTCTTGAAGACTGCACCCGCCGTCGTGTATCACTTCCAAGTCTGTGAAAATCATAACTAAGTAAGATTAACAAAAATGATCGTCCTCGATCTGGTTAAGGAAGCAGCAGATTCATGTGAACAGATGCCATCGATCTGAAGAGGCTGTAAGGAACATCACAGGAAGGCTAAGGGACGTTGCTGTTCACGCGGACTCCGTCAGACCTGAATGCTGTAGCTGAATCGATAAGATGGCACCAAGCAGTGGATCACTTGCTTGGTGAGCGGTCCTAAAGACTTCAAAAATCATCCCAATAAAGGAGCTTACACAATAAGCGCAAGGCTGCGGTGCTTGCTACGGGCCCTTCTTCGAAAGATTACAGAAATGTGCGGCACTTAACGAATTATACTCAGGCTGGGAAAATAATGTTGCATAAAATATAAAATCGAATGAATTTTATAACTGAAAAACATATACATAACACCAGAAGAAATGTCCCAACTCTTTTGGCAGAACCTAAATGCCACACTACAGCTGGATTAAGACACAGTAGGAATTATGGACCAAGACTATACAATTCAGTATTGAAAAGTAATCCAGACCTAAACAATTTACACATTCTTAAGTTTAAAAATAAAGTGAAAATGTTTGTATGATATTTGAAAAATTTTATTATAATTTTTTTAAGTGTTACTAGCATTATATGGTACTAATTTTTATTGTATTTATCTGATACATGTACCCTATAAGATAAAACATTGTAATAAACATAAATAGATCATTTTCTTAATTAATAACAGTGTATATCTCCAATAAATGATTTTCTTAGCATCGCCACAGATACACTTGATTGTACTTGTCACTAGAAAGTTTTTGAAATTTATATTTTCCCCGCCATTCATAAAATATTTTGATATGATACCTCTTGCACAAAAGGAGAGATCTATAACTGAAACTCGATTAATATATTTCAGTATTATTTGTATTTATCCTGGTAATAATGAACAGTTTGACTCGTAGACATTCTGTTTTTTCAGCATTAACTTCCCATGATTTTACGATAAGATTCGAAGTGAACGGCAGTTACGTAGACTTTCAGCTCCCCACAACTACCATTAATGCACAATACAATGTCAATACGGCGGTTGCTGTCGTCTGCGATACAACGAACTTTTCTGTTGATTTTCGTGTTTGGCATTTTTTCCGTTTATTATATGCTTATTTAAGTTGTGTTAACTCTCGCTAGTGGTTTTATATTTTATTTTATCCGTCTTAGTATTTATTTTATTATTGTAAATATTTTTGTTTTATCAATATTATTATTATTATTATTATTATTATTATTATTATTGTTGTTGTTGTTGTTGTTATATTATTTATATCATCAGCATTATTATTGATCTCTGTAAAATTTATGTAGACTACTGGACTGTACCCGAGCACGAGCATATGCTCATTTCGGGTATCTATTCATATGTATTCAATTCAAATGTAAATTGTAAATAAATTTGTAAATTGTAAATAAATTTGAAAAAATAACATTTTGTAGACCAATATTTCTAATACGTACTTCACTGCTTTGAACTGCTTTGTTATTCTCATCTCTAAAACATATATGAGCTCATGTTGACACATCATCTCAAACATTACACATGGATCTTCACAGCAAATAGTAAAATATAAAAAAAAAAATAGCTAAGGGCGTGAAAATTACTTGCAAAATTCTATTCGACGGAGAGCTAGCCAATTTTTCGATATTCCGTTATTCTTCGATTTCTTACACCATAGACAATAAAAGCTGCTACGTACGAAAGAGTCGTCTTTTAGCGTGCCCAATAAAAAGCGAGTACTGCAGTACTGTTAAGGGGAGAGGATGGTATTTTTGGTGAAAAATGAGTAAATTTAAAAAAAAAAAAACAAAAAAATTCTTTAAAATACTCTGTGATATGTGTGGAATGCATAGCATAACATTTTCTGGGTATTTGTGCCCTTATCGGATGTTGAGTCGCCATTTTTAAACTTCCTGCGTTATGGATTTTTAAATCACTCGCCCACTTTTATTGCTGTTTCCGGTAAATTAAATTTTCAAAGAAATTTTTTTTTCTTTAAAATACCCTTTGATATGTGTGGAATGCATTGCATAACATTTTGTGGGTATTTGTGCCCTTATCGGATGTTGAGACGTCATTTTTAAACTTCCTGCGCTATGGATTTTTAAATCACATGCCCTCTTTTATCGGTTTCCAGTAACTTCATTTTTTTTTTGCTACATTGCCAGACAAAAATGGATATAATATCTGAACTATTAAAAATACATGCATGAAATTTAGAACACACATTCTTTAGACTATTAGAAAACTTTTCTCTGTAACAGAATTTCGTTAATTGATTTCATTTAAAAAATACGTCCGTTTCTTTGCAAGAAAGGAAATCAAAAAATTATTATTAAATTTTAATTGTTTCTTCTACATACGTAGGGACTAATATCACTATTCTGTTACAGACAGTTTGTAAAACTTGATCTTGCAAATACATTGCAAAACACTGTTTGAATCTATCTTTAAAAACGGTTTAGATATATCGGTTTTAGTACAATCCTGCATTGGGTATATTTTTTTTAAATTTGGGCCGCCAAATAATTTTTTCAAAATATTTTTATTTGGTTGAGTTGCCACAGCTATGAGCTCTCTACGTACAAAAAATTAATATTTTACATAAAAAAAGTTAAAAAAATACCATCCTCTCCCCTTAAGTAAAAACGAGTGTTTTCCCCTGGACAAAAAGGCAAGACGTATAATGAGGGTTCGTACAAATAAAGACGAGTATTTTCCCTGGACCAAAAGGGCAAGATGTGAGGACTGTGACAAGGTTAGGTTGGGCTAGTTAAGCGACAGGAGGCGACATTTCCCTTCATTAACAACTTTTAAAACGTTGGCAACATTACTTGTACGACTTCCGTAGAATGCATCTCACTCAGCCGAACATAACACTTTTAATGGATGTTCATTCTAGTTTGTTATAATTTTTCTATAAAATAAAATGCGATATTTAGGTGGGCAGGTGGGTCACACACGTTCCTAGAGGAAAGATCTCTCTCAAGGCAATTCAGGTATTCTATGCTCATATTTGGCTTCCTTAATTATGGTGTAAGATAACGAAGTGTAATATTCTTTTATTTAACCTTTAATTTCATAAACTTACAGTTAGTAGGTATATAAATAGTTATTTTATTATTTATTTTTATTTTATTTTATTGGGTTATTTTACGACGCTGTATCAACATCTAGGTTATTTAGCGTCTGAATGAATTGAAGGTGATAATGCCGGTGAAATGAATCCGGGGTCCAGCACCGAAAGTTACCCAGCATTTGCTCGGATTGGGTTGAGGAAAAACCCCGGAAAAAACCTCAACCAGGTAACTTGCCCCGACTAGGTGGCCCACCTGGTTTCGCGGCCAGACGCGCTGACCGTTACTCCACAGGTGTGGACTATTATTTATTTATTTGCTGTGAGCTCATTAATAGCTACTCTTAACATTTCAGTGGAAAATTTTAGTCCTGTATGATGACAGATGTTTCAGCTAATTACAGATACATCTCATATCAGTTCATAACTTTTTACCTGGTTCTATTTTTCGAAGGCAGCGAACCTGAGCAATATTTGTATATGTGAGGCCATTATTCCCGCAGACTCGATTCGATCCCCAGACTTCCCAGTTGCTCGTCACACAAGGATCGACCTGATCCCATTCACACTCCCCATCATAGAGCACACCTACTGTTGTAGCTGGAACACGCAAACATTGTTCTGTAATTTTAAAGGGTCGCTGAACAATTTTTTTCATATATTATAGACAACAAGAAGCTGATAACAGCACTGAAAACCGCAACTCAAAATATCAAATGGTTCTCAATATACTAGCAAAGGAATTTTGTCCACCACTGCTGCTGACGTCACTCTGCCGCATCCACGGCTTGCGTTGTATAAACTCGCAGCTGTGCAACACATTTTTTTATGAAAAGAAGAACGGTATTTTGGACATGAATTATAGTGAATGTAACATGAATGGACTCGCTGCAGTACGGCGCGGCAGTGTGACGTCACACGCATCGCCAATATCCATGTTTATAGATTGACAAATCGAACTGAAACCCTGACCGAGTTACTGCGTGAGCGCTGGCTGTCTTGGGGAGGAGCAAGTGAGAAAGCACGGGGGGGAAGGAAGGGAGAGAGCACTATGCACTATGTACTTGCAGGTCCACTTACAGTTTGTCAAACCTGCTAACAAAAGCATTAAAAGGTTGACTAGTTGCCTGCAATGCTAGCATAATGGAACCTTCCTAGCCGACAGTCGAGGCAAAAATGAAGAATCCGTTATTGTGGTAATACTGGAGAGTGGTTCTTCTATTGGTCACGATGCCCACACACATCCTCTCAGATATTTACGTGGTGATTAGTGACTGAATGACGACGAGCGAGGGAGAGAGAAGAAAGAAAGAGAGAGATTCCAGAAGTTGGCGTGTTTTACGGGGTTTCAGTTGAAGTTGTCAAACTATAGTTCGAAGTACAAATTTGAGAAACCATTTTCACGCATTTCTAAGAACGTATAGGTTAACCATGATGGAATGCATTTCTTACGGGGAATTATTGATTTCAACGATTTTTAGAACTATTTTGTGAACTATAAATTCAGTAGGTAAGTCCGAGCATGTATGGACAATCATCCAAATCAGACATACCTCCCTGAGGTACTGTTCTGTGCCGTTGCCACATTTTTCCAGTGTGAAACATAGATGCACGAGATGTAGTAAATTTGAAATAAATGTTCAAGTTTTGGAGTACGGAAATTCTATGAACTCTTTCTACTTTCCAGTTTCTAGGTAAATATTATTTTGATACTGTCGACAGAACAGTATGGAGAGAACAATTTTATGTCAACAGAACTCTGTAAATAATGTATGTAACACAATGGTTCAAATAGACTAATTATGCTAAAAGCAACTACAACGTTTCAGGAGAATAGGAAGCATATTATGTCTAAGATATAAATTCAGAACTGATTTCATACTTGTAATGTCGAGCGTTGCTATGCAGCTGAGAGCTTCAATGTTGACGTATGTTTTCCTGTCCGTCGCACAGATGGGCTTAAAAAATGGCGAATATGGACAAAGTTGTCCGAATGGAGTGCAAGGACCATTGTAGTTCACTTTAATACCTGCAAAAAACACAAGACAATAAACTGTACTGTAATATTTTATAAGCGGTATTCCACCACTGCCAGATTCCACCCGACCGGCAATACTGCATAATTAAGGTCAGAAGACTAATCCATTTATGCCAGGAACTATTCTCCTTCAAAAATTGATTGAAACATATAACGTTAGTCTATAAATGTCTGACAATAATTGAGACGTTCTCTGGAACAAGAACTTAACTGTAAAATCTTGAATTTGAGGTATAGAGCCTCATACATTTTAGATCTCGTATAACTTCATTGAGCAGAATGAAATTGAAATGTTCCTGGAGAGCGTTGTGTTTGATGGAGGGAAATAATAGGCCAATTTTATCAGGAGGTAAGAATTTAATATATGCTGGAAACGGAAAAACGACGTAACGCACATTAAGTTGTTATTCCAGGGAACGCCTCAATTTCTAACAATGATTTACAAATTTGTTATACTAAGAAATTAAAAACGGGCATGTTGCGAAAACGCATTATCGGGAATTAAAGATTGCAATTTAAATTAATGGTATTTGCAGTTCGTATATTATTTTATTATAATCTGGGATATATTTTATACAATTTACATTACATTTCACATGGTCCATGGATCCATTTAGGCTAATAGTAGCTAAGAAGGGTAAACAAGTAAAAAGCAAGGTTAATGTGTTTGTTACCGTTTTCACGAGGTTAAATATATTCATTTCCAAGATTTCAAGTTTAAGTTTGTGTAAGAAAGTTAATAATTTAATCACAAGACGGAGTGTCGGAGTAATATAAATTGGAAATCGAAATTAAGTACAGGATATAATATGTCTATCATCTTATTAATTTGATAGCATATTCCCCTCTCTTAAAGGTACCCGAGCACTATTGTAAAACCTCGATTGCAATGTCAGAATTATCGTCGAAACTCTGATACAGAATGTAAACTAAACGTAATACCTGGGAAAAAAAATACATAGGCCTAATCGATTTTTTAAAAAATATATAAGCCTAATCGATTTTTAAAAATATATAGGCCTAATCGATTTTTAAAAAAATATATAGGCCTAATCGATTTTTAAAGAACATATAAGCCTAATCGATTTTTAAAATAATATGTAGGCCTAATCGATTTTTTAATATATAGGCCTAATCGATTTTTTAAAATATATAAGCCTAATCGATTTAAAAATATATATATAGGCCTAATCGATTTTTAAAAATATATGGGACTAATCGATTTTTAAATATATAGTTCTAATCGATTTTTTAAATATATAGGCCTAATCTATTTAAAAAAATGTAGGACTAATCGATTTTTTAAAAATATATAGGCCTAATCGACATTAAAAATATATAGACCTAATCGATTTTTATATATAAGACTAATCGATTTATTAATATATATTTTAAAATCAATTAGGCCTAATCAATTTAAAAAATATATAGGCGTAATCGATTTTTAACAAATATATAGGCGTAATCGATTTTAAAAAATATATAGGCCTAATCGATTTTGAAAGAAAAAACATAGACCTAATCGATTTTTAAATCGGAAATATCTTTCTAGAACCAACAGAACAGGTTACTCCTTACATTCTATTACTTTTTCATGCTGAGTGCTTAATTTCTTTCTCCCTTGCATTTCTGTTAATGTTAGCACCTTACAAACAAAATTTGGATTTGTACTGAAGAATCAACCACAGTAGGCTATTGTGGGTTTATTCAACCTTCTGCACAGCAGTGATGCAACGTTGTCCGCCGGGATGGAGTAAATGTTGCTAGTAGTGAAGTGAACCTGGCAGCTGGAAAACACTAGATTTAAGCTGGTGATCAAATAATGGGAGGAAAAATGTTGAAGTTGTATTTTAGTGTCTCACGATATGCTGCGTCCACTATAAAGGCTAGTGGCTAGGTATTAGGCTCTTTTCTGAAAATATTTGCTGTTCGGAATTTTATTGGAAGTCTACGTAATATTATACAACTGTTTAAAATAATTTAAAGAAAAGGATTCTGTGAAGTAGGTAATTGTCACATAACTTACCCCGTTTCGCCGAACTTGCAACATAACCACTCGGTCGAACATTACAGATCTATAGTGTTTTCGCTGTAAAAAAATCCTAATGTAAACATAAGCACGTTGCTGGCATACCCGCTATTGGCTCCCAGTCGAAACACTCAAATGACGCAGGAAAATATAGTTCGTATTTGGAAACCACAATCTTGTATTATTTGAAAATAAAAAATTGAATTCTAGTTGTTAAACACGATGAAACATTTCACTTCACTCATGTGTAAAACGCTATGTAAAAGAAAAGCTACTTTTATATTTTTTTATGTACTATGAACGCGGATGAGTACCAACAGTAATACCGAGGTAGTCTGTTCCAAAGACGTTATAATGGTCTGTTCTTGTAACAAGCTGGTGTCACTTGAGCTAGTAGTTGTTCACGTAAGCACGTGGTACTGAAGTATGACTTCTGCATCCTCAACTGTCCATTGTGAAGACATAAGAATTAAAAATAATTTAATTGCAGTAATTATATTGTAAATGTTTCCTAAGTAAACGAATGCATAGTAGTGAGGTTAGGTCTACTTGACGAGTAACGGGAAATGTTTAACATGAAACAGAATGTACAACAATGGGCAGGAACACATACTGAGAATCTATGGCGCCAAACAGTGGCCAATGAAGCCTCACTTCAGTCACGTGCTATTGTTTACATTAGGATTTTTCTTACAGCGAAAATATTATAGGCAGAGAACATCGCCAGCTTTCTTAGGTGACGAACATGGAACATCATTATACCTTACCTTCGTCACTCACACACACGCGCGCGCACGCACACACACATACACACACACATTCTAAGCAATTTAGATTAGTTTAAGCTTTAACAGGCAAATATGTAAATAAACTAACAATAACTGAATATACAGTATTTATATTAATTACCTGTTGCAGATTGGATAAACGTTAGAATATTCGATTGAAGATAATTATTAACATAGATAACTAGAATACTGTAAATATTCAGTATTATTTCTATTATTTCACACTTTAGGCTTAGGTGCATTGTAGAGAAAACCGAAGAAAATAATTAACTTATTAAAATCATTAATGTATAATATGTAAACCCAAACATGTAGTGTTACACTTTGCAATGGAATATGTTGATATATTAAAGATTATAAAAAACGTATACACATATTGTATATGCATACAGACATGAATACACGCGTACATGCAATTACATCACATTGCATCAGCCGTGGCGAAAATGTGATCGTGCGCCGAGCCACTGCGTAATCTGCAACGTGCATAGCACCTATGGACGGAGGCGGAAACCCGAAGGGGAAGTGAAGCAACAGTCTGACTTTTAACGGATTTTCATTTTCCTTATGTCAAGCACTTAAATATAATTTTATACAGTATAAGGTTACAAACTAATGTAACGAAGAAAGAAATGAATAAGAAAACATAGGTCACATTATCACAACCTAAAATTAACTATCTTCAGAATATGTCTGCGACAGAGTTTCAAAATCAGGAATTATGTCACTTACTGCCAGTCGTAATTGATCACGAAGGTTTTTCACAAACGTAAGTTGTAGCGAACATGGCTTCAACAGAGCAAGCGAAAGAACGAAGCTTCGGATATTTATTCTTTGGCAAAGATTTGAAAAGTTCAACATTTGTCAAAGTCGTTACATCAAGCTTTCATTTAACATCACATTGTAAATCTGTAAGTTTAAATTGAAGATCTGACCGCATTATTTGTACATCTGCTGAAAAAGGATCGGCGTACAGAGATGATGATGATGATGATGATGATGATGATGATGATGATAATAATAATAATAATAATAATAATAATAATAATAATAATAATGATGATGTTTCATGAGTGACATGTATTATAATGCCGTTTTATGTTATACAACCGTTTTCCTCGTAAAAATCATACATTTAATATTCTCATCATATTTGCAGCAAAAAAATGCGACCTTCCATCCTACCTGAAACTTTCATTTTTGTAGAGGTACATGGTTTCGAGAGAGACATTGCGACGATACGCCACTCGCAGGCCAGAGACAAACACAAATGGAACGGAGTTTGACTCCAGTGAGTGCGATGGTGGGAGTTAGGGGAGGTAGGAAGCAAGAGAAATGCATAGCTATCATTGCGAACCACAATGTGCTCGAGAGTCACATGTTCGCCACGGCTGCATTGCACGAAAAGAATTGTCTAATTTTTACTTATCATTGAAATACAGTAGCGAAAATCATCTAAAGCAGCTTAATCCACGCAGTAAATTTCAGCCGGCTTATCAATGGCGCATCAAGTTGTTATCTGGTAATTAATCAAACACTGCGCACGACGCAGATGTAGACCTCGACCTTACCAGGGGTCGACAACAGAATCTTTGACATGCAGAATACTTACTTACTTACTTACTGGCTTTTAAGGAACCCGGAGGTTCATTGCCGCCCTCACATAAGCCCGCCATAGGTCCCTATCCTGAGCAAAATTAATCCATTCTCTATCATCATATCCCACCTCCCTTAAATCAATTTTATATTATCTTCCCATCTACGTCTCGGCCTCCCTAAAGGTCTTTTTCCCTCCGGCCTCCCAACTAACACTCTATATGCATTTCTGGATTCGCCCATACGTGCTACATGTCCTGCCCATCTCAAACGTCTGGATTTAATGTTCCTAATTATGTCAGGTGAAGAATACAATGCGTGCAGTTCTGTGTTGTGTAACTTTCTCCATTCTCCTGTAGCTTCGTCCCTCCTAGCCCCAAATATTTTCCTAAGCTCTTATTCTCAAACACCCTTAACATATGTTCCTCTCTCAAAGTGAGAGTCCAAGTTTCACAACCATACAGAACAACCGGTAATATAACTGTTTTATAAATTCTAATTTTCAGATTTTTCGACAGCAGACTGGATGATAAAAGTTTCTCAACCGAATAACAGGCATTTCCCATATTTATTCTGTGTTTAATTTCCTTCCGAGTATCATTTATATTTGTTACTGTTGCTCCAAGATATTTGAACTTCTCCACCTCTTCAAAAGATAAACCTCCAATGTTTATATTTCCATTTCGTACAATATTTTGGTTACGAGACATAATCATATACTTTGTCTTTTCGGGATTTACTTACAAACCTATCTCTTTACTTGCTTCCAGTAAAATTCCCGTGTTTTCCCTAATCGTTTGTGGATTTTCTCCTAACATATTCACGTCATCCGTATAGACAAGCAGCTGATGTAACCCGTTCAATTCCAAACCCTCTCTGTTATCCTGGACTTTCCTAATGGCATACTCTAGAGCAAAGTTAAAAGGTAAAGGTGATAGTGCATCTCCTTGCTTTAGCCCACAGTGAATTGGAAACGCATCTGACAGAAACTGACCTATACGAACTCTGCTGTATGTTTCACTGAGACACATTTTAATTAATCGAACTAGTTTCTTGGGAATACCAAATTCAATAAGAATATCATATAAAACTTCTCTCTTAACCGAGTCATATGCCTTTTTGAAATCTATGAATAACTGATGCACTGTACCCTTAGGCCTATACTCCCATTTTTTTGACATACAGAATAGGCTTCATATTTTGATCATTCGTTAGAAAGACCGGAAGAAAGTTAACAGGGAATACGCACCGTTTGAAGTTCTTCCATTCTGATAGTTGAGGCAGCGAACAAACATTCTGTTGGGGTATGTGCCCCCATCTGACCCACACACAGCTCCTCCGAAGAAGCGACTGTTGTCGAACGCAGCGCAGTCCTCGAACATGTAAGCAAGCTCCTGCTCACAGAATCCAGCAGCTAGCGTCAACCCTGCAAGCATTGCGCCGTGTAGACTTACTACAGGAACATCATTTTATTTTTACTAACATATTAAATATTAACCTGGCTATATCTTTGGATTAAAGGTCTAGAACCGGAAAAACCGCTTGCTCCCCTTCCAAGACTGGAGTTCGATGATACGGGCGTAAAATACAAATCACTTTACTAGGTATAGGAGGGAAGAAAAGTAGTTCATTTGTGTAAACGAGGAAAAATCGCAATTTTGAGTTTGATAATTTTCATTAGATTTTTGTTTAATCAAAATACAGTACTGTATTAATACTTAGTGTTTTTATTCACGAATTTTATTATTTGTTTATTTATTTATTTATTTATTTTTATTTATTTATTTATTTATTTAATTTATTTAATTTATTAATTTATTAATTTATTTATTTAATTTATTTTATTTAATTTATTTTATTTATTTATTTTATTTATTTATTTAATTTATTATTTAATTTATTTTATTTATTTATTCAATTTATTTGTTTTATTCATTTATTTTATTTATTTTATTTATTTATTTAATTTACTTAATTTATTTTATTTATTAAATTTATTTATTTTATTAAATTTATTTATTTTATTAAATTTATTTGTTTTATTAAATTTTATTTATTATTAAATTTTATTAAATTTATTCACTCATTCACTCATTTATTTATTTATTTATTTATTTATTTATTATTTATGTTTATTTATTTACTTACTTATTTACTTACTTAGTTACTTATTTACTCATTTATTCATTTACTCATTTACTCATTTACTCATTTACTCATTTACTCATTTACTCATTTACTCATTTACTCATTTATTTATTTATTTATTTATTTATTTATTTATTTATTTATTTATTTATTTATTTATTTATTTATTTATTTATTTATTTATTTATTTATTTATTTATTTATTTATTTATTTATTTATTTATTTATTTATTTATTTATTTATTTATTTATTTATTATTTATTTATTTATTTATTTATTTATTTATTTATTTATTTATTTATTTATTTATTTATTTATTTATTTATTTATTTATTTATTTATTTATTTATTTATTTATTTATTTATTTATTTATTTATTTATTTATTTATTTATTTATTTATTTATTTATTTATTTATTTATTTATTTATTTATTTATTTATTTATTTATTTATTTATTTATTTATTTATTTATTTATTTATTTATTTATTTATTTATTTATTTATTTATTTATTTATTTATTTATTTATTTATTTATTTATTTATTTATTTATTTATTTATTTATTTATTTATTTATTTATTTTGCTAATAATTGTAACAGAAAATATAAATAAACAGAAAAACTTTAGCTCGCCCCTGAAAGAGTAGAACTCGTGCTCAGGGGCGGATTCAATTTAAATTAAGATATATACAATTTGTCTTATGTCTAAAATTATATAAATTTAAATTTTTTTCAATTTTTATAAAATCCATACCTAACGTTTTAAATTCAATAGTAGAACGATTAGAATTGACAAGATTAGGATATTTAAATATAAATTTGTTATATATTCTTGGGCCTAAATTACTACTATGATTAAATACTGTAACAGTGTTGCATTTTGATTCAAACAATCTTAAAGAATTCAAAATTATTTCGATTTTTATGTATGAATTTTATTAATACAATATAATAAATTTGTCTTACGTTAAGTACATTAAAGTCTAGAAACAAATTTTGAGATGGAAAATCAATAGGTTTATGAAGTATTTTAATTATTTTCTTCTGTAATAAATAAAGTGGATTAAAATTGGATTTAAATGAGCTACCCCATCCTATAATTCCATACATATCCATTCGGACGTATTAATTATGCAGTGTATATTGTACTGTTACAGCACATTAGCGTACAATATAGAGAATGAAGTTAAATTAAAAAATAATCATAATATGGATATTTCAACACATTTTTGAAAATGGTGGCCGTTCATTTCGATACAGGCTTCAGTTCTTTTGTGCATATTATCGCACTATAGACCATTGTACCTAATTACAATTACAGTTTCGTCCTTCGTACGAGTAACTCAAGTTGAAATAATTCTGAACCTACTCTATAAAAGAGTACCTTACGTAGGCTACTGTAAATTCAATCTTCACTTCTGCCCGATCCGAAAATATAAAATTACTCAGAAATGCTATCTACTGTCCGTTCAAGTGGTTTTGTCGCAGGGTCGTAGGGGGGGGGAAATCACGTGACAGTTAATTACTTAACGAGGTCCTTTTATTTCAGTTATTTTAAATAGTTGTATAATATTACGTAGACGTCCAATTCCTAACAGAAATTAATGTTTTCAGAAAAGAGCTAAGAGACAGCCCAGCTACTAGACTTTACAGAGGTGCGAACAGAAACAGGGGGGGAAATCGGGATGCGACGTAGGCAAACGGACGACAGTACCTGTGCGAAAATATGATTCAATATTGAAAGCTCTTTCGTCACTGGAAAACGTGAACATTTTTCTGGAACGTACTATACTCACTAACTCAGTACTGCATACGCGGCCTCGGTTCTGTGTGGAGGACGCTTGGAGTTCACTAGTAGAAGGGGTGGGAGTGAAGTACATTCAAAAACTCAGGTACAATAAAAATTGAAGTAAAATTAAAATTATGTCTCTGTACATTCCCTTCATTCAAATGTGACACACATTATTCAAACTGTAACTACAGAATTAATTTTCATACTCAACTATAACTATCGTTTACAATACATCAACAATATACCACCCACTTACATTACAATACAATATTTATTACTGTTCTCTCACCTCATTTTTAATTTATCGCGAGTGAATTCATCGTGAACATAAGAATCGATCAGTGGCGTGCAATGTGTACGCTATATTTACATTTTTGTAAACAGAAAATTAAATGTAGTATTTATGTACATATGTAGGCGAAGCACGTCTTGCACTGATTGTAAATAGCACGTCACTGAACCTCTGCGTTGTTTATCGTTCCTATCCACTTGGTTTCTCTGTGAACGCGAGGGCGCTCAGAGAGGCTTACCCCCAGACCTGCACTAGTGTTTGTACCGCTCCTTTCTTAATTGCTCGTTACCCGGCCCTGAATACACAATAAGGTCGAAATATTCGTAACAAATTGACAACTAAATCTCTTGACTGAAATATAAATGATGATGAAGATTTATTATTATTATTATTATTATTATTATTATTATTATTATTATTATTATCATTATTATTATTATTATTTCAATTCCTTAATTTCATTATTATTATTATTATTTAAAATTGGCTGCTAGCTGCTGTATGTTTTGTAGTTTTGTATCTATTTCCTATCTCTTTCTAACAACAAAAGATTATTCTATATAATATACGCTAGTAATTTTCAGTTTTAACACAAGTAAACTTGTTTTATATTTTCTAACGATAAAATAATAATAATAATAATAATAATAATAATAATAATAAAATTACTTACAAATGGCTTTAAGGAACCGAAGGTTCATTGCCGCCCTCAAAGCCCGGGTCCCTATCCTGTGCAAGATTAATCCAGTCTCAACGCTCTCCCACTGAATCCATTTCTGTTATCCTCCCATCTACTCTCGGCCTCCCCAAAGACTTTTTCCGATCCAGTGGGAACTAACACTCGTTGGTTCGCCCAACGTGCTACATGCCCTGCCCATCTCAAACGTCTGGACTTAATGTTCCTAATTATGTCAGGTGAAGAATACAATGCGTGCAGTTCTGCGTTGTGTAACTTTCTCCATTGTCCTGTAAGTTCATCCCGCTTAGCCCCAAATATTTTCCTAAGCAACTCCAGATATGGAGGGTTATTCGAATATACTGAATAAGCAGTCGTGGACAGCCGATAATATATTCAGCAATTGGGCGATAACAACCATCACTTGTTTTAACATTTAATAACGAATGATGATAATAATAATAATAATAATAATAATAATAATAATAATAATAATAATAATAATAATAATAATAGTTATTTATGATACAAGTTCGTAAAGATTCTCTTTTTCGCACGGTGTAAAGTCTGTGAAACGAGGTGAAGCCGAGTTTCACAAACACACGAGCGCCAAAAAGATAACTTTACAAATATGTATCTACAATGTTGTTCTACGATAGCACAAATTTGCATTAAATAAATATTTCAGTTTGGAGAAGTTATAAGATCACTATTTCACGACGACCGTCTAAACTCAGAACCATTAAGAATTAAATATCCATGGAATTACAGCCTGTTTTCACAGTCTACTATATACAGTCACGAAGATTGAGTTTTGAGAGTGCTAGAAACAATAGACTGTGACGGTTCTATTTTGCATTGCCTGTAATGAGGCGATATTAGCGATCCTAGTGGTGAGCAACTATCTAACGTTTGCATATTTATACGTATTGAGCTTCGCGACTGTATATACTAGACTGTGCTGTTTTGTTCATGATCACGATTCCATGGCCTTCTAAACTGGCCATAATCAACAAAGCGGTTAGGAAAAATTTAATGCTGCATATATCTTGTTACAATAAATACTGAAGATGTGATTCCAGATATATAAAGGGCTAAAATGTAAATATGAATGTTAAATTTGTCACTTATTGTGTTACATGTAATATTAAATAATGAAAGATCCAGGTAATGCATTAATTTCTTATTGAATGAAGTTTGTACATAGAATATTGCATTTTCTTTGACAGTGCATAAAGTGATTACTTTTTACGAGTATATGCACTAGTGTGTTTTAAAGGCTCATTTTACGCACTGATAACAGTGTGTAAAATGCAACTTCACGCACTATCGTAGAAAATAGTAATATGCGTTACAAGAGCGGTATGTTGAAGTTTTCATGTTAGAGGAAAATTTTGAAAAAATTTGTTTCGTAGTTGAGCTTTTTTAATTTCTAAACTGGCCATTGAAAGAAAACATACCGTTCGTGTATCGTACATTATTTTGTGCGAAGATCGTTTATTACATACCTGAAAGAAGAATTTCTAATTAGTTGTATAAATCTCCATCTTGGTTTCTGTTCAATGACGGCAATAAAAATATCTGTCTTCAACATTGTTAAAAATGTTTTCTGTTTTACTATACTCCAGCATATAATACGTCTGTCTTTTTCCCCAGTCTATAAATGCGAACTTAAAACAAACGGCTTCCTTAATGTTAATACATCACGAAATGCAGTAACTTTAGTGGAGTTGTAAAGTTTACTTAATTTTTGCAAATATTTAAAAACAATAATTAACAGTGCAATTTAGGTGAAATTGCAGTGGTAAGTTTCAATTTATAACTATTACTATATTGAACGTCTCTAAAAATAATATGTTAAAATGAAAGATTGTAAAATGAATATGTCATTTTCTTTGACAGTGTAAGAAAGTGAAATTACTTTTTAGGTATATGCACTGAATGTGGAATTTTAAAGACTCATTTTACGCACTGGTTTTGTGTGTAAAATGCAAATTTACGCACTATCTAGACAATTGTTTTTAAACTCTCTCACACAAAATTTAATATTAGCTCTCTCCCGAAAAAGCCTAAGCTTGTGCTCGGAGTATTCTTAAACGTAAAAATAAAATTGTATAGGCCTACATTAAGCACATTAAAATAATATACAGGTACAGATATAAAACAGAACCACTATACTTCAGAATACCGCGTAAGTACTCATGTACAAAGACTGTGCAAATTAAAAATAATAAAAAACATGTTTTTCATTGATGGTAATAAATTTTAAATTGTGTTTTATTTAACGACGCTCGCAACCGCCGAGGTTATATCAGCGTCGCCGGTGTGCCGGAATTTTATCCAGCAGGAGTTCTTTTACATGCTAATAAATCTACTGACATGAGCCTGTCTCATTTAAGCATACTTAAATGCCATCAACCTGAGTTGGGATCGAACCCGCAACCTCTGACACAGAAGGGCAGCACTATACCGACTGCGCAACTCAGGCCGACTTTATTGATGGTACAAGGGTAGACAAATAAATAAGTACATAAAGAAGAGATATCAGCACTCGTTTTATCGTTAAGCTCAATTAAATTACCGGAAAACTATCAGCACTCCAATCGTTAAGCTCAATTAAATTGCCAGAAAACTATCAGCACTCGTATCGTTAAGCTCAATTAAATTACCGGAAACCTATCAGAATTCATATCATTAAGCCACCGGCGTGGCTCAGTCGGTTAAGGCTCTTGCCTGCCGTTCTGAAGTTGCGTTCGGGCGCGAGTTCGATCCCCGCTTGAGCTGATTACATGGTTGGGTTTTTTCCGAGGTTTTCCCCAACCGTAATGTGAATGCAAGGTAATCTATGGCGAATCCTCGGCCTCATCTCGCCAAATATCATCTCGCTATCAGCAATCTCATCGACGCTAAATAACCTAGTAGTTAATACAGCGTCGTTAAATAACCAACTAATATATATATATATATATATATATATATATATATATATATACATAAATATATCGTATCATTAAGCTCAATTAAATTATCGGAAATATATCAGCACTCGTATCGCTAAGCTCAATTAAATTACCGGAAAATTATCAGCATTCAATCGTTAAGCTCAATTAAATTACCGGAAAACTATCAGCATTCGAATCGTTAAGCTCAATTAAATTACCGGAAAACTATCAGCACTCGTATCGTTAAGCTCAATTAAATTACCGGAAAAATATCAGCACTCGAATCGTTAAGTTCAATTAAATTACCGGAAAACTATCAGCACTCGTATCGTTAAGCTCAATTAAATTACCGGAAAACTATCAGCACTCGAATCGTTAAGCTTAATTAAATTACCGGAAAACTATCAGCACTCGTTCATTAAGTAATTAAATTAAAACTCAATTAAATTATCGAAAAATTACTATCAGCACTCGTTGTATCGTTAAGCTCAATTAAATTATCGAAAACTATCTGCATTCGTTGTATCGTTAAGCTCAATTAAATTATCGGAAAATATCAGCACTCGTATCGTTAAGCTCAATTAAATTACCGGAAAACTATCAGCATTCGTTGTATCGTTAAGCTCAATTAAATTATCGAAAACTATCTGCATTCGTTGTATCGTTAAGCTCAATTAAATTATCGGAAATATATCAGCATTCGTTGCATCGTTAAGCTCAATTAAATTACCGGAAAACTATCAGCACTCGTTGTATTGTTAAGCTCAATTAAATTATTGAAAACTATCTGCATTCGTTGTATCGCTAAGCTCAATTAAATTACCGGAAAAATATCAGCACTCGTATCGTTAAGCTCAATTAAATTAACGAAAAACTATCAGCACTCATATCGTTAAGCTCAATTAAATTATCGAAAACTATCTGCATTCGTTTTATCGTTAAGCTTAATTAAATTACCGGAAAACCATCAGCACTCGTTGTATTATAGAAGGTAATCTAAATTGACTTTATGCTTCGGTAATTATAGTCTCTAACAACTACTGAACGAGATGTTTTAGCTACAAATCATATCTCAAGATTGAAATGAATTAATTATCTGTCAGAGATTTCTTTGAGATGTAATTGATACAATAAATTAATTAGATATGAGTACATGGTAGATAATACACTCACAGATTCCCAGCACAGCACCTATCTTGACAGCTTCCTGCATCTTATAAAACATCACGCAAGTTACTAACCTAAAGTTACCTGAAACCTGCTAATCTACAGCATTCTTCACGTGTAGTAAAAATAAAGACTCCGTCCTGCCTCCCACACGGTACATGAACGTTTTGATATCGACGTGACATACCGGGACAACACTCCAGGTCGCATAACTCTACTCAAAACACCAGGATTAGCCAGAATTTCAGTTATACGTGAGTCGATTGGAATATGGATGTATACAATCGCACTACGTTTGATGAGTAATCATTACGAGTGAATACGATACTTGAAAACAATTTGTCATGTATACATTCACTGACAATAGTGTTTATTTAAAACTGATACTACATTAGCCTTCTTGTATAGTCAATTTTTTTGTCCGTTAAGAAATTATTTACTTAAAAGGTCTCTGACCGTTAGCATTAAGCGAATTATTGTGATTTCTTAGTAGAAAAGCGTGCGTATTTATTTTATAAATGTGAGGCGGAAAGCGAAAAGGAACCTCTTGTCGGAGAAGTAGACCTAAAATTTTCAGTATAAGCAAAATGGATTGTTGGAGTCGAAAATATCGAATTCGGTATTTTATCGATTAGCTTAGTTTGTCCTGTTCAAGCTCATAATCGATTTAAAAGTTTCTTAAATATAATAATATGTAAAATTATATTGATGATGAGAATATAAAACTTTACAGCTTGTTTTCTCAAAACATCTCATTTCCGTAACAAATATTCAAACTGCCATAACTCACTCAATTTATTAGTCAGAAATCTAAATTTTGGTAAGAAATTTTTCAAAATTTAATGCTGAATTTGAAAATAACATAAACTCTAAATCTTAAATTTGCGACAAGTGGTCCCGTTTCGCTTTCCGCCTCACAAATACCTTTATTACCGTACCACGTTATATTCAAATACTCTACTCGAAATTACTTTTCAGGACATAAACATTCTTTTTCGTTGATGATATTATCATTATTATTATTATTATTATTATTATTATTATTATTATTATTATTATTATTATTATTATTAAATCCCGAAAAGACAAAGTATATGATTATGTCTCGTGACGAGAATATTGTAAGAAATGGAAATATAAAAATTGGAAATTTATCCTTTGAAGAGGTGGAAAAATTCAAATACCTGGGAGCAACAGTAACAAATATAAATGATACTTGGGAGGAAATTAAACACAGAGTAAATATGGGAAATGCCTATTATTATTCGGTTGAGAAGATTTTATTATCCAGTCTGCTGTCAAAAAATGTTAAAGTTAGAATTTATAAAACAGTTATATTACCGGTTGTTCTTTATGGTTGTGAAACTTGGACTCTCACTTTGAGAGAGGAACATAGGTTAAGGGTGTTTGAGAATAAGGTGCTTAGGAAAATATTTGGGGCCAAGAGGGATGAAGTTACAGGAGAATGGAGAAAGTTACACAACACAGAACTGCACGCATTATATTCTTCACCTGACATAATTAGGAACATTAAATCCAGACGTTTGAGATGGGAAGGAACATGTAGCACGTATGGGCGAATCCAGAAATGCATATAGAGTGTTAGTTGGGTGGCCGGAACGAAAAAGACCTTTGGGGAGGCCGAGACGTAGATGGGAGGATAATATTAAAATGGATTTGAGGGAGGTGGGGTATGATGATAGAGAATGGATTAATCTTGCTCAGGATAGGGACCAATGGCGGGCTTATGTGAGGGCGGCAATGAACCTCCGGGTTCCTTAAAAGCAAGTAAGTATTATTATTGTTATTATTATTATTATTATTATTATTATTATTATTATTATTATTACTTTATTATCATTGTTTAATATTTAACATTAGTTTTAAAGAATGTAGACTACGTTTTCCGAGTTATGGAAAGATGTTGCAGCTATTTTCTCATTTTAAAATGTCACAATAACTTGTGATGATGCGAGATTATCTGACGTGAAATGTCTATATTTGACCTACGAGAAAGAAAGTTTACTCTGACATCAGTTGTGGTACCATGGAAACAGAAGTGTAAAATAAATTTATTGCCTTACGGTTTTCCATGCGGTCCGTCCTGCTCCATTCTCTACTTAACAAGAAGTACTGATTGATGTGCAGGCTTTTAACGACTTCGGCGATCCTGCCCTGTTGTTGTTCTGTCATGCTCCCCCTCCCTTGTGTGGTAGCTATTAAGTTACGTCCATTTTCGGCTTTCCCCTTCAAAATTCTCTAATATTCTTTCAATGGAACCGCGAAAACAGGAGTGAGACAAGTGGCCAACAGGCTTGGGGCTCACATAGACACTTCTTTTCAGTCCAAATTTACCTTGCAAGGTAACTTTTAAGTGTTTCTTCTCCCATTCTCCAATCTTTTATTGAATTCATTGGATTTGGATTGGTTATCTTCAAAAAGATGGCAAGTTCAATGAAAGGATTCGCAGTGGGTCGGTTGACAAAAATATTGCAGAAAGAAGACTCGCCATAATCGTAATATAAACTTTTAAAAGAATAAACAGATGATTACATTAATTACAACAATTATTTTTTGTGCATTTCGTAATGTAATTTGATATCACATGACTCCCTCCCGTTTTTTTTTCCTTTATTGTGCTAAAACAGCATGTTCCATTGCATACAATATTTGCAATACTACATGCTATGTTTATGTTACATATTTCATAGTTCATAGTTGATATTCATATAGCAGTACATTATTGCAATATACAGAGTCTTTTAAAATAGATATTACAATCCAAAAATTAAAATAAATAAAATTATCTACTCTACACAATATATGATCAACTAGCAATTATAAATCTTATGCTTAAGTACATTACAAATCCACAATTAATTAATACATTACAAATACATATTACACATCCACAATTAAATTATCTATGTACTACATAGAATCAATCCGCTCGCCAGTTACAAAGCTTATGCCTAAATGCATTATCAGAAAAATTTTGTAAAAGTGTTGCAATATTACATACTATGTTTATATTATTAATCGAATTTGATACATGTAGAATAGTATAAAATATGATCTCACTCCAATATTTTCGTTTAGTCAACTGTCCGAAGACAGGTCTGAACCTCACAAATGATACCAAGAAGGGACCACTTATGAGGCAACTAGGCCAGGGGATAATGAGATAGGGTGGCCAGTTCCTTTCCCCTCCATTGCATACATCGCCGACTAGCTACATATTACACTAGTCATACTTCAGATGCATACAAATAATTATTCTTCCTTTGACACACATCGACAAGTGAGATGTACTGCCTGATGACAGATGTACATATCAGCCAGAACCTCAATTATAGGGACACTCCAATAGCCTACAGTGGACGTCAAATATGGCGACATGTGGAAGCAGAGGTGGACGATCATCAACCAGAATGGAAGTATCGTGTGCTTAGCACGATGATCCCCTCAGCTGGCTTTCGCAACCCGATTTCGCTACCTATCGTAGCTCCCCAAGTGCATCACGATGTTGGGTGGGCACCGGTTCCATACACTGTCCGAAACTTCATGAGAAAATTTCTTTCCCCATGAAGACTCGAACCAATGCGCATTCCGCAACGCGAGTCCTAGACAGAATGCCTTAGACCACGACGCCACGGCGCGGGACTGTCATAAACTCATAATCTATTCAAATATGTATTATCTAACTTGATGTGTGATGCGTAAAGATGTCGTGTGACACATGACTAGAGTTCTGCGTTTGGACACCTGAATTCTCCAAGGCCCAAGCAATTCGCAGCAGTGTAGATATTGTATGGAGTATAGCTCGGCGACATCTAAACCTGCTTACACAGGTCAGGTCTGCTGTTCAGTGAACATGCGAAAACAAAACAAAGCTAGGCGCTTGGAGATCAGTGCTCTAGTAGAATAATTTGGTACGAAAAAAAAAGTATTTTATTATAAAGGAGAAAATTTTCATTTGAAACAACATGTTTACAGTCGTGTATTGTAACGTGTAGAGACTCATTTAGCACGCGGTCAATATACTGTAATTTGTTTTATTTTAAATTTGTACTGACATTTACGTTTTTTATTGTTAATTCCAACCTTTAATTAGATCTAAAGTATCTAGATGCGTTTTATATTCATCGCAATGTGTAGAGACTCGTAAAGTATACACTAATAATTTGTTTTATTTTAAGTTTGTGCTGACATTTATGTTTTTTTCATTTGTTAATTCCAACCTTTAATCAAATCTAAAATAACTTAATGCGTTTTACTTATTGTAAAAATCAAACGTATACAAATTCCGGGCAGCATGTAGCCATGGCGACTAAAACTTATTATGTGGTGCCTCAATTGTTTATTCAGCTAAAAATTGTTGAAGATTACGATTTCTTTTCTCACTGCAACTACAGGGTGATCCGTTTGGGTATGGATAAAATAAAAACACCGTAAAAGATTTACTGCTGAACTTTATTTGTTGAGACTTTGTGCATACAACACTGAAAGATAGGAGATTCCTCAGAGCTCAACATGACCCCCATTGCGCACCCTGCACAATTCATAACAGTGATGCAATTCAGCCCATGTCCGTTGTAACAAGAGGGGTGATTTGTTGAAAAGCTCGAGTAATTTTTACTCTCATATCATCAAAGTTCCTGGATTTCTGTGAATAGACAATGTCTTTAACAAAACCCTACACGAAGAAGTTAGGAGGGTTAGATCCGGGGAGTTTGGGGGCCAAGCTAAGAGATAGCTGCTTCTCGTACTGGGTTTCGCTGCGACCTCCTGCATGTGTTTTTTTTTTTTTACACAGAACCTGTTTCTACAGATGTTCGATACCACAACATTATGAAATCGTATGTAGGTACATTACGCACACCTTACTCACGTCGAAATTCCCTTTGAACTCTTTTAACACTCTCAAATTTAGCATACCAAAGAACACATTTTGACCGCTGTTGATTGTAGTAGCCATTTTAATCATCTACGATTTTCATTTGTCCTTTCAGATTATGCATTGTTGATTGTCATATATGAGAATTCCCATCTTTTAATCATAACATAACCAGCAAGAAATTTTTCCTACTATCATAATAGCTTTATAATAATAAATTAATATTATCCATACCCAAACGAATCAGACGGTAATACATAACCTAATGTTAACAAAAGCGGTTGTAGGAAGAAATTTGAATGTGCTTCTTAGATTAATATTGTTACATTTTTTGCGCATCTCAAAATATTGTCACTACATAGCTTCAGTGGAGAGCGTGTGTTTGCATTGTAGAGATATTTAATAGTATTATTTAATATACTTCAGTAAATGTATCGTCATAGCTCGAATAGTTCTTGAAAATGTTTAGTTTTATCTAACCGTGGTAAATTATCTTTCATTGCATGTAAGCTGCTTCTAAATCAGGTTTGCAGAATTGGGCACCAATTGTAGCGTTACGTCACTCATCCGATACGTCACTCACCCCTTCCTTCCACTCCCGCGTCATTGACTTTGTAGGGGAGGGAATCTGTATTCAGTGTTTGTCTTATGTGATTGCGTACGGGCCACAGATACGTCATTGAACCCCGGGGCTGTGGACGGGGAACCAACGCTTTCCCCATGCGTTCCACCCTTCTCTCGCCAGTTCTGTATCCCTGTTCTAAATAAATACGTTATTGTTGTTATTAAATCTAAGTGGTGATTTGTAGATGAGTACTATTCCTGTTGTTCATCGACTTACAGACTCAGGTACACTGATAGACATAAACATACATTACCGCAGCGTTTGAAGAGAGACCGTAGCGTGAAGCTAATATGATCGAGGTACACCTATGTAACTTGTATTCAAAGTAACCAAACGCAGGACTTTACTTATAAGTCAAGAAAACGGGTTTCATTTTTTACAGCAAAGGCACGATATATCATAAGTCAACTTTGTATTTTAAGATATATTCAAAAGCTAAAACTGAACTTTAATATCACTGTTAATTAATTAATAGTACATTATGCAACGGGCCTATAATGATAGTAATTAAGAAGCGAGTATGGATGTTTATGAAACGAGCTTTCTTAATTAATTACCATTATAGGCGAGTTTCATACGACTTTTTATGCTCGACCATATTTCTAACTTGAAATTATTCAGATGTATACATTTTATTTGTATCTGACAAGATCGGAAGTGACCTTGTTCTAGGTCGTGAATTGTGAGATGTGAGCAGACGCGAAAGTATTGATTTTTTCCGAGGAACAATAATGTCATTGACCTTGATGTAATCCCGTTAAACTTGATATAACCTTGATTATTGAATTCGACATTAAAAAACGAGATGACAAATTGAATTTATTTCAATATTATTTACAATTAACGCTAATTATTATAGTAACAGAACATAACCTTCTGCGACAGTATTGGATTTCCAGCCTCCGTGGCTTTTCGCTAATTCTCTTTCGAGTGCATATCCGAGAATAATCGATACTTGCGGTTTTATAACGGTACAAAGCTGACTTGTCATTGGCTGAACACCTGTAAGCTGAGTTGTCATTGGCTGAACACCTGTACTTTAAAGAGTAGGTGTACTTTAATGACATGCATTAAAGGACTGCTACCAGGTGTATAATTACTACATTTCGGCATGGTCGAGCATAAAGATGGAAATCCAATACTGTCGCAGAAGGTTATGTTCTGTTATTATAATATTTAGCGTTAATTGTAAATAATATTCAAATAAATTCAATTTGTCATCTCGTTTTGCAATTCTAAATCAATTTCCAGGTTATATCAAAATTAGTTCATGTTATTCTGTAGATTATAACAAGGTCAATGACTTCATTGTTCCTCGGAAAAAATCAATACTTTCGAGTCTGCGCACATCTCACAATTTAGGAGCTATGCACAAGGTCACTTCCGCTCTTCAGTTAGATACGAATAAAATGAATACTTCTAAATAATTCAAGTTAAAAATATGGTAGAGCATAAAAAGTCGTATGAAACTTGCCTATAATGGTAATTAAGACGCTCGTATGAAAATTATGAAACTCGCTTGCGCTCGTTTCATAAACAAACATACTCGCGTCTTAAATACTATCATTATAGGCTCGTTGCATAATGTACTATTAATTGGCTACATTATAGAAATGTTTAATGAGTAGAACATGATTACCAACGTAAATTATACAAAACATTTTAGGGTCCGCCAAATTAAAATAGGAGCTTCAAGGGATCCCTGACAACAAAAAGGTTGGCAACCACGCTCTAGCACATGTCGGGCATTTTCAAGCAAGCTTCAATTCATATTCACAAGCTGATGGAACGTTCAATGAAAACTGCTTGACTATATAATTATTCAATTAATAGCAAGGTTAGAAAACTTTTGCAAATCAAGAACATTAGAAACAATGAATAATAATTATTTTGCTAACTTCGCTTCTTTCTTGAAGCTGGGTTCATAAAGAATACTTTCTGCAGACGTAAACAACAGCAATTATCTGCAGTTCGGAAGAAAAGAAGCGGATTCCTTTAACTGACACTAACGGCAAAAATACGTGCTGGAATGCACTCTGGTTTTATCTGATGTAAACAACAGTCAAGCACAGTTACCGAATACTGGAAAGGTGTATTTCCATGCTGGTGAACTGAGTTCGAATTCCATCGATGTAAGATACACTGCTCCGCCGATTTAGTAGAATACGTTTGAGTCTAAAGAAAGCAGTAAAGCAGAGACGAGGATCCAAGACCCCGCATACTGGTGAGGCATCATGTCACAAACACCTTCACGTCTGAGTATTTCTAAAAAAATAAATATCATTCAACGCCTTAAAAACTGCGCACATATTAAGAATATCGCTGGAGAGTTTAAGATATTTCTTTATTTAGCCTATATCCTTAGTTCTTTATTTAATCCTTTATTTATTGGTTTACTTATTATTATGTTATTATTCACTTATTATTTATTTACTTGTTTATTTTTATTTACTAATTTATTTATTTATTTATTATTGCACTTTGTACATAGATATATTGTAGGAAATAAAATTAATTTGTATTAACGTTTTATCAGATTCATTTTTTTATGAATTAACAGCTCTTAAATACCCATTCCGTATGATCGATATTTGTTGTTGTTGTTGTTGTTGTTGTTGTTGTTGTTGTTGTTGTTGTTATCTAATGCCGGGCTTTGGCAACGAAGCCATTAGCGTTCTTGCTCTCCAATATTTTTCTGTGGTGGATCCATCAGGTAGAACTTCACAGGTTAAGAGATGATCTTCAGTCATTTCTTTTCTTTGTTGCATAGAGGGCAATTTGGATTTGTGTAAATTCCTATTTTATTCAAGTGTTTGGCCAAATAATCGTGTTCTGTAAGCAGTCTGAATTTTGCTACTGCAGATTTACGTGGGATTTCTGGAATAATTTCTGTTTTTTTTTTATTAAAATGCTCCATTTTTTATCTTTGGCTTTGGTACATAGTGCTTGGTTTTGCTTGATTTTATATTTATTTTTAATTAGTCTTTTGATGGATGTAAAAGGTAGGCTTGTATTTGTATTCTGAATTAAATTGGATCCTTTTTTGGCAAGAAAGTCAGCAGTTTCATTTCCAGCAATTCCGTAATGTGCAGGTATCCATTGCAATTGAATTCTTTTCTGTAGTTTTTGAAGTTGTTGGATCATTTTGTGACATTCTTTAATTTGGATTGACATCATTTTATATGAATTTATTGCATATAATGCTGCTTTAGAATCGGAGAGAATGACAGCATTTTGAAATGTATCTATTCTGTACAGTAGGTGTTGGAGTGAGATATGAATAGCCATTATTTCCGCATCAAAATTTGTTGTATGATATCCTGTTGGTTGATAAAATGAGAGTAACGCACACGTAATTCCATCAGAAATAGAGGAAATGCTATTTCATCTCTTACGCTGGCCTGCCACGGCGTAGAAATGTTCCACAAGTGGTGCTTGTGAGAAAGGTCGGTGGACTCTAAAACTCCTCCCGGCCAGGTCCGATGGACCCATTAACCAATGACAGGCGTGGCCCTCCAGTCATACTGGGGGTTTACGTGAGTGGGTGATGTAACCACCATTACAAACAAAAAATTGGTGCCCAACTTAAAAACGGTTACACTTATGCTAATTAACCTAATGATCGATATTTTACTGCCCATAATATTCCTAGATTTTCATGGTGTACTTAACCTTTAAATTGACAAAGTATCCTATAGGATACAACAGGTTAATAGGCTATATGCTATAATTTTAATAGAATAGAAAAAAAATTGGTAGTAAAATTAAAATTTCACAATACTATAATATTGTACAACGGATAAAAATATGGACATTGCGATAGTTGTTTTCTTTACGGTCCGACAAGGTTTAATAAACTAGTGTGAGAAATGAAGCTTTCCCAAGTTAAGGGTTAACCATTAAGTAGTTTGCCAATTGCAGGGTAACTGCTCCGCGTATTATATCTAAATAGGTAGACATGACTTTCTTCTATATCGACGGAACAGTGTGTAATCTATGGTGGACAAAAACAATACAGAGGAGATTTTCTCGCGGAAAAAAAAACTACACACACGCACGCACGCATACATACATACACACAAGTAGAGTACTGTAAAATCTTTGATAAATTAAGGCCTACATAATGGTGTAATGCTGTACTCTGTCTATGAATGATGAAATTCAATAAGAATAAGAGAAAGACAGTCTGTCAGCTTTCCCAATAATGGGTGGAGAACGAACAAAAAAGGGAAACTAAGTACAGATAACAGCATACACATAACAGGCCAAAACATAGTAAACAAATAGATTAGACGTTCAAACAAAAATTCTTCCTTCTCAGGAAACAAGTACAGATGGTATTTTAAAATGACAAGTGATCCTCTGATAGCAGTAAGGGAAGTCGTTGTTCAGCTGGGACTTCTTGCAGGAGTCAAAATTAGAATACCCGCCTAATACACAGTCCATGTAAACATGGAGTTTAGAAGTAGTTTCTTGAAGAGCATCTCTTGTCTGGAGTTTCCCTAATAACAATAATAATAGAATAACTCTTCTCGGGTTCTCAGCCAGGTGAGTTGGATATTAACTTCCAAGCTTTCGACGGCTAGCTCTGCCATCTTCTTCAGGGACGAAGTGATGTGGGACGAAAATCGAAAAATCGAAAGAGATTTGGGAGGACAAATTTAAAAGGTACGCAAAACGCGTCCTTGCAAGGGGTTGGGGTCTGTACAAAACTAAATATGTGAGCTCCAAGCCTGTTGGCGACTAGTCTCACTCCAGGTTACGCTGCTCCACTGAAGGAACTCTAGAAAATTTTGAAGGGGAAGCCGAAATTGGACGTAACCTCTTAGGTACCACATACGCGAGGGGGACTGAAATTTGATCAAGTGATCACGGAACGGGGCGAGGAAGAGTTGGCTGGTGTTTGCCGTTAGGATGGCAAGACGCTGTCATCTGTTGTTCGATGACAAAGCATGTGAAGGCCGTCGGAAGAAGCGCCGTGAAATCTAAATCTGCAATTTGAGAGGGCCCTGTCCTTTCAAATTGCGACTAATTGAGTGACCTCGTATATTTAATAGACAATTTATAGGTTCTGAACTAGGGCATACGTCGTTTATAATAAAGGGGAATATATATGGGGAAGGGCATATAGGTCCGTGGCCCATTTCTTATAGGGCTCATCCCGACATTTGTCTTACGCCTGAGGAAAACCATGGAATACCTTAGGCAGGATGAGTTGTCTCATATATAAGAGACTAGCCAATTTGGCTGTTATATAGAGGTGATTGTTGTCATGAGCCTTGTTGAATCGTCTCAATTTCGAGACCAACCATTTGGCTATATGATGGCTCAATTACGAAGAGGGGGAGAGATGTAATTGTTAATTAATTTAGAGTAATTAGGGAGATTCATGGGGATATGAGTGCAGGTCCGTGGCCCATTTCTTTTAGGGCTCATCCCGACATTTGTCTTAGCGCCTTAGGAACACCACGGAAAAAACTTAGGCAGGATGACTTGTCTCAATATCAGAGACTAGCCAGTTGGCTCTTAGGTTGAATGACTCTATGAATCGATGGATCTATACTAGCCAATTGGCTCTATGATAGTTCCATCAATCAACAAAAGTAGATATTGTTAGGGAGGGATTTTGTTTAGCCCAGTTAAGACAAGGTCATTTTAAAGCGGTTGCACTATCCAAGGAGTCTCATGGAGTTGAGTCGTGGCTACCAAAACCTGGGAGTAACGCCAGCCTCCCTGTCCTCCTGTCTCAATAGTATAGCTAATGGACCTGTCTGGTGTCTACGCCGTAACCTAGGATCATACTGGCCGAGGCCAGATATGAGCGGGTTGGGGTTAGCACGAGCTTCCGCATACAGGTTCCTAGCCAGTCGAGCAATGAACTCGTCTATGGTTGGCAACTCTAGTTCATCATGGAACTTTCTTCTCGAGGCGACTCGGGGAGATGGGTAATGAGTCGAATCACCTGGTTTTGGATAACTTGGAGTTTACGGAGATGGGACACTGCCGCAAACCCCCATGCGGGTGTAGCATAGGTAATGACAGAGCGAATGAGGGCCTTATACATGGTAAGTCCTACCCTCAGGTTGTCAGGAGTTAAGGCCGCCAGAATGGGATAGTGTCTAACTATCAGCCCGTTGGCCTTACGAAGAAGGGATTGGATGTGATCTCGGAAGGTGAGATGAGAGTCCATAATGATCCCTAAATATTTAATTTGGTTCATCCACGGCATTTCTCGTCCGAAAAGTGTGGGTGGTGGTGGTATGTCTTCGAGCCTCGCTCTTAGTGAAAAGAGTATGGCCTGACATTTCTCTACATTGACCTTGATTCTCCAGTCGTGGAACCACGGCTGAGTTGATCTAAGATCGACTGTAATCTACGGGACGCTAATCTATAGGTTTTGCCCATCGCCAAGAGGGCAGTGTCGTCTGCATAGATATACAGATGACTACTTCTGCCGTGGATATAGCGAAACGGGAGGTCATTAATGAATGTATTGAAAAGTATGGGCCCGATAATGGAACCCTGTGGGACTCCACTCCGGGGGGTGGAGAAACTAGTGTCTACACGGGTTTTGAATGTACGGCCTCGGAGGTAGTTAGAAATGAGGCATATCATTCCATCTGGGACTCCATTCCCAGTAACTTAACGAGGAGTCCCTCATGCCAAACCTTGTCGAATGCTCGCTCAATGTCCAGGTAAGCTGCAGCTACTACACACTTCGTGCTCATAGCCCAGGTAATGTCCTCCGTCATGCGGAGTGCCTGGAGTGTAGTGGAACGACCAGATTGGAAACCGAACTGCTCGTTCCTGATTTGGGGCAACACTACTTCAGTGAGGCGTCTCTGTATGACCCGCTCCGCCAGTTTGCTGAGACAACTGAGGAGACTAATAGGCCTATAGTTGCTTGGATTCGTCTTATCCTTTCCGGGCTTTGGAAAGAGAACTACGTGAGCCTCTTTCCAGGGAATGGGATAGTGACCGGAAGCCAAGATGTTATTATCTCTGCTATGCGCTTCATAGCTGACCTTGGGTTACTCCGGGTTATGCTGCTCCACTGAAGGAATTCTAGAAAATTTTGAAGGGGAAGCCGAAATTGGACGTAACCTCTTAGGTACCACATACGCGAGGGGGACCGAGATTTGATCAAGTGATCACGGAACGGGTCGAGGAAGAGTTGGCTGGTGTTTGCCGTTAGGATGGCAAGACGCTGTCATCTGTTGTTCGATGACAAATGTGAAGGCCGTCGGAAGAAGCGCCGTGAAATCTAAATCTGCAATTTGAGAGGTCCCTGTAAGTTAAGGAATATAAAGGTTTAGGGAAGTACAAAAAACTGTTAAAAAGAAATTTTTGATTGAATATTTGTAATACTTTAAATAGGTCCCGAACAGATTCGTATAAACATAATGCAAATTTCTGTGTGAGAAAAGAATTTTTATTAATAGAATAAAATTGAACATTCATGTTTGGGAAATGCTTAGTGTCTCTCTCTCTCTCTCTCAAAAAAAAAAAAAAAAAAAAAAAAAAAAGGCATTTTTTACTGCTGTAGAAAATGAACAAAAATGTAGAGAAAAGCAATACCAAACTGATTAAAAAATTTGAAAGATGATTTAAAAATTTTTGCTTAATGTGAAACAGTAATTTTTAATAACAAGTATGAAACTTGACTAAGGACACAGGTATAAAATTCTGCGTGGAATAATATTCTGAGCCAAATCCAATAATTATAACACCAAAGACAACATAACTTTTGGAGATTTTCCTTGAATATAAGCATAAGTAGCACAATCAATGTATTCTATTAGCCGCAAAAGTGTGCATAATCATAAAGGAAGTTTCGCAGACATTTTTCCTTACAGATGATGATGTAATACTATATACGAACGTCTTCTCCAGAGGACGTTTGTTTCATTTTTCTTCTTTTACGGATGGTCTGCATTATTTTACATCACTAAGATATTGCTATGTAAGTAGGCATTTTGTTCATTCTTTGTATCAAATTATGTACAGTAAAAAAAATCTATATTTTCAACATCAGATACAACTTCGTGTACTACCAGCTACATATGTGATTTACTAAATAATTAATAATAATATTGAGAATTCTGTTTGATTTGTTTTGCATAACAAATTCGGTTGACTAAATGAACTGAATAGATTTACACCATATACAACTACATACAACCATCTCCTGGTTTCTTGGCTGGTACATATTTCCCTTTCCACTTACAGTATGATACACATTTTATTTTTGCTTTACATTTTGTTTGAATAGTTTCAGCAGCAAATGATTCCCTTCAATTGCAACAATCCCTATTTGAAAAAGTTGATATCTCGTACATACCTCTTCAAGAAATCTCGGAAATAAAGAAAGTCTTCAATAAGCAGTGCAAAAGCTGTTAACTTCCTAAATTTTCAAATGGTCGCTTCAGCAGAATATACAGTAGAATAAGAGTTGGTTGAATTAAAAAAATGCGTTTATTTTATCGATTTTTTTTTTCGTGAGCTATTTCAACAAAGAACTCAGAATAAATATGCGGTAACTATTTAATAAGTGCAAGTGCCATCTAGCACACCCCTAATTGAAGCTACGTTATTTTACCTAAACATACAATATTTTGAAGTTTCTCCTGAAATCCAGATATTTAAAATTGCTTGCAAATTCATCATGTAATTGATTACACATAAAAACATTCATCCTATAATTCCATAGATAATAACCGATTGAAATAAAGTTAAGTATATTGTGCATAAGTAAATGCATGGTTAATTAGAAAATTAAGTTAAGTTCGACAACATCGCCACTAACACACACTACAGATGTAAGAGGTCAACGAACTCAGTGTGTCTCGCTAGATGAGCTGTTTTCTGGCGCTGTGTTGCAACCAATTCGCATCCTGCAGTGGTTTGGTGTTTAAACAGAGAACAAATACCTGTGAAAAGTCCAGGATAACAGAGAGGGTTTGGAATTGAAAGGGTTACAACAGCTGCTTGTCTATGCGGATGACGTCTAATTATCTGGAAATTGTTTTTTTCGGAACAACTGGATAATACCCACGGCAGAGCAATATTGATAGTCGACGTTACTTGCTGGCCACTAGTCACCAGGCCGTACCGAGCCGTGGCAATCAAAACACAATCGAAATGCTGGTAGTAAAATTTGCGACTATATTCTTAAATAATTCACTGCATTAGTCAAGTGCAAGGTTTTATGCAATACAATGGCGGTGTTTTGAGCGCATTAAAAGAAAATGCAGATGTAGTAAGATCTTAAAGTAGGTTATCACAAGGAAATGAACAGGAAAAAAGGCGCATTTCACAGAATATCATTCAAATGACGGAAAGTAAATTTCCGGATAATGTTCGCCAAAGCGTGAAGTACGTAATTTTGACCGCATTGCCATTTTATTTCTGGCCTAGAGAAAAATACCCAGCCTTTTACGAAAAAAAATTTAGAGACCATGAAATTAGTCACCGCTTTCATTATAGGCCTATTATGCAGATGTAGTAACATCTTAAAGTAAGTTATCACAAGGAAATGAACAGGAAAAAAGTTGTGTGTTTCACGGAATATCATTAAAAAGACGGAAAGTAAATTTCTAGTTAATGTTCACCAAAGCGAAAAGTACGTAATATATATGAAAATAATATTTATATTACATAATATGTAAATGAACTTCATGTTAAAATCTCCTGTCACTTCCCTATCCCTAACCTAACCTAACCTAACCTAACCTAACCTTCTCCCATTCCTCGACCTCATATCACTTATCACATGCGGCTCGCGACAGGATCATATTGCCTGTCTGCGTATGCGCGGACTTGGCTAATAAAAACCTAAACTAACCAAACCTAACCTTCGTATATTCAAGGTCTGTAACCGGAACAAGAAGGGATCTCAATCATTTAATCTGTAATGTACATGCGAAAATATATTCAAGTAAGGATCAAGCTTCCATTGCATGAAAGGTCCGCTCATGCGCTACAACAAAACTGTTTCTGTCGCGAGCCTCTTATCTAAGCCACTCGTCATAATTTACTCGCAATATTTGCGCAAATAAAAAAGAAATATAGCAAAACTGTTTTGTCTCGAGACTCTCATCTAAGTCACGTAATAAGTCACGTAATCTACTTCAATATATTTGCGCAAATATACCTTGTAGCTAACAGTGGTGCTATCTGTCAGTAATTTTCAGAACGGAGGCAGAGAGAGAAAAGAAACAAATTTCTCCCTCCAACGTCGTGTTCTTATGTTGGCGAGATTGTGTATTTATTTAAATTTGGTGCTAAACGTAACGGCACGGTTCAAAGATACCGTAGGAATTCTCCAGTTTAGCAGTTTTTTTCTTCTTTAGAACTTGATTCACTTGTTTTTTCAATGAGCCAAATTAAAGATATTCACACAACAAGACAAATTTAATATAATTAACAAAAATATTAAATTCTCGATACATTTTATTTTTTGGTCAAGAATACTACAAAATACTTATCACAGGTAAGAACATAATTTCCAATAACTTGCCTATCATTAAAATATTCAACTCAGAAACTCTTTATGGACTCAATGACACAAAACTTATGTAATAAATTATCTACATGACAAAACAATTCATTCGAAACCTTTAATTTTATTCCCATAGGTAGACCAGACTAGAATAGTAGTGGGAAAGCAAGCCTTCCAAATCTGAAGGCACTTCAAACAGTTCTGCAAACCAGCATCAAAATTCAATGTCTGGAGGCAGAGTTCCTTCCAATCTGGCTCTCTCCACATTGCTGAAGAAATCAGAGAAATCAACATATGCTTCTATTCTCCTATTCTTATCCAGAGGATTAGGCCTGTCTGGAAAGAGATCTGACGAACTTTCTGTTGTCGACGTGTCGTTATTTTGTTCATCCGTAGTGTTGGTAACAGCAGTGTCAGTCAGGGAGTTCTCAATAGTAGAATTGTCGTCACCTCCACCCCACGATGGAGTTGAGACAGTCATGACGATGGGATTAAAACGCACTACAGCATTGGTTGGCGAATTCAATGCATTTGGTAGTGGAAAATTAAAATTGCGAACAAGCAAAGTAATGTCGTCTCGCTTCCCACCCACTACAGAGTGTCCATTTGCTGCTGTTGCACCACTCATGTAGACATCATGGTGAATGCGAACGATCTTGTCCACCACAGCTTGTGCTACACCTGTAAGCGTAGACTGCATCCGGAACTAAAACATTATCAAAATACAAAAATTATTGTTATCAATATAACATACAGAGTAGAATGAGAACTTGCGCATTCATTATGTGAAGAGCCACCGAAGTAAAACACACAAAAAACTATTGGGAATTTTGTTCATACAGTATCAGGTTTTCAAAACCTTATTCCTTTGCTGTGGTCGTGCCAGAGAATCAGTCCCATTCTGAGGCTTGAAGGATTCGTAACAAGCTGTTTTTTACAGTGATGGGTTGTTAGCCCTTTGCCCAACCCCCAAGCTGGAGGACCACTCCTCATCGGCTGTATATGATTATGTCTCATGAGGAGAATATTGTACGAAATAGAAATATAAAAATTGGAAATTTATCTTTTGAAGAGGTGGAGAAGTTCAAATATCTTGGAGCAACAGTAACAAATATAAATGAACTCGGGAGGAAATTAAACATAGAATAAATATGGGAAATGCCTGTTATTATTCGGTTGAGAAGCTTTTATCATCCAGTCTGCTGTCAAAAAATGCGAAAGTTAGAATTTATAAAACAGCTATATTACCGGTTGTTCTTTATGGTTGTGAAACTTGGACCCTCACTTTAAGAGAGGAACATAGGTTAAGGGTGTTTGAGAATAAGGTGCTTAGGAAAATATTTGGAGAATGGAGAAAGTTAAACACAGAACTGCACGCATTGTATTCTTCACCTGACATAATTAGGAACATTAAATCCAGACGTTTGAGATGGGCAGGGCATGTAGCACGTATGGGCGAATCCAGAAATGCATATAGTGTTAGTTGGGAGGCCGGAGGGAAAAAGACCTTTAGGGAGGCTGAGACATAGATGGGAAGATAATATTAAAATGGATTTCAGGGAGGTAGGATATGATGATAGAGAATGGATTAATCTTGCTAAGGATAGGAACCAATGGCGGGCTTATGTGAGGGCGGCAATGAATCTCCAGGTTCCTTAAAAGCCAGTAAGTAAGTATCAGGTTTTCAAGGAAGGGAAGAGGAAAAGCAAAAGATAACCTGAGAAATTTTATTGACCCATCCCGAGATAATCCCCCAAGAACCACGTAAATCTGATGATGTGATGTTCAAGTCGATATAATTATTTGGCAGGACACCTGCACAGGATAGGAATTTCCCATACATCCACCTGTGTATAATGTGATGCAAATGAAGATATGAACATGGAACACATCAAAAATGCCCAGCATTGCTACAAGGTAACATCGTACAAAAATAATGGACTGTAAGATGACGAATGAATTCACTGTGAAGTACCTAGGCATTAGAACAACATATACATTGTGCATTTCGAGATAACTTAGTTTCCCATGTTATCAGCTGCATTTATCTATATCAGTGGTATTCAATCTATGGCATGCATAAACCCAGGGGTATTGGTCTAAGACAGGGCTGGGCACATCACGTGATTCTGAGAAATGAGCGCTGTGTGCTTTAAAGAGCTGTTCTTCCGAGCGCTGTGATGTATGCATACTGTACGTCATTCAGTGTCGGTGAGTGGTGACTCTGCAGTATAATGGCGAATTTTGAAGAAGGAGCTTCTGCTCATACACTAAAGCGGCCCGCTACTCCCAGTGCTTTCAATGTATCATGGGAGGGAGAGTTCGTTTTGGTAGAGAGCAGTGGATTAGCAAAGTGTTTAATTTGTTATAAAACACTCCAACTGATTAAGAAGAGCATCTATTTGATATTTATATTGCATTATAAGTTATTATACATTTAGTAATATATAATTTTAAATTATACAAGTATTAAGTTATACCATAGTACAGTATATTACAGTTTATGATATATCATATATCATATAACATTATTATATTATATTATATTATACTATATTATATTATATTGTTGTAATCCTTTATTACATATTATGCTTATATTATTAATATGTATGTGTATGTATGTATTTATTCACACTGCAGTGGGTATATACCCGGTGGCAGTGGTAACTAATTACACTCAATAATGACAATAATAAACTTATTAATTAAAAATACAATTAATAATAATACTAATAATTAATACTAACAATAAATAATAATAATAATAATAATAATAATAATAACAACAACAACAGGGAATATACTAAATTAAATGAAACGATCACTTAAAATAACATTTTAAATAAATCTAATTTGTATCTTAAACTTAAGATCGAACTAAAACCCATGAGTATGATATGTTCATATCTGCACAAGTACCTTTCAACACTACACTCATTTCGCTGTCAACTCACTCACTGCACTGGAACTACGACACATTTCACTGATTCTATCCTGATTTCACTAACACTTCAAAAACATTTCACTGTTCAAATACTTTGCACTGCCACTATAACCTATAAAGCTTCACTGACAGGAACACGTTTCACTTACACAGCACACTTCACTGACACGACATACTTCTTCACTGATACAACACACTTCACTGACACAACATAATTCTTCACTGATACAACACTTCAATAACAACATATCATTTACACCCTTTAAATATTGTGTATAATTACCGTCTATTAGTAAGGTCCTTAAGCCTATTTTTAAATACATTTTTGGTTGTTGGTAAAGCCTTTAGTAAGTCTGCAGGTAAAGCATTCCAGTCCCTGATAGTATGATTGAGAAAAGAAAACTTTCCAGTGTCCATCCTCTGCCTTCTTTCCCTACCTACCATTACCATTATGTAATTGTTAAAGCATTGTGCGTATGCCTATTGATTTGTGTGTATGCATAGAGCGAAGTTTATTTCATTAAATTAATGAGAGTATTATAAAGTCTGTACTGTACAATGGATTGATGTAATATCCTTATAAACTATTACGTTCTGACAGCCTGAACGACTAGAATAACCGCGGCTCTTGTTATATTAATGCAGGGAAGGTAGCTGTAATGCGAGTCCGCCACTGCATGAGCATTCTGCTCTGGCTTGGAATTGAAGTGCCTTGCGGAGCGAGAGCAGCTCTGGTCGACTAAATAGAGCCGCTCTCTTGCCCGGCCCTGGTCTAAGAGCAAATGCATGCAATGTGGAAGAAATGAGGAAAGGAATTTGGGCTTCCTTATTTCATGTCACAACAAATGATAGTCAGCTTCTGCATTGGAAGTGTCCACAAGGAAAGAATGGTCAGTGTTCTTATCAGGTGGAATGAAGATTAATCACATTTTTGCATTACTTTTCAAAAAAGGCCCAATAATTTTGTAGTAAAAAGGATTAAATATTATGTGTAATATTTCCAAATAAATTGACTTTTTCATATTGAATAAGAACAAACTCTGTCCAAGAGCCAGGAAAAACTGCTGCACACAGGCACAGAGATGGCATGATAAGCACCACTTCTTTGATATGAGGAATAAATCTACAATGATTATATGTATAAAACCTTTTGGAGCAATCATTCATGATAGCCCAAGACGACAGTGACTCTTCAAGTCATACCTATTTTGTCCTTGTAATGAAACCGGTATGTAGTTCCAAAACATTTGAAATGTTAAGTTGCAGGACAAGATGGAATACCCAAAAGTCTACTTCATTCTAAGAAAAATTATGCAGTATATATAAAAAATCAATAATAAAGCCTGAATAATTTATACCTGTTCCACAGCCATCTGGGCTATATCTTTGTTGACCTGATCTGTTCGTGTGGCTTCCTCCAGTGACTTGTACAGTCCATCAGACATCAATAACAGAAACCTGTCAAAGATCAAAAGAAGAAAACAACTTTGATTTATATATGCATATACACTGACAGTTCTATATAGACAGAGTATGCATTTGCTTTTCTACACCGCTTGCTGACGCTGTCTGATTGGTTCAGGTGACATCTGCTTCTATGCTGACCCCAAGACTAGAGGATACAGTGGAGCTTCGATTATTGTCTTATTCCATAAAACTGCGATGGTTACTGAAACGATTACAATTATTTAAACCCATGTTCTATTGATACTGGTAATTTGTCTCGAAAATAAAACCACATACTGTACATCTTTCTTTTAGATTCTAACATTGAAGAAAATTATGTATTACAATTTACAAGAAATATCATCCCTTAACACTTTGCAACACTGGAGAAAATTACGTATTACAAAAAATATCACCCCTTAACAAAAATATATATATATATATATATATATATATATATATATATATAAAAAGGTAAAGGTATCCCCGTAACATGCCATGAAGGCATTTGGGGGCATGGAGGTAGAGCCCCATGCTTTCCATGACCTCGGCACTAGAATGACGTGGTGTGGTCGGCACCACGCTCTGACCGCCTTTTACCCCGGAAAGATCCGGTACTCAATTTTATAGGAGGCTGAGTGAACCTCGGGGCCGTTCTGAAAGTTTGGCAACGAGAAAAAATCCTGTCACCACCTGGGATCGAACCCCGGACCTTCCAGTCCGTAGCCAGCTGCTCTACCAACTGAGCTATATATATATATATTAAATCCAAAGGTGTTAACAGGAAAGCTTAATAAATATGTTGTAAAACTCAAAACTTAATCTATTTTATCGGACACCACATTTGTTTAATAACTATGAGACTGAAATTAACAAAATGAATACTCTTAGATACCTTCATTACACTTAGTATGTGACTGTACACTTAGTATGTGACTGGATGCTTGGGATTGTGGGAAGGTTAGTCATCCAGGAGAAATGTACCAGTATAGGATTTGGAAAAAAAAACAACGATTTTCAGAATTATGATGATAATCGAAGCTCCACTGTTCAGAAAAACAAAGGACAGTAAAAGATTATATAAATGTATAAAAAAATCTTTTGTTTTATGATAAGGTTTAAGGAAGAATTAAGATACATTGGCGTGTATATGGAAGTGATATACAAGGCAGGACAAAAAAGTAAAGCTTTTACAAATAACTTGAAGCAAAAGTGAGAAAACAGGTAAGAAGTTAATTTATTTGTATGAGTCGAATTAGGTTAGGCTATTTAATTTTATTATTACTAATTTAATATAGACGTAAAAAGACATTGTAAATATTGCAATGCTGAGTATAATATGCCATTATTTTTCCCTACATTTTCCCTCATACTTACTTACTTACAAATGGCTTTTAAGGAACCCAAAGGTTCATTGCCGCCCTCACATAAGCCCACCAGCGGTTCCTAGCCTGTGCAAGATTAATCCAGTCTCTATCATCACACCCCACCTCCCTCAAATCCATTTTAATATTATCCTCCCATCTACGTCTCGGCCTCCCTAAAGGTCTTTTTCCCTCCGATCTCCCAACTAACACTCTATATGCATTTCTGGATTCGCCCATACGTGCTACATGCCCTGCCCATCTCAAACGTCTGGATTTAATGTTCCTAATTATGTCAGGTGAAGAATACAATGCGTACATTTTCCCTCATACTCTTGCCAATAGTATTATTTACACGTAGTGAATAAAATATACGGTAAGCCTACAGTAAATATTTGCAAAAATGAGCCTTCACTATTAAGTGTTATAAAGTGTGGAAATTGCTGAAAAATAAATACAGTAATATTAAAAATTAGTTGATAAATGAGTTGACAAACACAGATACACAGAGAAGAAATTTGCAACACTTCTTATAGAATAAGTTTTTAGTTCGCCAAAGAAAAAAATTGCAGAAATGGGTTCAATATTTATTTTTCAGCATAATCCAATTTTTTTGGGTATAATAATCTGGCACAATATTGTCTGACCTGTAACAGAAAACCTTCATGGTTTGTAAACCTATAATAATAGCAGCAGCAAGAAGAAGAAGAAGAATCTCAGATTTATGTCCAATAATAAGTGCAAGTACCAATGTTACGAAGTGCAACAATATTAGTGTAATTAAAATCTCATTGTTCCACATAATCTAGGTCAGTATTAACACACTCCAAAGCTTAATGTTAAAACTGGTAACTGAATTGTGTTAAATGTCCGACATATTAAATTTTCAAACATGATATTGTACGTCTCATATAGAAAAAGATTTTGTACTGCAGTAAAAAGCAAAAATCATATTAGCCATGTTTTCTGTTATTCATGCGCATGTCTGGTGATTAGCTTGGACAATCGAAAGTTTGTTGTAGTAATAAAAATCATCATCATCATCATCATCATCATCATCATTATTATTATTATTATTATTATTATTATTATTAAACTCAAAACACTTATTGTCATGATGGTTCAGAAGCTCTTTATCACCCTTAAGTAAAATTAATTTTATCAACAGAAAAAATAACACGAAAAACTGAAAATACTACAGGGACATCATTTTATTTTTACTACCATTTTTAATAATAACCTGACTATACCTTTGGATTAATGATTGAGACCCGGAAACACAGTTTGCTACCTCCTTCCACGACTGGAGTTCGATGATATTGGCGTAAAATACAAACAAATCACTTTACTAGGTACAGGAGGGAAGAAAAGTAGTTCATCCATTTACGTAAAGTAGGAAATATCGCGATTTTGAGTGTGACAATTTCCATTAGGTTTTGTTTAATCAAAATACAGTACAGTATTAACAATGAATGTTTTTACTCACGAACTGAGTTATCCATGCGAACGTATTCATTATGCAGTGTATATTATACTGTCTACAGCACATTAGCGTACACTATAGAGAATGAAGTTAAAATGAAAAATAATCATAATATGGATATTTAAACACAGTTTTGAAAATGGTGGCCGTTGATTTCGATACAGGCTTCAGTTCTTTTGTGCCCATTATCGCACTATAGACTATTGCATCTAATTCCAATTACCAGTTTCGTCCTTCATTCTTAGTAACTCATGTTGAAATAATTCTGTACCTACTCTATAAAAGAGTACCTTAAGTATTGTAAATTCAGTCTTCACTTCTGCCCGACCCGCACAGATAAAATTACTCAGACATGCTATCTACTGTCTGTCCAAGTAGTTATGTCGCAGGATCGTAGAAAGGGGGGGAATCACGTGATAGTTAATTACTTAACGAGGCCCTTTTATTTAAGTTATTTTAAACAGTTGTATAATATTACGTAGACGTCCAATTAATTATTAACAAAAATTAATGTTTTCAGAAAAGAGCTAAGAAAGCTCAGTCACTAGTCTTTACAGTGGAGCGAGAAGAAGCAGGTGGGGGAAATCGGGATGCGATGTAAGCAAACGGACGACAGTACCTGTGCGAAAATATGATTCAATATTGGAAGTTTTCGTCACTGGAAAACGCGAACATATTTCTGAAACGTACTATAATCACTAACTCAGTACTGCGGCCTTGGTTCTGTGTGGAGGAACTTCGTTAGTAGAAGGGGTAGGAGTGAAGTACATTCAAAAACTCAGGTACAATAAAAGTTGAAGTAAAAATAAAATGATGTCCCTGTATCTGTTGTGAAATCCATCATCATCTCTTGTGAACCTGCATTTTCATAAAACTTCACGTAATTCTTTTTACAACACAATAATGAAAATATAATATTTAAGTGATGAATCATGTATTAGACCTGTAGCTACATAGAAGTAATTTTATTTTAACATTTTTTCCTAAGTTAGAACACAAAAAAATAAATGAAATTTCAGTCACCTTGTCACCTTACATAAACAGTGCTATGAGATGGATTAAACCACCATAGCATTTACCCAGGCCCTGTGCTACTGCTCTGTTTATACAGCACACCATCTTTTAACAATATCATTATTTTCTTAACCAACTTATGTTTATCACAAACTTATCACAAAATAAGAAGGAAAAGATAATACCTGCAAGAACTGTCAAGTTCAATTCCTCCGTGGATTTCAGGTTCAGCGATGACGGGTTCTGCCTTAGCGGACATCAACTCATCGAACTCCTTATATCCACCCTTCACTAAGTAATTACCGAGACAACGTGTGTTCTCTTGATTGCCAAGACGTGAACCTATGCACATTAAACAACAGTTACAGAAATAATGTCCTGATGTCATAAGCGGTATTTAAGGTTTGTTGCAGCAGACAATTAAGAACACGTTCCGAACTAATACCGAACTTCTTTCGACGCATGCGCCAGTTGCGTACGGTGTCAGAACTAGTTCGGGATTTTACACTGTTGGAATGTTTCTTGAACTCTCCTTTCATGGCCTTCGGAGTTCCTATCAAAATATTTTTTTACTTCAACCTATTTAGTCTCGAATCATTTTAACCATAACTTCAGATTAAACCATCTGCGTATGTGTCAGCAGTTCAGAATTTCCAGTTCCTGCTCTTAATCAAGAACAATTTCACTTGCTCATTCCGAACGAGTTCCAAAGCACGTTGGAACACAGAACTGGGAGTTCAGTATTGGTTCGGAATCAGTTCTAATCTTGTTGGAACACATGAACAGGCAGTTCAGAATCAATTCTGAACCATGCGGGAACAAACCTTTAGAGTATCTACTTCAAAATATTGATTTTCAATCTTTTTAACCTGTGTACATCTGAGACTGAACTATGACCTTTGAGAACCATGAAGAGAACAAGGTTATTATTAATTATGTATTACATAGTATTACTCATCCACGCACACAGTGACAGTAAAAACTAGGTGAAATGTTGGTCACCTTGGTCGCTCAATTGGCAGAATATTGGCTTATATTGACTGCGGACCTGGGTTCGGATTTCTTTCCTACAAAGTTGGGGCAATCAGTATACATGGCCCAAGCTTTAAAAATATTACATTTCAAAAATATAAAAGTCTAATTAAAAACAAAACTAAAGCACCTGAAGAGTTGAACCATGTCTCAAAACCATTTATTATCGTAATTTATCGCCTAGTATAATAGCCAGTTTTATCAAACAAAAATTTGTATTGATTTTGGAGATTTTCTGGTTTTTTCATACATTTGAGAAGCCCTACACTCTGCAAAGGATTGAAGTGTGAATTTTTTTTTTTTTCAGTACTATTGGTGGATATTTTTTGATCAGACCTCTCATATCTCATGTACAGTTCTCAGTGGAGAGATTAATTACTTGTAAATACCATATTTTTCGATGCATAAAAAGCACTTTTTTTCTTTAAAAATAATAAAAAGAGAATCTACATGCCTCTTAGAAAATGCACGTTCCCATGACAATAATAATTAGAATCCATTTTGTACCTGTTACGAGGTTTATTGTTATTTAAAAGTAAAATCATTGTTTGAAATGAAACACTGTAATTTTATTTTAACAATAAATGGAATATGTATGATAACTTTCTTGTGTTAAATTTTAACGTACCTTGTTAAATGTTTCGACCTATTTTCGGTCATCTTCGGAACTGGTCGTTGTTGGTCTTGGCGCCTCTTGTTTCCTGTGTGGGTGCATTCGTAGTGTAGAGTCAAAGAGTGTATGTGTGTTGAAATTGAGTTGTGTGTTGATAATATCGTTGGGGTGTGTTTTCGTGTGTCTGTATATTTCATATTGTTCTAATGTGTTGAGTTTCTGGCTTTTTGGTTGGATGTGCAGTATTTCCATGTTTGTGTTGATGTCTCTGTAGGTGTGGTTGGCATTTGTGATGTGTTCTGCATATGTGGAGGTGTTTTGTAATTTTGTTATGGCTGTGATGTGTTCTGCACATACTGCACATCCTACCAAAAAGCCAGAAACTCAACACACTAGAACAATATGAAATATACAGACACACGAAAACACACCCCAACGATATTATCAACACACAACTCAATTTCAACACACATACACTCTTTGACTCTACACTACGAATGCACCCACACAGGAAACAAGAGGCGCCAAGACCAACAACGACCAGTTCCGAAGATGACCGAAAATAGGTCGAAACATGTTAACAAGGTACGTTAAAATTTAACACAAAAAAGTTATCATACATATTCCGAAGTGATACAGTGTTAAAAGTTGTGTAATCAAGATGTATAATAAATGGAAATATAGTATTTAATATTTAGCACTGGCTGAGCAATGGACACAATTTTAGCGACAGTTTAATAACAGTTTTTGAATTTGTAAGTTGCATACAAGTTAATATTCATATTCATATTCTTTATTTGCCTGAAGGAACAAGAATACAAGAGGCCTCGTCAATGTGATAATATAAAAAACAATGTGTCAATATTTAAAATATTACAAGAGTAAAAAGTAATAAAATTTAACTAAAATACTACATCATTTTCAAAAAATTCATTCATATTATAAAAGGGATTATTTTGTAGCCATCTCTTAATCTGAAATTTAAATTGTGCTCCATTAAGTGCCTTTATATTTGTAGGTATCTTATTATATGCTTTTATTGCAGTAATTACATAGCTTGATTGTGTTTTTTGCAACCTGACATGTGGTACATTTAATTGATCATTATTTCTTGTTTCATAGCGATGCAGATCTACTATACTTGTATAATTAGTAATATTCTTGTTTACATACATTAAAAGTTCAAAAATATATAGATTGTAGACTGTCAATCATAATGTAGAGTAGCTCTCTAAGATCAATACTGGGTGTTCAGTTCAAAATGTGTCATGGCTCGCTGTATGCCGTCATGTGGCTAGCCGATGAGCCTAGAGAATTCAATCTTCCTACACTTCCGCAGAGGCGTATAACCTAAGAGGCAGAGAAGTTGCCTAGCAAGTACGGCGTTCATTCTGAAGAGTACGTACTGATACGTACAGTAATGCCGGTAGTGGCAGGAATGTGAACTGTTTGGAAATACGTACTGTCGGGATATGGAGAGAGGGTTAAGACGATTACTTACGTATTTGTTGACATTAACTTCGACGGTCAACATGGACACGGAGCATTTGATTTGTGTTGTGGAATGTTACTGTATGCAACCGATAACAAATACCCTGCGTACGACTTGCCGGCGCAAAACACAGTTCGAAAGAGGTTATGGTAGCACACAGACCATACAGACCGTCATCTGTTGCTACGACATTCAAGTTATACCATACACGTTCTCAAGTTCAGATGAAGAACGCCTTAAATAATAGGCAACTTCTCTAACATATAAGCTGAAACTCACTTCAAATCGATGACCCAACAACAGTGACGTCATGACACACTTTGAAATGAACACCCAGTATAAAGTAGTTGATGTTCCATAAGTAATAAATGGAGTTGTCCTAGTTATTTCTTAAAACTGATCTAATTTCAAGCCGTATGTATAGAAACTTCAAATAAACATTACCATGATTAAATACTTAAAAGGTCAAAATACAACAGTGTTCATAAGTGAAGATAAAAATAATGGAGATAATTATTACAGTTGTCTGAACACTATTTATTAATAAAATAAATAAAATAATAAAACTGGTTAGAAACCATACATGTTTCGGGGGCTATGCTCCCCCATCTTCAGTGGTTGTACCACGACTGCAAAAGTTTTAGAAAACAACAAAATATAGAATTGATTTGCAGTCTCGCTTGAGTTGAAGTAGTGATAAGTTGTTAGTAATCAATTCTATGTTCTGTTGTTTTCTAAAACTTTTGCAGTCGTGGTACAACCACTGAAAATGGGGGAGCATAGCCCCCGAAACATGTATTGTTTCTAACCAGTTTTATTATTTTATTTATTTTATTAATACACATTACCATAATTATTACAAGGAAATACTGTGTTAATTTACCTTGTCTGAATCTGTCCACATCCAGACCAAGTTGTGAAAGTCTGAGCAGCTCATCTTCATTCCGCAGGTCATGGTCCACACTGAGCTGCACCACACGCAGCACGCCGTTAGCATCAGTGCGGCACAACAGAGCTCGACTGTCTCCCACATTTGCCACATACAAGCGTCCACCATAGACCAATGCAACCACAGCTGTCGTTCCAGAAGACAACTCGCAGTTCAGGGCATTCAATTTGTCCACCTGAAGTTAATTTCCTCTGCATAAAATATGCTTTCACATGTCAGTAGAGTCGACGGCAATTTGGAAGGCGGTTGTCTGCTAGCGTTTGCGTCGAGAGAGACAGATAGAGAGAGCAAGGCAGCGTACAACATTGCCACATCGTACTTCACGAGCACGTGCAATACAAATAGCGCAGGAGAGAATTTAAATTATCAAAAGACAATAATGACCTTAGCCGTTGATTACTGTAAGCATGACACAAAACAAACCCTCTTTCCTTCACTAACAATATCCTTTGCACGGTTCTCAATCCCACACCACATGCTTCTGCAGTCGTTTCTTGCATGTTGGCAACGTTGCTGCCAGCATCAAGATGGCCGGCAGCATTCTGCTCGTTAACGTTTTTCAAATAATTATACACCTTAAACACTATTTTCCGCGCCTGCTTGTGTAATACTTGTCTTTTTTCAGTCTCTTTTTCTATTTATTTACCTTACATACACACAGTATATGTTAGTTTTACTTATTCAATGTATTGAAACACTCGCATGTGAACAAACGAACTCGGGAAGTGCTTGTTATAGACTGATTCCGACTGGTTCTACTGTACAAGCTTGTGATGTCACATACCAGAAATGCTACAGCGCATATAGAAGATAACCGCCTTCCGAAATGCCGTCTAGTCTAGTTAACTTTATTTGCACCTTTAACATGATAATTTATAAATTATATTTTCAGACACTGCGAATCTTATGTTAAATCCAGATGTTTGAGACGGGCAGGGCATGTAGCATGTATCGGCGAATCCAGAAATGCATATAGAGTGTTAGTTGGGAGGCCAGAGGGAAAAAGACCTTTGGGGAGGTCGAGACGTAGATGGGAGGATAATATTAAAATGGATTTGAGGGAGGTGGGATATGATGATAGAGACTGGATTAATCTTGCACAGGATAGGGACTGATAGTGGGCTTATGGGAGGGTGGCAATGAACTTGTGGGTTCCTTAAAAGCCATTTGTAAGTAAGTAAGTGAATCTTGTGATATAATTTTCTGTAATTTTAATCGTTCTGTTCACAGTATAAGAAGAATCAGTAGGGACAACTCTTGTCAGCACCTTTGATGTTGTTGGTACTAAATTCAAGCTCAGTAAGGTCTAGTTCTCAATGAATCCAACTATGTCGCTAGTATCAAACCACTATCAAAATATTAGTAAAATATTTATTTATTTATTTTATTGGTCAGTAATACGAATAATCTTGTATGTACATTATCTATCATTAATATTATGTCGCTAGGAAGTCAAAATACTTAGGCTATATCCATTATTGATGTTCATGTTCGCACTTCACCGCAACGGACGCCATGATGTATTATGTTGTACTTGGATCAATTTTACCAACATAAGCCTCAAACAGTAACTTGAACGTTAGCGTCAATTAGTGAATATTTTCATGATGATTGCATATGGAAGTAATTATTATTATGGTTATATTGCCATTGCTTTGCCTCATGTCTTTAAAATTGTTAAAAGATGAGTAATGAATGTTTTCAGTTAATATTAAATTATGCCAGCCCTGTCGTAGATGGAGATCCATCTGGTGGAGGTTCCAGATAATACACCCAGTTTCGTGACATGCGCACTCAGAATTTGTTCCCACGAAATGGCTTAGATGTCTTTACTGTATGTTCTCTATACTGTGTTCTGTTTATAATGATTCTGATCTAATCTTCAAACAGAAGCCTATAACAAGTCTCAGTTGATTCAAGAACTTTAAAGTACTACAGACATTATTCTGAATTTCATTATCCTTAAATTATTACAATAATTATGTAATGCAATTATTAAGACATCTTTCCGTTTTAACCCTCACATTAATAAACAAAATTATTGACAGCTTTCAATGTTTGGAATGCATTTTGTTACATTTATTTACTTGCCGAACAAGGTTTCTGAATGGATTCTAAAGGGAAAAAGGAAGAGGGTAAAACCAAAATTGACATGGACACGAGGAATAATTAGAACAATGAGAGAAAGGGGATTAGAAGAAACACCGAGACAAAATTGCTATTATCCGTCACAGTTACTTTACTGGAGTTGTCACAGTTCGGAGCTGTGATGACAAAATGCTGTCACACCCCACTTTTGCTTCTTTCTATAGCACACTGCACATCCTTTCTACAAACTAAATGTTAAATTCGTTCAATGACAAAATAATTATGTATAATACGAATTCATACCAGATGAGGAAATTTTTGATATGCTTCATACGAAGTCATGCCATCTGGTATCTCATATTGGAGACTTGTTCTTTCAGCAAGTCTATCATCCACAGAATCCAGATATCCCTTCTCCACAGCAATGAAAGCTTGCCTGCAATAACACACAATTAAGTTAATAACACATCTAATGGCTTAATGCATACTGACAATACCTATTACATTAACAATGATCAAATTATAACTTGGAAGAAAGCTGCTAAATGCAACATGATCATTGAATTTCCTCCATTAACTTATGATTTTTTTTTTCCAAATACACTAAATTATGTGTACTGTGATATTTATTTTTTCTGGTTTCTCAATACTGTACAACAAAGTTATTCTATTTCTTTGGGGTTTCTATCAGTCATCCATAATTAAAAATTGATCTTCTTTACATATTTGCATTCTTCCTTGGAAATATTGATTTAATTACCTGCATATAATCCTATCCTCACTAGATGCTCTGTTACATAGTAATGTCCAATAAAAAAACAACTCAGCCACCATACTCTTTCTATTTAGTTTGTTTTATCTCAACTTCAGTCTGTATGGGTCGTCTACCTTATTACTTTCTAGTTACAAAGGATGGGTAAAACAAACAGCCTGTCTTAAAAGGGGCACAAAAAAGGGCGGCAAAATTCATAAAAGGTGGTAAGGGCCATGGGTCAAATAAGTCCATAAACTGGGTTGTAGTATGCCTTTGATTTTTTACTAAATTTGCTGTTTTGACAGGGAATAAGTAATCCAACTTCAATTTTCTTTACATTTTTTTGACATGCCAGTAACCTTACATTTTGATCTCTCTGAATGGCTAGTTTTCATTGTATGATATGCAGATTGAGTAATATTTAACACACGAGAGATTCAGGACCAATACTAGAGAAACCAACGAGCACAGAATACATGGAGTAGACACTAGCATCTTGATACCATTGGATGGAGTGAAGCTGCTTTGATGGACCTGATGCTATCTTGCTGCTACCAAAACATTGCAAAGTAGCTATTATGTTATAGAAGATCTTATGATAATAGGATTTCCATATGTCCCTAATTTCCTGGAAGAGTCACACTTCGTTTGTTTCGTAATACAGAATCGCTAGGCACGTATTTTCAGCAAAAATTGGAAAACTGTCATCGATAAATCACATACAGGTCATTTAAATTGACAACTCTTTAAATTGCAGCATGATATTCAATAGGTACTCTGGAAGGTTAAAAAATAATAATGATAAAAAAGGAAGATAATAGTTTGACCTTATTTTGCTACTAATACAATAAAAATACTAATCTATAATAATTATTTTTATAGATTGATCCATTTGCTTCAATTTAATAATGCAACTTGTTTCTTGACGCATTATTATAATTCTCTTCCTTTTGCCAATATTTCGTATTAGAGGTGGGTAAAAAAAAAGCTGGGACAGTTTATTTGAAACTGTTTCACAATATATATAACCTGTTCCAACTGTTCCAAAGAGTGTTACACTGCTCCAGTAATAACTTCAACGTTCCACATGGTCCCAACAGATAAACAGTTCAGTTTCTAAACAGTTTTCCTCTTCTTTGTTGTCTGCAAAGATCATGTGTTGCGCTATCATTGACCTCCAATCGAAAGTAGATATGATATGCATGTTCCACACGTTCTTCGTGCAACAGTAGCCTACGTAGAGCAGCTCAATTTAATTGTACGAATCAAATTCCCTAATAAATCTCCTAATTATTAGCTGTCCATTGATGAAGAATATGTTTATGGTGCCCTGACATAGTGTTAATTATTAATATACCGCGAAAAATATCATCGGCTAATGTCATCGTTATTAAACTCTCCTAGGGTTATATGCGTAATTTTTACTAAAATCTATTTATTTTGAATTGTAGTTATTTACTGTACCCTTAATAGTAACCTACGAAAACTATCTTTCGTTGTCATAATACACTGAACAGGTAATTTAAAGACGATTCAAGGGCCTTGAAACATGTTCCCGAAGCAGATGAGAGGTTGAAACAATTGGAACACTTGGAACAGTTGGCACTAACGTTGTAAACATATTCTTATGAAACTGTTATTTTGGAACAGTTTCGTTCATGAAACAGTTACAGTCGAAACTGTTTTATAAAAAGAACAGTTTATCCCATCTCTATTTCGTATAGATGTCTCGGTTTTATTTAGAGAAATATTAATACCCTTAACCATATAAAATTTGATAGGCTCTTCGTTTATATTAGCTATATAATTAGATTAGGTATAACGGCGAACAAAAGTGAAGCTTTATTACCAAGTGGGTCAAGTTAGATCACGACTGGAGAGAGTGATCTAAGACCCACGATTTAATTAAGCTACTTTTGTACGAGTTGTATGCAATACATTGTTCGTTATTTGCTGAAAATTAGAATATAAATCTATAAATTAAATTAGCCGTATTAAGGGGTCCGGATAGGTCCTAGCTTACCCATATTGAAAGTGCGTACATATAATTTTCTTTTTCTGAGACCGTTAGGATTACAATCTCGAAAAAAAAAATGAGTTGTTATGATGTACCTTTCTGATTGTTTTAACACAGGGATTTGTTTAAATTTTATGCATTTCCAAAATTGAAAATAGCACGCGACACAAACTTCCAACTTGGGTTGTTAGGTTAGCTTCGCTCGTAAATGCTAAGTCTACAAAGTGTAAGTCTGATTTAGCGATTATAAAAATTAATTACAATAATATCAATAAGTTACACTAATCCTTTCTCTTAATCAAACTAATATGTAAACAATAGGAATCTAACCGACTAACCTAGGCTAAATCATTCATTACTACATCTGTAATAAGTACATTCCACAGATGCATATTTACTTGTGAAAAGTTATTCCAGAAATTTTCTTTGAAAGCTTGTTTGTGCAGCCATATGCAGCACATGTATGCATCTTGAAATTAGTTCATTCATGAGTTAAAACAACGCTGCAACACCACAATCAACTGTCCATGTGCTAAGCGGGAGCTAATGTTTTGGTAGCATCATGATGGCGACTGTCCACAAGAGCAGCTTCACCTCCAAGCTGTTCTTGTCTAACTTCTCTATGTATTCTGTGCTCGTTGAGGGAAACTAGCTATTTTCCTAGTAATTTCGTCCTGGACTTCTTGCATATTATGTTGGTTAACAAGTAGGGATGGGGAGGTACAACAGTGAATTAGAATTAGAATATACAGCTAAATAATGAACGATTTTTATTTTGAAAGCATTTGTGGCTGATAACTGAAACCACGTGTTTTTCACTATATACATATCACAGAAACCAGTAAAACAAAAAATGAATTTTGCCTGGAGAATTAATTAAACAAAACTCTAATCAATTGGTATAGGTATACAATAATTCCAGACATAGTCTACACATACCTAAGGACTTCTTTGACTTCTTCATCACTATTCTTTCCTGATAACTGACCAAGAAGAATTTCAGCAGCCATTCGCTGGAGAGAAATGTAGCTGTCTGAACACCTTCATGGCCATCGAAAACTCCATACAAGAATGTATTGTCATCTACTTGACAGTGGAAGCTACGATCTTCGAAATGGTGTTCTTCCTGACGACATCCATCTTCTCGGTAAATTTGGTTAGTAGAAAAACCTACTCCTATGAAATACAACCACATATTGCATTGCACCTCACAAGAAAAAAACATATCAGAGTGAAATTGTTAATCCAACTACTTAACTTATTATTTAATTGTACTTGTAACTAAATCTAAGCTCTCCTTGTAAAGTTCAATCATATGCTTCTTACATTCGAGCACTAGCCTAATTCTCCATAACTTGTATAGCCTATAAAAATATAACAAAAATACATATATGTCCAGTACTGAATTTTCCATCTCGCTATACACCACACACGGGACTGATGTCTGGTGATTTGTGTTGTGATATTTCAAGATGAATTGAAAGTGAGAGATGGTACCGTAGACTCTATAAATAAATAAGCCAATTTTCGTAAGGTCTAGAATCAGTGACAGGTTAGATTTGATTTGTTCAGACTTTTAATATGCCTTGCAAACACGCCTTTTGGTAGGCAGGTATACAATTAGATATTTACTATAAACCGAATAAAGGACTGTTTTCCAGCGTAGTGCGACATAATTATAATGATATCACTGGATTACGTGATGATTTCTTGTGAAAATATTCGAAAAACTTATCGGTCGGGTAGGCTATATACAAAATGAAAGTAATTGAGGCGAGTTGAGCTTTCACAATGATTGCATTGTATCTTTGAGTGGTGTATTATAATTTTGAGGTTATTTTCTGTGATTTAAGTACTTTGTCTATTCCAAAATCGGCAGAATCCGCTCAACGCTCGTTTCACCGTCCTACTTAGGTTAACCTACAAACCGTAATCTGGTAAAAATGTAACCAGGACATAACTTATGCTAATGTACGTATAATGCGAATACGTAAGATACATATTAATCTCAGCTTTACCTGACTGCCTACACACTGGTAAATCATCTGTCCAACTGTGAGTTTCTTCGTACTGGTTAGTTCGTGGTACTTCTGCTCTCGTTGGCATTTTTGCTTAAAGTCATTACCAAATCGATCACACAGAATATGTGCAAGACGATTGATAAGTCTGTCACGTTACAGGTGGGTTAGTCAAAATCTTTGTAGCGAAATCCAGATTTAAGTGCAAACATAATAAACACATACTTTATTTCCTATTCTTGGGCTTTAATCCCTTCTTCTGTTTTTTGTCTCTGTCTCCAACAAAGAGTTTGTAATATATAAGTAATAAACTCTTTGGTCTCGAATCTCATTTATGCCAGGTAGTGTAGCCAATATGATTCTTAAAAACTCACTATGAAACTGCAGAAGTAGCTAAATTGCTATATTGTCAATACAAAATGAGATTATTTTGCCGCTTTGAATGTTAAAAGTACATTAAATTCCTATATCAAATTGCATAAATTTTACCCGCTGAAGTAATGCTGAAAAACCTGCTGGATTGGCTACACTGATGCCAGGTTTATGCATTGCTTACAACTTCCCCAAACTCTGAATACAAAATTATCTTCTTAAAATGATGACATTGTATACAAAAGTATCGCCAATGACATCTACCACAAAAGAAAAATAATTTATTTGTATTCTCGAATCATTTCTGTATGTTAATATTTATAAAAATTTGATGTTTTCATGAAAGTAATATACTTTCCTACGGAAGATTAGGGTCCATTGTTGCAAAGCATTGTTTTCACTAAATTCATATTTTAAAAAATCGGCAGGTTCATTACTATACTGCATATCTTTACAATTGAAAGGGTTATTAATGAACAGCGCATGAAACAAGGAAAACAAGTGAAATACAGGGCGATCAAGGGGAATATAGGAAGAACAAGGGGAAGACAAGGAAAACGCTAATTTTGATTTTTTTTTATATTCTTCAATATTTCCTCAATTAAACAAGTGGCCTGAAGATTTGTGCCAGAATTTTTATGGTCGGATCTATTGACACTCGATAATGGCCTCAGGCAGCGCATTTGTGCTGCATCAATTTTTTTTTTTTTTTTTTTAATTTTCTTGTTTACCATTTCACAATGCTTGTCTACAGCTATAAAGTCACAATCCTACAATTAGTTTTATTGAAGTCCACAGAACCGCATTTCTGTAAGTATTGTGATTCACTGTTTGGTGCCATCGAATAATTCATTCAGCTATACTGATCCAGGTCTGACAGAGTTCACTACAAGAGTTTCTTCATTACCCTGGGATTTCTGCAGCTTCCTCAGATTGATCTCATCAGTAGCAAATCATGGTACTACATCCTGCTGCTCCTACATTGACCTGAAGATCACATTCCTGTAGGTATCATGATTCACTATTTGGTACCATCTATAGATTCAGCTACACATCATCCAGTTTCAACAGAATCTGCTACGAGGACCCTTCATTCCCATGGGACTTTTGCAGCTTCCTAAGAGCGATGCCATCTATATGCAAGTTACTGTACTACATCCTACAGCATCCTCGGTCAACCTGAAACTATTAAAAGTTGACAGATGAAATTGAAATTAATAAAGGCAAAATAAGCCCGAGGTTCAATGTCGAAAGTTACCTAGCAATTGTTTCAATTGGTTAAGAAGAAAACCTCGGAAAAAAATCTCAATCAGGTAAGTTGTCTCAACCAGGATTTAAACCTAATCCTGCTCATTCCATGGTTAGACATGATAGACATTATTCCACAGCAGTGGACATACTCACATTTACCATTAGAGGTTTTCCTCAAACTTTCACCCCTCCCCTAGCCACAAGCTGAGGCAATATGTACTGTACATTACCGGTATATGTACATTTTGGCCATAAACAACAATAAGTCAAATAGAAGACATCACATAATATGTCAGATGACTCTCTCAAGTGAGAGTGATTTTTAAAATCTATAGCAACTCAAATCACCTGACCTAATGTCACTAGATGATTTCTTGTGGGGTTATCTTAAAAACAGAGTTTATGAGAATCGACCACAAACTGACGACTTTAAGAAAAATATAACCACTGAAATCAATGCAATTAACGAGAAAATGTTGCAGCAAACTGTGACAAAACAGATGTGTGTACATAAAGGAGGAAGTCATTTTCAACATGTACTGTGAAGATAAGCAATTCTCCCAGAGATGCTTCATATTTAGAAAGAAGTTGAACCTTCGTAGCTTGTCAAACAGAAATAGGAAGATTTTAAAAATCACCCATTTCATATAAATCACTCCATTTTTCCTACTAAATATTGAAAATTGGTTAAAAAGGTATAATCATATTTTAATTTTTTTATTTATAATTATATTTAAAATTAATTAAAAAAATAGCAATGTAACAAATTACTGTCTTCTTTGAATACAATTGAAGCCCAGAAAAAACCTCAAGGACTGCCAGCTGGACCACATTGACTTAATTTTATTTTTATTAGGTTATTTTACGACGCTTTTTCAACAGCTTAGGTTATTTAGCATCTGAATGAGATGAAGGTTATAATGCCGGTGAAGTGAGTCTGGGGTCCAACACCGAAAGTTATCCAGCATTTGCTCATATTGGGTTGAGGGAAAACCCAGGAAAAAACCTCAACCAGGTAACTTGCCCCGACCGAGAATCGAACCCGGGCCACCTGGTTTCAGGCTAGACGCGCTAACCATTACTCCACAGGTGTACATTGACTTAAGGTAGGTCTATCAGAGAATTTGAAAATTTTCTACAGAAGCATCTTTAACACTGTTATGTACTCGCATAAAACTCGCACTTTTTTGGGGTAAAAATTAGAGTGCGTGTTATATGTGGGGATTTTTGTGGGAAAGGTTTTGTTGGAAAACAAAGAATTTAAGACATCACCTGAGCTATATTGTGGCCCTCAATAACAATTTATTCAAGAATAAACTTTAAAAAGAATTTGTAAGGAATAGACTGTGTTCCCCTTATACGAGGGGGATCCAGGAAATAACGACCGTTTTGTTGTAATAATTTAAAAAAATATATTTATTTGAAAAAACAAAGTCTGTTACATAACTGAAGCTTCCTTTACTTCTCTACATAATCACCACCTACATTTAAACATTTGTCGTATCTGTTCACTAGCTTTAGAATTCCCATGTTATACTCCTCTGCCGCCAGTTCATTAAGCCAGGTGTTCACTGTCTTCTTCAACTCTTCATCACTTCCAAAACGCGTACCACCCAGAAAGTCTTTCAGCTTAGTGAAAAGGTGAAAATCGCTAGGAGCAAGGTCTGGACTATAGGGCGGATGATCACAGATTTCCCAACCGAGTTGAAGCAGCAGTGTGCGGACGGGCGTTGTCGTGAAGAAGCACAACTCCTCTCGAAAGCATTCCTCGCCTCTTGTTTTGGATGGCTCGCCGTAGTTTTCGTAAAGTCTCACAATAACGATTTGCATTGATTGTAGTGCCTTTTGGCATGAAATCCAGCAAAAGAACACCTTTGCGATCCCAAAAGACAGTAGCCATGACTTTTTGTGTTGAGAGAGAGAGTGTTTGAATTTTCTCGGTTTCTTGGGTGATGAGGGATGATGCCACTGACGTGATTGGCGCTTGGTCTCTGGGGTGTTGTGAGACACCCAGGTCTCATCACCAGCCACAATTTGATCAAGAAAGGCGTCTCCATCTGTGTGATATCGCATCAAGAATGTCGATGCTGAGGCCATTCTCTGAGTTTTGTGTTTGTCACTCAGTTGCCGTGGAACCCATCGTGCACAGATTTTGTGGTAGCCAAGATGTTGCGACACAATTTCACCAAGCAAAGAACGAGAAATGTCAGGAAAGGCAATATGCAATTCATCGAGTGATGTGCGCCTGTCTTGCAAGATTCTGTCATTCACTTTAGTCTTCAGGTCTTCTGTGATGAGTGATGGGCGTCTGGGTCGAGTTTCATCGTGGACATTTGTTCGCCCATTGTTGAACATTTCGCACCATTTTCTCACATTTCTTTCATTCATTACAGTATCACCATACACTTCTTTCAATTGCCGGTAAATTTCTGCAGGTTTCAAATGTCGGGCATTCAAAAATCGAATCACACTCCTCACCTCACAGTCGGAGGGATTATCAATCACGTCGTTCATTTTGAAGTAACACAAAATGCACAATGGCGACTTGTTGCAACCAGTACTCACAACATTATGAGAACACATGTTAAGGAAGCCAGTTGACCTTCAAACAAGGAAGGGGAGTCAGCTGCACGGCGGGTATGTGCGAACAGTCGTTATTTCCTGGATCCCCCTAGTAATAAGAAGTTGCCTATTTACTGAATTGAGAATGAATATGATAGTTTGGACTGGGTAATGGTAAGGTTTTGTTACTATATTTTCATAATGGTACTACTTCAACAGTACCAATCAGTTATAACACAAAACTTAAATGGCACTGGCTTGTTTATTCCATATTTGTACAGTTCTAGGCCTTCCATTTTTAAGGATAAGAATGTACATTAGATATATACAATGAGTTCGCAATAAAAGTGAACCAGTTTCATTGCCTCTACGCACTTTCTATCAGTTGTAGAGTTGATAATTACAACAAATGCAAACTGAAAACAGTGGATTGTAAAAGTTCCATAAACACTATACCAAAAGTTGAATGTTTTAAAACATTTTGTCATCCTGAAGAAGTTATTCCTACAAACCTTCCAGCATTTCCCTATAAAATTCTGTTTAGATACAATATATAATATATTCGTAAAAAAAACCAACAGTATTTCCAGCACGGATACTTGGAGTGTTACTGTGTTCACAGGAACAACATGTGTAAAGTGTACATAAACTGAGGCTCACAGAGCTATCAATTACGAAGGAAATAGTCCACCTTAGAGGCAATCTCACTGTCATAAGACTTTTTGTTTATAAATGAATGGAGCTTTTTTATACTACCAGACCTCGTGCTTCTCTGTGTCGTTCATTAGATCATCTTGTTCCTTCTTTTCTGGGTCAAACTGCCTGCAGTCGATGGGGTACACAATGTTTTGTACAATGCTCAGCTGTTTAGTAATAAGCTAATAGCCTCTTTCCAGTCTATATTTTTCTAAGATGTCTTTATTGGTGGGAAGAGCATTACAGAAGTTAGATGATTTTTGTCCAAGATTTCATGTTTTTGTCTCGCTGCACACAGTAAAATTGCTCTTTGTAAAAATTCTCATTCTTTGCCAGTGTTTGTCAAGGAAGGTACAGCCTGACTGTAATCAAAGAAGTGCTACAGTTGTATTTACAGGCAAACTTTTTTTTTTATTTTAGTAGGTTATTTTACGACACTTTATCAACAGCTTAGGTTATTTAGCATCTGAATGAGATGAAGGTGATAATGCCGGTGAAATGAGTCCGGGGTCCAACACCGAAAGTTACCCAGCATGGGCAAATGTTGAATACTGTTTGCGTAGTTCTGATTTATTAGTTTTAACTTTCTTTAGATATCTTTATTTTAAGAAGATTTGAGATTTATGAAACTGCAAACTCTTCAGTGACATAAGACTATGATGGTTCCTTCCTTACAGTCTTTTTAGTGATTAGTTCCAGCTTTCCTGTTCTAACATCACAAGTCTTCTAAAATTAATGGTTATATGATGTAAGCAAAGTAGGACTGCAGTCTTGTAGATAGTGATAAAATGCGATTACTGTGATGAATGAAAGATTATGAACATCAGCTTGCTGTCCACAATATTAAACATGAATTTAAACAACTTGAGGAATTACATTAATAATAATAATAATAATAATAATAATAATAATAATAATAATAATAATAATAATCCGTGCTGCTACAGCTCACGAGGGGTCAAGACCGACCAGCCAGCTGCTGACCTCACGGCCACATGCCGAAGCAGAGGTGGACGATCATCCAACCAGAATGGAGGTATCGTGTGGTTAGCACGATGAGCCCCCAGCCATTATAGCTGGTTTGCATAACTGGATTTCACTACCTATCGTAGCTCCCCAAGTGCATCACGATGCTGGGTGGGCACCGGTCATCAGCCGAAATTTCATGAGAAAATTTCTTCTCCCATGAGAACTCGAACCAGTGCGTATTCCATAACGCAAGTCCCAGGCAGGATGGTTTAGACCACGATGCCTACATTAATTATTATAAATCATATTCAACTAGTTCAATTGAGGACCGTTTTTGCAAAACTTGCTAACTGAAAAAACTAAATTTTACAGGAGACAAACACTATAGTAAGCAAGTTTTGCTGTATGTTTCACTTATAGCAGAAAGCAAGTTTTGAAAAAACGATCACACTTTGACACACTACAATGAAGAGAAATAACCCAATTTTACTAAGACGCTTTGAACATCATGTAGAGGCCTGCATTATGTTAACGAATCCATCAAAATCTCAATTTTGCAAATTTTGCAATTAGCAAGTTTTGCAAAAACGGTCCTCAATTACAGTACTTTAAATTATACTGGTTCATGTATATTAAATCAGTCTCTGAAAAGAAAAACTACACAACCTCACCACGGACAACTCTTGAAACTACAATTAAGTATAGTGAAACCTGTCCTCTCAGTTCACTGTTTTATGTGGTCATTTCTCTGAGCAAGTCTAATTTTCTGGACACTGCCAATATAAATGGCTCTATATAGCACACCTTACATCAGTAAGTAAATAATATATTCCACAGAATACTTGTAGGAAAGAAATACCAATTCTCCTCTGATTTTTGACAATGTATTGCTTTCTAAGTTAAACACAGTTATTCTTTTATTTGAACATATCAAGATTCCATTAAACACGGGTACAATGTGATGATGGCAGGTTGATTCGAATGATACATGATAAATGGCATATAAATGACAAAATTGGTGTGTCGTATTATATAGTTGGACCATCGGATCTGTGCCCCCGTAAGATATGCGAACTGAACTCTAATTCCTTCTCAGCCTCAGTAATTCATTTCTCTCCCTGCATTCCTGTCTCTCTCCCTTTCTGTCCCCCACTACTCACAATTTTGGCCTTCTTGCGGGACAGTTTACAATATTTGCACTTGCAGACCAGTGTTGTCAACTCAACATGAATATTGTAGCACGGAGTGGCGAAAGAAATATTATTAAGTACGTAATAGCATTTTGCGATGAAGAGAAACAAACAGGTCAATATCTGTTTCCTATAAATCAGGCTACGAAAAGAGCAACTGATATCACAGGTGAGGCTTATTTTATTTCAATTGATTATGTATTAAAATTATTTACTTAACTAATACTAACAATACAACATTTTATGTAATTTATATAGACAGGTCAGAACTCCTAATAAAGAAAATCAGGAAAAAGGGAGTCTATGCAGGAGATGAAAAGCTAGAATCACCAGGGAAAAACAGACCAAAGGAACTTTTAATTATTATAGACGATATGAACCGATGTATTTTAAGAAGAAAGATACAAGAATTTTATGCCGTTCAGAAAGAAGTTTCAACATTGAATAAATTACTGAAAAGTAATAATTTCCAAGGTTGAAGAGAAAAACTACGGAAAGTGATTCGAGACATGGGATTTAGGTTTAAAAAATGTAGAAATACAAGATGTATTTTGATTGAAAGAAATAATATTGTAGCATGACACTGTTTGACGGAAGTTTGGCAACATCCCTATTCGGCAAGGTTCGTGGCCTGCTGTTTGACGTGGTGGGAGGAAAGCGGGTGGAATCGAGTGAGTACAGGCGTTAACTTTTCCAATAACGACGACAGCGCTGAAGGGGCACAGATCCTATGGTCCGACAAAATAATAATTTTCTCACAATTAAATTTTGAAAACTTGATAAAAACTGCATTAGCATTAGAATTATGTTTGGTAGATTGAAGTAATTTCCCCTTAAATTTGTTTTGCCGTTTTATAATGTTGGACATTTGGCAATTAAACCATTCACCCTCTTGCACTCTAATATTTTACATAGATGGTTTCCTTCTGAAAGGTTGGACATCTGGAGAGATGCTCCCAATCCATCTCTCCATTCACTCTTCATAATGGACTTATAGATAACTGGAGAATTCCTGTTCAGTGTAGGTGTTTTGCTGTGCAGTCATGTCCTCTAAAATTAATCTAAAGGCTGCTACTGCTGATTTCCTGGGTGCTTCCGGTATTATGTTGGGGTTGTAACATCTCTCTCCCTGTTTCTTCTCTATGGAGTTCTCTACTTTGTGGTTCTGTTTGTACAGTAGTTCTGTAAATCTTTTTGATGGCATAAACAGGTAGCTTTCCTATGTGCTTGTGGGTGGATGTGCGTCTGATGCCTCATTTCCTAGTATTCCAATGAGCAGGTCTTCATTGTATTCATTGTAGGACTACTCTTTTATCAGTCTTGCAAGCTGTGACAATAATTTAATGTATTCCCCTTAAATATTGTTTTTCAGATGTCTCCTTTTACTAATTTTTCTTCGAGAGAATTTAATGATTGTTCTTAGTTTTCTTATCCAGCATATTTTGAATTCTGTATTTTCCTAAATGCTGTTACAATTCTCCTATCTCATTTCAATGTTCCACATTGCTGTACAGGTCAATAAATTGTGACATTACTATAAAAATTAATGTATCGTATAATAAAGAAGAAACAATTTTGTACATATTTCTGGAATATTAAACACTTCTCATCATTAACAAAGTTATTTGGATAATGTACAATAAAACCAGCAAGAAGAAATAAATACCATCAAATACATAGGACAATAAAATGGATACAACCCCAACATAATAAAAAAGACAAAACATGATTGCAAAAAACACAACACAACACAAAAAAAAAAATCACACTAACATACGAAAACAAAACAAAAAAAAAACACAAAATCGCATCTTCATTCAAGAAATTAAACTACAACACTGCATACAGAACACAAAACACTCTGCAAAAGCATCTCAACACACAAACAAATACAACCTAATAGGTGTATTCAAACACACATGCAATAGCTGCAACAACTTCTAAATCGGATAGATCATTTCAAACATGTTACAAAGAACATATCAGAGCCATAACCAAATCACACAACACAAACACCAACCACACCTATAGCAACATAGACACAGACATGGAAATTCTACATATCCAATCGAAAAACCAGAAACTAAACACACTAGAACAACATGAAATATACAGATACACAAACGCATATCCATAACAAATTCTCAACACACAACTGAATTTCAGAACATATACACTATTTGACTCCACATTACACAACACAAACACGCCCCCAGCAAACCAAATGAATACACTGGAAGACGCAAGGATCTCATCAGTTCTGAGGATGCCTGCCAAGCCGAAACTAATCAACTAAGTATTTATAAACTTAGTTCAATATTAACACGTGAAAGAGATCAGCACACATTATATTCCTGAAAAAAACTAGCTAAGAAATCCCACGGGATCACAATTTATTTCTGTTATAAACAGATTTCTGCTAATTACTGCTCAATTACCGTAAAATTAAAAATTCTTGTACAGAAACGTATTTTATGTATTTACTGATGGTGCTGAAATTCTGATGCAGAAACTGATTGCATGACTAAATACACAATACTAATACACTACTGTTGAAATTTAACATATATTAAATGCTACAAAAATAAACGAAATTTAAAAGAAAAGACAGGTGTACTGTACATAAATCTACCATGTTTTCAAAATAATACAAATAAATTTAAGAACCTAATTTGAATTTAGACTATAGCACATACCTACTAACATTTATGCCTATATAAATTAAAAAAACACTATGAATATGCATGTCTTCCCATTATATAAACACCGTCATCTCTGTTAGTTCAACAGAGGTATAGTTCTCGCAATCACGGATTACCGACGGAAGGAATGCGAATCAAACACTGCGATAAGGAAGAGCAGGCGAGAGGAAAGGTCACGAGATAACTTGAATGATATTCAAGAGTACAGTCGGAAGAGAAATGACATCGATAGAATCAGTTTTGCTAGTGATAGCTACATTACGACTTTAGTTCGTTCCATTGCATGTGAATACGTGTCTTGTATCGCACAGTATTATTATTTCGTTCGTAAACATATGTTGCGCATTTAATTAGCTTCGAATTTTTCTCTTGCTACGTTCTTTATTTCCACAGCAATATCCTCATTTGTTCATCTTCTTGGAAGAGACAGTACTTCCATAGACTCGCATCTCTCCCCCCTCGGCATGCCTACATACACACGTCAAAACAGACAGCAACGCCACCATTGGTTTTCGGTAATCGTTTCTTGCATGAGCTATACTGAAGGGTTTTCCAATTTACTGAATTGTTTAGTTAAGTTAAGTTAGTTAAGTGTGTGGTCAGACTTTACTGTGATTAAAGTGTTGGGGAAAGAAGATCAGTTGATAGAAAGTCACAACATTTTCGCGTCCATGAAAATTTGCATCTGCAACTAACATCTGATATCTTCTTCTACCCCGAACTATTCTCCTGTTCACCATTCCTTCCTTCAGAGGCAGTTCCACCCTGTATAAGTAATTTTATATAGCTTTATGACAGTAAATTCACAGGACCAAGAAATATTTTCCTTATGGACAAGTTTCCATTTATGTGTGTGTGTATCTAATGCTCTGGATTTAACAATGAAGTCATCATCCTTCTTGCTTCCCAATATTTTGATGGAAGGTCCACAAATGTCTTAAGAGTTTCACAATTAGCCAGGTGCTCCATCTCCATGTCCTCTTCTCTAGTGCACAGTAAGCATTTAGGTGAATTCAGTACTCCAATACGATGGAGGTGTTTACTGAGGCAATCATGACCAGTAATCAATCTGAACATGGCCACGGCAGATTTTCAGGTAGATCAGTAATTAGTTTTGGATCTTTGAATGATTCTTTCCATTTTGAATTTTGATGTTTTGCCTGTTCGCTGTTACTTATTCTTTTTATGGCTCGCTTTATTGATTCATATGGGAACTTGAAATTTGTTTTTAAGTTGATTTTAGTTCCTTTCTTTGCTAACATATCTGCTTTCTCATTACCGTTCAGTCCACAGTGGGCCGGGATCCATTGGAAGACCACTTTTTATTTAGCATTTGAATTTGTTTTACCATGCAATGAATTTCTTTTACTTTTTCCATTTTAGGGGATGTAGTTGAGCTGATGGACTGGATTGCAGCTTTGGAGTCAGACAGGATGACTATGTTTTTGCACTGGTTTATCCAAAAAATACATTTTGAACTGATGTATAAATGGCTTCAACTTCGCCATCAAAATTTGTTGTGTACTTGCCAACATTTTTATAAAGAGAAAAGTATTGACAAGTAGCTCCTGCTCCATCTCCTTCATTTTGATCTATGAGGAGATCCATCAGTGTAAATGTTGTTGTTTTCAATGCCAGTCCTTTTGTATTATCGATATTTTCTATTTCTTGGTTTGAATTGTTTGTAGGGCAATGATATTTTCTATTAATTGTTTGTAGGGCAATTTTTTATTGCAGGTTCCATTATAGACAGGTTTTACTATATGTTCTTTTGTATGAAATGTTGTCCTTTATATCTCCAAAGAGGTGCCCATTCTGTCTCATTTTTTCCCTTTGTGGTAACTCAACGATTGTTTTCTTTTTGTATGTAACTCTAGTTTCCTAAAGATTTGTCACAATGATTGAACTGTGCAGCAACACAAAATATTAAAACCAGTTATGAGAACTGTGGCATAATTTAGGAAAAGAGGGAATTGTTCTGCATATTTTTGAACCTTTATTTCTATCTACCTCTTTAATATATGATATTGAAGATCAAAAATTTAAATGTATTTACTTGTTCAATTATATTATTGTCTAAAAAGTTTACATTAGATAAAAAATTCCTTAGATTTGGTTTTGTTTTTGATATATCAAAATTGTAATTAACCTTATTTTTCAAATAATGCAGTTCTTCATTGTCAAAATAATACTTGGTCATCTGTTAAGTTTCATTTAAACTTCCTATTAAGAGGATATATTTAAAATAACGATTTCATTCTATGTTGTCATTTTAAATTAAATAAAGTTGTTATTTTACCTGAATTTTAATTAGGTTTCGAATGTTATTTCCATTATCCTAGGATCAGATGATGATGAAAATAACATCGAAACTCGTCAATCAGGTAAAATAACACCATAATTTAAAATGTTGACACAGTGAAGTCGTTATTTATTTAATTTAAATAACTTAATAGTTCATCAGTATTCAAGAATAAGTAGCCTATATTGGGAAGCAAGCAGGAAAATGGTGGAAATCATCACCAGATTGCATTCAAGACTGAAAAAATTAAGTTTCCAGTATTTTATTGTGAGAGAATTATTATAAAAAAAACATTCATCCATGTGACTGACTATTAATTTATATCCTTGTCTACAAATTATTCAATGTGTGCATGAGTATCTATGTCATAATGGACTGAAATGTAGGAAACCTAGTCTCGTGGCATGTAGGCAAATCCTTAATTTGGGATTCCACATGTGTGGATACCCTGGCCCCTTCTCATCTGTCTTCAACCTCTAAGACACCAGGATCTGCAGCAGAAAGTGCCGCTGTCAGTAAACACCATAAATATAAACATCTTGCAGATAATTATATTTTTGTCCCTTTTGCGGTTGAAATGTTTGGATCATGGTGTAGTGAAGCCAAAGCTCTCATCTCCACCATAGGCAGAAGTTTAGTGCAGCTTTCTGGGGACCCTCGAAGCAGTCAATATCTACATCAGCACATTGGTATCGCCATTCAGCGCGGTAATGCTACAAGTAATCTTGCATCCTTCCCCGAGTCCTCTTATTTATGAGGGCTATTCATAAAGTAACTTCCGTTTATTTTTCACAAACCTGTGAATAACGTTACAGGATTGGGTTACAATACGTTTGAAAGTATACACTCTAATGTATTTTTTCACATAGTTTCCAGTCACATTGAGACACTTGTCGCAGCGTTTGACGAGCTTTGAAATTCTGCAATCGTAGAATTTTCTTCCTTTAACCTATTCGCTGGTTTTCAACTCTTCGTCATCGTCAAAGCGCTTTTAAGCCTTGTCTTCATGTGCATGAAGAGATGGTAATCGTATAGGAAAAATCCGGGCTATGATCCAATTTTCCAGTTGAACTCTTGCAGTTTGGTTGCAGTCGATCTGTATGTGGCCGGGCGTTGTCCTGCAGGAAAATCACCCCAGGGTTCAACATGTCATTTGTTTTAAATGGCCCTTTTCGAGTTTGTTAATGTGTTACAGTAATGCTCAGAGTTAATTGTGGCATTCCTTCCAAGAACTCCACAAAAATTCCTTTTGTGTCCCAGAAGACAGTTCCCATGAGTTTCGTTGTGGAAAGTTTTGGCGACACTTTGTGGGTTTTTTTCCTTGAGTCTGCATTGATTTTTGTTTCTGCATTCATATCGCACTCAAGTCTCATCTCCTGTCACAATCTGATCGAGAAAAGCATCACATTTTGCGCCTAGTGATTACCATCTCTTCATGCACATGAAGATGTGGCTTGGCTCGAAGCACTTTGACGATAACGAAGAGTTGAAAACCAGCGTCGTAGGTTGGCTTCAGTCGCAGGAGGCCGAATTCTACGATTGCGCAATTTCTAAGCTCGTCAAACGCTACGACAAGTGTCTCAATGTGACTGGAAACTATGTGGAAAAATAAATTAGAGTGTATACTTTCAAACGTATTGTAACCCAATTCTGTAACGTCATTTTTTGTAAAAATAAACGGAAGTTTTATAGCCCTCGAAATGAAATTTTCTTCCTCTAATTATTTAATTTATTTGCATTTTATTATAAAAAAAATATATATTTTTAAAGGAGACCGATCTATTGTAATCAATCTATTCTTTAACAGACTCCATGCACCTTCTACCCTCAAAATTGTATAATATGTTTTGTACATTTTATTATCCTTGAGTCTTACTTTTCTATATAGTACTAAACACCCAAGACAAAGATATTTTATTATATTAAGACTGAAGTGCAAGACAGAGGAAGCTTCTGTTTATTGAAAAGTTTTTTTGCTAATATTGGTCAAAATATTCGTCTTCTAGTCGGAAATTACAAAATAAAAATTGTGGAAAATTTAATTATTCCAATCAGGTCAGACTCATTTTTCTAGCAACAACAATGACAATCTATGACAAACCAAAGTGAACCATGAAGTGGGATGTGTGATAAATGTCAAGTAACAACAAAATTACAAAGAGTAACAATTACACAAACACAAAGAAACATTACATCATTACGTTTTTTACTGAACAATCCATTTAAACAAAAGAAACTTCTAAGGGGATATAAAACCATACAATAACAGAAGCAATGGTGGAATACAACATTTTAATATTGGAGAAAATATATCCCACACAAAACTCGTAGAATAACTTGGAAATCGAATCCAGTCCCTTTTGGTTAAGAAGTATCAACTAACTAAAATATCATTAAGACCTGAAAGAGAGTTGTTTTAGAAAGTGAATCATAATAAACTACAGTTTTAAATGATGAAACTCGTACTACAAAGTCTATGTATCGAAATGATAAAATGAATGGTAAACAAATACTGTAGTGGAATGCTTGAATAGATTAATAATCCACCTGAGAATTGTCTAATCAGTAACAATGTGTTGACCTGAAATGATTAACTTAGTTAAATCTTCTTAAAATCAACAAACATGTTTTATATGATAATTGAGAATTACACGAGCTCCTTTTTACTGATTAACGATGTTCTTCGTTGATTTTTCAGTCTGCAACATCCAATACTTCACTACTGAAAGTGTTTTGATATTCTCATTTTAGACAGGTTTGACTCTTATTTTAGAACAATCAAAAGAATATAATTAATTCTCTCTCAGTAACAAAGTTTAAACACCTATATTTTTAAATGTTTGCTAAAGACGTAAAAGGTTTTACTGTGGTAAGACAAAGAAAAATATGTAATGAAAATTTTCATAAATAATATTCAAATATCACTGAAAGTTTAACCAGTAATTATCCTATAATATTGTTTTCACTTATATCAAAGTAATATTTGATTTTAGATAACTGAACTGGTGTGCCGTTGCAACACAATATCACTCAGGAAACTTATAAATATTATAGCTTTTACAATTTTAGGTACATTTTAAATTAATGCATTTCAAAAAAACTTAAAACTTAGCTTAATTTACTATGTACAGTTGGAAAAATAGCAGATTTAATGATGTCATGAGAATACTAATATATAATTCTTATACAAACATAGCTTCAAAGCCAATTTCAGAAGTGAAATGGAATTCCTAACAAATTATAGTTCGTCCAAAATATGGAAATGTTCTTGAAAATTCAACGGTTTCCTACACTAATATTACAAAGAGGAAATATAATATGCTTCCATCCTTTATGCTGCAGTTCATAAAGTAGGTAGGATGTATTGAATATATTAAGATACATCAATACAAACCTACTTGAATTATCTACAGATATGAAAAACAACTCATTCTTTAACCTGATTTGTATATTACATATTTTTTATATACACGAGGACTTTAGATCCAAAAAAGATAATTATAGGTGATTGTTGAGGTCATTTAAAATAAAATTACGAAACTGTTAATAAAAGAAAGGTTTTTTATGTACACTTATCAGTAATCCTGTCAGTAACACTTCCTTGCATGCATGCAAATTATTATGAGTCTATCACACAACCGTTTCAATATTCTTTCCCAGATCACTGGCTAGGTGGAGCTGTTCCTACATTAGTATCAGGATTGTTGTAAGCATTGATATTCGAGTCTGTATAGTCTAGGATTTTCCGCCGACACTGACGAACATACTGTTGCTGTTTATGGTAGATTTTCAGAGCTCCTTTGATAGTGATGAATGCAACACCGCCCTAAAAACATAAACAAAATGGTTACTAATGTAAATGGAAAGTACTATAGCTCTGTTAGTGGTATGCAGTAGTCTATGACATAGGGTATGACAGTGAAATTTTGAAAATAAAATAATACTTGGTGATAAACAGTGCTCAAAATGAAAATTTGCAAGTTTTTATATTTTAAAAGAAAACATATATACAAAACACAGAGACATACAGGTATTTATAATAAAATATTACTTTATGTAGTGCATAAGCCTACCATACAATCTCGTTTTCTCTCAACTTAATATGAGCAAATATGGGTAATTTTCATTGCTGGACCCCGGACTCATTTCACTGGCATTATCACCTTCATCTCATTTAGATGCTAAATAACCTAAGATGTTGCTAAAGCGTCGTAAAATAACCTACTAAAAAAACCATACAATCTCAGACAATTGGCCATGATGTATTTCTTTACTGAATTACCTTGAAATCACACAGGTTATTTAACGTCTGAATGAAATTAAGGTGATAATACCGGTGAAATGAGTCCAAGATCCAGCACTGATAGTTACCCAGCATTTGCTCATAGTGAGTTGAGGGAAAATCCTGGAAAAAACCTCAACCAGGTAACTTGCCCCGACCGGGATTCGAACCTGGACCACCTGTATACAGTAAGGGCTACTTCTTAAATGGAAAGATAAAATCTCTGGCCTTTCTTAGACTGGATCACATTGTGAGTTTCAGATTTCAAATAAAACTCAGTAATGAATAATTTCGAGGGAAAAATTGTTCCAGGGCCGGTTATCGAACCCGGGACCTTTGGTACCAACGCTCTCCCAACTGAGCTACCCAGGAACTCTACCTGACACCGATCCAATTTTTCCCTCTATTTCCACAGACCTCAAAGTGGGCTGACAACCGTCAAGCAGCCAACATTGAGAGCACACTAACTCTGTGTGACTTAAATTGTGGTTTTCTGTTACATACAGTGACGTGTATTATGCAAATCAAGCTTTCAGGTATAACTCCCTGTAAAGTTAATTTGAATAATTTCGAGGGAAAAATTGTTCTGGGCCCGAAATTATTCAAATTAACTTTACAGGGAGTTATACCTGAAAGCTTGATTTGCAAGACTCAGTAATGTTCTATTAAAAAATTCATGTGAATGATTTGTGAATAAACTCACTTCTAGATATTGAATATGAACAAAATCTATTAAACAGTTCAAGAGAAATCGTTATGTACAGATAGACAGCAATGCCTAAAACTACCAGTTTCGGGAATGTTGAAAAAGTTTATTTCTAATTCAATTTTTTACAACATTACAATACTTTATCTTTACACAATGAAAAAATAAAAACAAATGAAGTTAAATATCCAAGCTGATTAATAAGTGTACAAAGATGTTAAATATAATACCTTGCATACTAAGAATTACTTACCAATAAAGTTCTCTGGAGATTGGAAGGAACAGAATCGAAGAACAATTTTCCAAACAGAGTTGCCAATTTTTTTTTACAAAAGAGCACTGCAATAAACTTTATCTTTACACAATGAAAAAGGGTCTGAAATGGTGGCATATCCAAGCTGATTAATAAGTGTAAATAATTTGTAATGTTACTATCTTTCTGTGTAACTAAGAACTTACTTCACAAAATGACTGTGGAGATTGGCTGGCTGAAGTGCTGCAAAACAATTTTCGGAACAGAGTTGCTGGCAATAGTTTAGCAAACAGCTCGTAAATAAAAAAAATAGAGTAGTGCGGCCAGCAGAGACATATGGAGTTGAGAAAGGGGGAAATAACAGTTAGTTTACAATAATAATATAGTAATACCAATAATAATAATGTAATTTTTTACTTTTAAAATAAAGGGGATTATTCCTGTGTTCGTTCATGGTCTGGAATTTAGGTTAAGTTTAGATTTAAGACCTCTCCTGGCACCACATTATCATAATCATCCTATCACATCATCAGGGTAATGTAACTGGCAATAGTTTAGCAAACAGCTCGTAAATCAAAAAAATGAGAGTTACAACTAGAGGAAGGAGAGAAGAAATAATGGTTAGTTTAAATAATACAACCTGGTAGCATTGGATAAAAATAATGTAATTTTTTACTTTTAAAATAAGTTCCAAACTGCCATTTCATTCACCGATGGATCAGCTCAGCTGTGGGATGCATTCAAGTGTCAGTAGTGAGACGATTTCTCAACCAGAATAGCACAAATGGGACAGTATACCATTCTTTCATAGGATTGCCGATAAATGAGAAACTGTAAGCGTACTTCTTTTACAACAAGCAATGTTATTTATTACACTGAACCCTCTTTCAACTTCCACACTGCTAATGATGAATAGAATTCGCGATTTTTTGGCTTTGGCTATAGTTAATGGCAAAAGGGTATCATTCTTTTCTATAAAATTATCCTGACGAAACTAGCAAATCATAATAATTATAGAAAGTCTCCAACAAACAGTGCTAAGGTTGCTAAATTCCTATATTTTCAATCGATCGTTTCAGCAGAATGTAGAATAATAATAAATAAATAAATAAATTTAGCCTACTAGATCCCGTAAGGGCAAGGGCCTCCTGATTGACAGGGCTTGGCTCAGTAGACTTCACTTGTTAGGTGAGCCGATCCTAAGGAGTGTTCTATGTACAAAACACTATATGCGCTTGTAAGATTCACACCACACTACACACTGAGGACGGTGGCTTCTAGATTTCTCCATAGCTCTCTGTCTCTTTTCTACTGCTCGTCCAATGTGGTCCTGCCTTCTTCTTGAAGAAATCTGCCCATCTAGTTGTCTGGCGTCCCACTCTTCTTCTGCCGATCCTGGGATCCCACAATGTCAGTCTGTGCGTCCATCGTCTGTGGTCCATCCTTACCACATGCCCTCCCCATTTCCACTTCAGGCTTTCTGTGATGATTAGACGTCTTTCATGCCAGTACGGTTGCATAGCTCCTCGTTCCTGACTTTGTTCCTCAGAAAAAGTTGCAGGATTTTCTTTCCATTCCTGCGTTGGAACAGGTTTGAAGCATACGCCTCTGTTTTGATGTTAGGGACCAGGTTTGCATCCATACAGTAGTATAGGTAATACACATTTTTCCAGGGTCTCAACCTTTAAGCTTAGCATCTGGAATTTGTCTGTAAGTATGAACTTTAGAGACCAGAACTTCTTCCATCCAGAGCTATTTCAACAAAGGGCTGCAGGCCCCTCCAACACATCCCTGATACTGGTTAATTCACGAAGGTCATAACTTTAGGATACGATTTTTTAAGCAGTTCAGAATAAAGAGAAAGTGTACATCAACGTATGTTTAATTTCGAACAACTACGAAACTATGGTGGTTTGTTGATTTTTTAAGCCACATTTCCATTACTCTATATCACATTTAGACAGGAAATTTACAGTTTCTGTTCATAGACACACATGTATTCCTGTCAATGGTTACAGTCGATTTTCAAAAGTATTACACTCACCTTATTAAAAAAAATCATTAGCGTATTGTATTTAATAAATACTAGACTGACAATATCAAATTATTGACTTACCCACATGAAGGAAACAGATGCTTTAGAAGTGGAACTTTGTAGGAGTTACGTCTCAAGAATGCAAGTACACTGTCTTCCCAGCGCACCATTTTACCAAGAATAAGCATAATGGGGATTGTAGGCAATCCAACTAAAAGAACTAAAGGATCTGCCTGTTCCATTACTGATAAACCCTCTTTATGACCAACAACCTGTAAAAGAACGATTTGTTTCGTAAAAATTGCTCAAATTCCTAAGTTTTAGTAAGTTATTTGTGATATTAAATGGCTAAAACAAAGATATTGAATCAAATAAATTTTAATAACACCACTTCAATACTTTACAAAAAAAAAGTCTTTAATGAAGGCAATAACAGCAGATAGGAACTGTAACTTGTTTCAACTGAGATTTTCCCCAAAATTAAAAATGGTATCAGTCGAAGTATGACATACAGGTACATGTATCTCTTCTACAGTGAGATTAGTTGGGGATGCTCGAATTTTGCAGGAGCCGTTCCCTGCCAAGAGATAGCATGATTACCGGAAATAGTGTGTCCGCATTCTCGGCACGCACTGAGTTTTCGCTTTAGTTGTTGTTGTGAGAAGTAAGTTAGCGGTGAAAATTGTAATCATAAAAGTTTAAGTTAAATTTAAAATGCTCTATGTAGGCTACTGTTGTAATGATTTATTCATTACATGAATGTACTTAAGGTATCTATACAATACATACAAACAGAAACGAAAATCTTGTGCGGCGACAAGATGAAAATTTTGGCAAAATTTCCAGTAAGATCTGTTTCAGCTGCCAGTACAATAAGAAGATTTTATAATAAGTTCATGCGGACAGGTTCGGTAAATGATGAAAACCCGAAAAGAGAACGCTGTGTTCTGTCAGAAGAGAAATTAGATGACACTGGTGAAAGATTGGAACACACTCCTCAAAAATCTTGTGAGAGTGACTGCAAATTTCATTAAAAGATGTCAAATGTGTGTTGCAACCTAGATCATATATGTAACAGATAACTTATTGCTATGTTAAAATCGGCAGAAACTTGAAGAGAACAACCGCCAGAATCGCCACCCATCTGCCGTAAACAAACACGAGATGGCAGTACAGTCGCTAATGCAATTTAAATGGGAATTATGACGTGACTCCTTATGTAACAACTAGATGGCAGCATAGTAAACCTGACAAAAATTGTTAACCTCAAAGCCTATAAGGCTGACCTATCTGGGTATATTTATGATCTAGGGTTGCAGTAAATGAAGGACATTTTGAGCAACAAATGTGAGCTTGGCAAGTACTATAACTTTTAAGCATTGTAACAGTAGGATTGTAGGCCTAAAAGTGCTGGAGATGCGCGCGTGTTTTTTCGCGGTAACCAACACATTGATAGCCGGGCTGGCTCGGAACAAAAACTCGAGCATCCCCAACTAACCTCACTGCATAAAGATAAATATAAAAAAGAAAACTTTAGGATCAGTTTCTAGTAAATCTCTGTCTTATGATGCTTTTACTAATTATATGGAGTGAAAGGGGCATAACTGCATTAATTTGTATTAGTAATAGATATCAATAAAACTAGTAGATATGTTCGAATAACCTTTACTCTATCCATACGATTATGGAAAAAAATTAGTTTCTATTCAGAGATTGGAAGTGGATATGTTGCAACAGTGCAATGCTGTGTTTACAGCTGCAGAAGTGACAAGTCTAAAGTAGTAGTAATAAGCAACAGATTTCCTTCTGCTTGTATCGAAAGGCCTTTCAGTAAGGAAGTGATCAATAACAGCTGATTTATAGGTCAGCTTTCTAAAGACAAAAATTCATACATGCAATGTTATTTTCACGAATAAAGTAAACAGAACAGAATACTTAAAAATAATCTTACAATTCATAATGAAGAAACATAAGTAGGCTAATTCTCAACATTAAGATTTTATGAATAACAAAAAAAAGAATAAAATTTATTAACATATCCATACTTTCATCTGAATTACTCGGAACTCGATTTCTACAGGCTGGAATCACAACATCCAGTCTCTAACGCTCGTGTGACAGCAACAAACGTTCTCGGATTTGGTATTCTTCTATTAAGAAATCTCATCTGATACAGCCTTACTGATTCATGGGAATTGACTTGATTCCCCATAAATTAAATGCATATCTAAGTCGCGACGCTTCTTCCGGCGTGACTCCGCCTTTGTCTTATTCAAGGCTCTATAAAGTCTAAATATCTTTCCCCATTTTTGTTCTTTCGTTCCCGAGCTACCATACGAGGAATCTATTTGCCACACCGTTAAATATTATCATGTCGTAGCTCCTATGATAATAAATCAAACGACTTAATTCAGCAAATAATTGAGCAGCAAATAACGTCTTCGTGTGCTTTCTGCGAACACCAACGAAAGAGCCAACATGGCGGGCGATTATATTAAATTTATCGAGCCTTAAGAAATGAATAACGTCTTCATAAGCGAATCACAAGACGCACACGTTTAAATGTAGCCGACTTGCAACGCGATTGGCTGCCGGAAATTAGAGTGACGGGACTATAAGTAACTCAAATTAAAAATTTTGGCATTGTTCTTAACTGACTTCATCTTTAGAATTCTACGAAAACACTGGCATAAGATTTGCTAATGCTGAGGTACAGCATAAGAATGCAGATAAACAGTGTACACTTGCCGAGCAACCCTTAAGTGCAGCAATTCCAGATTTCCCTGAAGGTTCCGTCACACTGTAAATACATTTTTAATCAGTTAATTTTGTACATTATTACATAAATGAAGCATTTTTCGAAGAAATAAAAAGGAGTATTTTTTTCGGCTTGTTCTTCGCGTTAATATCTTACCACTCATACATCCCAATACTCAATAGTTTTACCATAAATGGGATTCAAATTTCAGACAATTTTTTTTTCTTTTTTTTTTCAGATAAACTGTTATTCAAATACCAAAATGATGTTTGACTTTTTGGTTACTTACAATCTAAAGATTCTGTTCTTAAAATTAATGCAGTTATACACCTTTCACTCTCTATAGAAATTGCATTATTTCTCGAGCAAAAATTGTTACATTGCATGATTTGAATTTCAAATAATGAACAATAAAATTCGCCCTACACTTCAGTAGGTAAAAAAAAGCAAGGAGGTGGACAAATGCATGGAAAGACAGTTTTTTTTTTGCCATCAGAACTTCATTATAGACATATAAAATAGCACTATTCTTACCTGCATTACAGTTACTGCACCATACGTAACTGCAGTCCAATATATGGATCCAACAACTATTCCAGCAGCAACAAATGGACATACTTTATATATAGCGTTATCCACAGCATCCAACACAACAATCACCGGCCCTGATAAAAAGTATATATTGTTTTGGTTAGTTGAATAAGTTATATTAAAGAATCCATTGCACTATTATTTTTAATAATAATTTGCAATGCATATCAGAAATATAATAATGTATACAAAGAACTTATAGAACACTGAGTTGTGCCATTTCTTCATATATTAAGCATGAATAAAATTATTAATATTATTGGGCAACTTCCGTACAGGGGCAGCGCCAAAAAAAAAAAAAGAAACTACATAATATAGCAATGAAATATCCTGAACGATTTTGAAGAGAAACGCACCATTTCCGAGAAAAAAAAATATCATCACAGCACCACAAAAATGCTCAAGGCAGAAACAAAAAAAAAAATCATTTATCTCATATCCTCTCTTTCCACTCCCTTCACCTCCCTCCACTCTTCTACACTCTCATTCTTCCATCTTTTTCCCCTTTCTCCGCACAAACTACTTTATTTCTACTACCTAATTTTATGCCTACATTACATACCTTATCATTAACACACATTTTTACTTACCTTGCCCGTGACGAGACTCGAACCACCGACGATCATTTCTATCCTCCAGAGCCTTAACCATTAGGCTACAAGAACACTTGCGAAAAAATACGCTTGAAACTTATACAAAACCTCAACCCAATCACAAATCTCAAAATTTACGTCATATACTACGTCACCCACTACGTCATCTTTAAAGAAAGACATTCCTCTCCACCAGTCGCTTAATAACAAGGTATTCGAGCTAACCTACTATCGATATATCTCGAAAACACTGTCACTACCACTCTTCAAACGCCGACTTCAAATGACATAACTCACAAAACACACCGACCATCGATCAACATGACACAAACTGACGTCTAACCTTTCCAAAAACCCTAAACTAACCTTTTTCAAATACACACACCTAAATTGACGTCTAACATTTCCAAAATCCTACACTAAAGTCTAACCTAACCTAACTTAACCTAATCTAATCTAACCTAACCTAACCTAAACTAACATTTTTCAAATACACACACCTAAACTGACGTCTAACCTTTCCAAAAACCCTAAACTAACGTCTAACCTAACCTAATCTAACCTAACCTAACCTAAACTAACATTTTTCAAATACACACACCTAAACTGACATCTAACCTTTCCAAAAAAAAACCCTAAACTGACGTCTAACCTTTCCAAAAAAACCCTAAACTAACATTTTCAAATACACACACATAAACTCATGTCTAACCTTCCAAAAACCTAAACTAACATCTTTCAAATACACACAAACTCAGTCTAACCCTAAACTAACATGTAACTTATCACTAATCTATGTCAAATTTCTTTAGTCTAAAATCTAACTAATCAACGATAGGCTATGTGGAAACCAGACTTAAATAATTTAGCGTTCTTATACACTTCAAACTCCCCATGACGTCAACTGACGTCATCACATTCGATCTGTGTACACCATTCCTAACAACAGTCAATTCGTGTACACAGCTCTATGAACACCATTCCAGATAACAGTCAATCCGTGTATACAGCTCTATGTAAAGAACATACAACAAGAACCAACGTCATTACACAAGCCGTCAATAAAACAACAAAAGCTTAAAAGGTACGTAAAGTAATATCACCTGCTAAGATAAAAAATAATCTGATAGCTACATTATATTCGCAACACGAAAATGGCGTCCCATTACAACCGTCTCATAACCTCTCTGTGCCATAACATAACCACGTTCAATATTATAATATACCGTGTCGAAAGCACTTGATCCTCGTAAAAAAAATACGCTTATCAATATTAAGTAACTATTAAATCAGTACAAATTACCATAATCCCAATTTGGCGCTGCCCCTGTACGGAATGTCCATATTATTTTTTAGCCATACTAAATATACCACCAACTCAATATTATATATTATACTGCAATTTTTAATGACCCCAGTGAACAGGATACACTTCTTGTCCCTGTCCTCACCTTCCTGACGAAATAAATAAATAAATAAATAAAATAATAATAATAATAATAATAATAATAATAATGATAATAATAAACTGACATTATATCCTAATACACATAACCATATGTTTAACTTACCCATGTGAGGAAAAACAATAATATATTCTGTATTACACTGTGGACATGATACTTTTCCAGATGGGTTTCCTTTTTGTTTTTCATCCACCCATCGTTGAATACAGGCTTGATGTACCTGGAATAAAATTAATCAAATTAAGAGGTGAGAATAAAGTTCTTATGAAATTTATTGCATGTTAATTATAATATTGTTAATAGAGAAAAAATTTAATTCGAAAATCCGTGTGCTGACCATATGCCCCATTTTGAATAACACTATCTCATTTCATAATGTTGTTCTTGTTATCTAATGCCGGGCTTTGGCAAATACCATTAAGCGTTCTTGCTCTCAATATTTCTCTGTGGTGGATCTATCAGGTAGAACCACAGTCTACTTTAAGGAGTCGCGAAGCTTGAGGTGATTTTTTGCAAATCTCATGATAAAGCGCTCCAAGCATTTAGCAACTAGAAACAATAGACTGTCCACGGTCGACTTTGGACTGTGTCGTATTTCCATCGAGTGCTAGCTTTACTTTGTCATTTTTTAAGTATTTTCTGCGTATTTCACATTGATGCTTGTGAAATGTTCGTTATTGTTGTAATGAAAATGTTAATGGCTAAAATACAACAATTGGAATAATAATATTTTACTAGAGACGTAGAAAAATTAAGTTTGTTTTAATGAAATTTATTGATCACGTTTTATTTTCAATTCTGGTGGGATTATTATTGCTTAGGCCTACTTTTTTTTTTTCAAAGGATATGTTATTAATTATAGCTGTTAATTTTGTTGTTATTTTTGTTTGTTACTTTACTAGAGACGTAGAAAAAGTTTGTTACAATAAAATTTATTGATCACGTTTTATTTCCAATTCTGGTGTGATTATTATTGCTTAATCTCATCCCACTTTGTTAACTACGTAAGCCTACACTACAAGTACCGATGTACCGTACGTTACTCCATTAATTCATTTTTCCATTATTATTATTGTAAAGGGAAATGCAAATTAATATTTATTGGTTTTCATAGTTAATTATCGCTATAATCTTGAATGAGTGAAGCGATTATAGTAAATTTCAGTTCCTTTTGCACAAACAAAAATAATATTAACCTATTTCTTGCAGGTATCTTCAGTTTATGGTGGAATTTATTATACCTCATTAAAATAATAAATTAACTTTATGCATTTAATATTTCAATAATGGAAGGAAGGTGTTAATTTTTCCAAAAGAACATGACAACGAAAGTGTAACATATTTTGTCGTCTGCTAGGAGAGAGATCTGCGATGATGAGGCGATAGTAGCGATCCTAGTGGTGGGCAACTATCCATGTTTGCATTTTACTACATATTGAGCTTGACTGTATATAGTAGACTGTGGTAGAACTTCACAGGTTTGTAGATGATCTTCAGTCATTTCTTCTTCTTTGTTGCATAGGGGGCAATTTGGATTTCATTTCATAATATTGTCATCCCATTTTATTCTCTTTCCACTTGAAATACATTTTCAGTTTCATTCAAATTACAACATTTACACTAAGATAACATCAACATCTTTAAGGAGACCGAGATGTTAAAAAATCATTTAGACTTCTACATTGTATTAAACAATTCTGGAGCTAGGTAGTGATATACATAATATGCATACTTTGTCATTTTTAAGTATTTTCTGGGTTTTAAATGAATGCTTGTATAAGGCAATGTAATGTGTGTTGTTTCTTGAAATTCTTTTTCTAAAAACAACATGGTTGAATTCTTTGCTCACCAGTATCTGTCATTATGCAATGCTACGTGGCCATTCAGATGAAACCAAGCCTCAATGGGTAAGAAAATCGATTGGGGAAAATTTTCGTTATTTACTTTTTCTAACATTCAATTACAAAAATTAAGTCTACAATCGTAATTTTGGGGTTGTAATTTCTGGTTAGATCAAGTATGCATAGATTTAGAAGAAAGCGTCTGTGATTGGGAAAGAATTCAATAGGAGGAATTGAAGCAAGACAGAACTTTGTGGAGGGGACTATGTTCTGAGGTGACCCACAATTGAGTGGATGATGTTGTTGTTGAATTCCTGAAAATTTCTGAAATTCTGTAGGGCTTTAATTACAACAATCTTGTCCCATATCTTGCATATGTTTTAGAAATTCCTGTCTTCTGTTTCAGAGACTTTGGAGAACTACATTCCAAGGTACCACTAGCTCTTATTTCATGAAGTTTTTTCGTCAGTAAGTACATGGCCTTTTTGTCTGATTTGCCGCCCATTCAAAGGAGCATGGGGGAAACATAATCAAAGTCACAATTCTCTGAAGGGTGACATCATCTTTTAATTCAGTATATTACTGCAAAATTTATTGCTGTTTCTAATGAAAAAGTAGGAAAGCATGACTATCCATGGTGATAATTCACCTTTACCACTTTTGATAAGAAAAAACGCTAAAGTTAGCAATAATATACTGAATTAAATGATGACATCACCCTTATGAGAATTGACTGATTGTTTTTCCTCTGTACTCTTCAACTGTTTTGTTAAATCAACTAAATTTAATATTGTATTTTTACACAAAAAAAATTGACCTATCAGGAAATTTACGTCTAAATTTTTGCCTGGTTTGCCACACGACTTCTTTATTTATTTAGACCTGTTTATTGTACATGTATGTATGTTCCTCAAAGAATATCTGTTGCCCATTGTCACACAACAAATGGGAGAAATAAACTGGACTTAAGCATAGTCTAATTAAAAAGGATGTATATATTCCTGTTGTGTGTTTCTTAAAACACAGCCATTTCCCTTCTGCCGAGATATTACAGCAGTACACAGTGCCAATCTCTGGGTCAACAACAAGACAAGCAGCTGACATGCATTCCATCAAAGAAAGATTATTTTTAGAATAAAATTAAAATTGAAAGACCAAGTAGTTTTATATTAATCTCAAAGTGTAACTACAGATATTCTTTAGTAACAGTATCTGAATAAAATAAAACCTTTTCATTTTACTCCCTAGAAAAGTGATTTTAATAATAACTGCTCATAATTTAATTATCTGTCATTACATAATCATTTAGATTCAAACAATGACACGTTTCTTTTCTCATTATACGCAAAATTATAGTATTTAAGGTTAAGGAATAATGTTTTTATCAAGTTGAAATGTTACTAACAAAAGGAACAAAAACTAATAGCATAGTGATTTCAGAAACCTATCATTGTCCACTTTCAGTGGAAAGTACTGGTATTAAAAAAAAATATTACCTACTTTACGTTGGTGAAAAGAAAAGTTTTGGAAACAGATCATCAATTATATCCAGATTGTAAAAGTAATCACCCTCATGTTTTAAAGCATAAACTACAGAACACATTACCTTTCTTCCCGTCTTTCTCCAAAATTCCAACCTTGTGCACACAAAAAAAATTATTGGCACTGAAAAGTGCCTTTTCGTACGGTAAGCATGATTATGCACATTCGACAAACACAGACAAAACAGTTTCTTTAAGTATTTTACGATAATTGTTGGCAGTGAGGTTATCGTATACTGAAATTTGCAATGTTACCGGTATAATTCAAACGTAAATCATGAAGCATGTTCAGATCACCTAACTTACAAGAGGAAATGTTAAGTAAACATATGCAAGAAGGATCTAGACCTATCCCTTAACCAGCAATATCAAAATAAATTAAATATGTATTGACAAACCCATTTTGTGGTTCCTCGACAGTTACAGGGTTGAACCCAAGGAGCTGTGATGTCGTCTTCATCAGTGGCAAAGCATACCCAACAGTGTCTTTTTGTGTCCTCTTCATTTCGATCACTACCATTTTCTACCTCATTGGCACTGATCTGTGATGAGCTCTGTTGACCATCTGCCATTTCAATATAGCACTACCAGATTAAGATCAGAAACAAGCCCAGAACTGATGTAACATCTGAAAGAGTAGATGTGTTCTAACCTAATTGTCTAACCAACATAGTGCAACAATTATTAATATGATGAAATAATACAAACTTACAATCCTTAACTTATTCATACATTTTAATAACATTTAAAACATTATTAATTCCTCAGGCAAGACATAGACTTCATTTAACAAATTAAAATAATATTAAATATGTGAAATACAAATTGTAGTTTCTCCAAACAAATCAACAATGACGACAGTTATCTGTATATTTTGACATTGTAACAAATAATTGTTTCACCCTACCTTGCTTAATGTTCGAGAAAAACAAACTTGAAACTATCAACTTTCGCCATGCGACAAAGCCTATTATAAAATATTCATTCACCCATGAATTTCTTTCAGCCAATTCCAACCTCCAACTACCAATGACGAATTACGCATACGTTGCATCCATAACCTCAAAACAAGTCAAAACCATTAAATATCCATGTATGGCAGTGTCGCCAACTGATATTTATGGAACTTATTTTACCGCCTAATCAAAATAATTAAAGTATCTCAAAGACGTTTGCTTTACTCTGATTGCTTATTATAATAATATGCAAGTAGAAACATACAATAATATAAAGATTGTTGCTACATTTATTATTAATAGTATTGTATCATTTATACAGATTTATCATTTCGTCAAAACAATTTTATTAAGGTAGAACAATCAACTTTATGTATACATCATCCAAACTGCCATAGCAAAACTTTTCTAATATTAAATAACAGCACTATATAATAATAATAATAATAATAATAATAATAATAATAATAATAAACATGTACTTCGTAGATTTATCCTTTGGGATAACAAAAGTATGAAGTAATTGCTAAGGAACAATAGTTATTAATGTAATGTGTAAATTAGGATAAGTATTACGGAAAAAGTTTCAGTTGTACTTTCAACATCGGCTAAGAACTCTTGAGTGGCCACAAGTGCAAAGCCCTATAACAATGGCGCCAAGTACCATTTTTATTCTTAAGAGATAATAGACTAGAATTCTTCACTGCTAGGCCAATTTTGTTGTACTTACTTACCTTAGAAAGGTGGGATGAGATAATTAAGTTCTTTGGGTGATTTCCAATCCTGGAAATAGGTACCACAGAGAATTTTCTAGCTATCACCAGATTGAAAGATCATCTAAGGGCTCGAATCTTGCCCTAAATGTCCTCAATGTTTATAAATCCATGGTTGTGAGCATTACAAAAGAATTATATCTAACTGGTTATATTCTCCTGATATCACAGAGGCTCTTAGAATGGCCATACCGTACATTTTTAGAGTAATTTTTATCAAATGAAGTTGCAATAAAATGGAATGTGTTGGTGGAATGAAATTCATGAAGTTCAAAGAGAAATATGAGAATCCGAAGAAAATTGAAACTATTACAAAAGTAGATTAATACTGATTAAGATCACAATGAAGCTAAATTTTTAATAGAAATTAATGAAAATGAATCAAGGAACTTTGTCACTTTAAACACAGCTATAAGAAATGCTGTGACCTCATTGCTAAGGAAAAGTTGAATCAAATAAAACAATAACTAAAATAATTAAGTATTCTGAAACAAGCTGCAACCACACTTAATATTTCATGTGGTGGGACAGAAAAGTATTGATTAACTTTAGGTGGGTACTAGCTCAGCAAATCTCTTCTGCTGGTACCATTTCTCTAAAATCTTTCTACCTGTATGTTTATATGTACCTACTACATGTTCCAGTAGGCCTACTTAAAAGTCACAGGAAATTTATAAAATTCCTTGGTTAGCGTGAAACGTTTTTATTGTTGGTATGTAATTTTGATGTTAGGTAAGGTTGGATTTAAGGAACAAATAAATACTATCACACACAATGAGTACATGTATCCAATAAAATTAGATAATGGAGTAAGATGGACCATGTAATGACACAATGAAATAAGAGGAAATCAGAGGAGAAATAATTAAAACCATGAGTCACGAAGCTCTATGTTTCCATGATACCAAAAGTGACATCAGAGTAAACCATTCACTTAAAAAAATTACAATTTTTTGTCCTTATAGATCGAATATAGACATTTCACGACAAAAAAATACTGCAGAAAATTACAGAACACTGATGTTTAAAGTACATAAACGTGAAGAACTTCCATCTGATTTAACATCAATCAGTTCCACAAGCAAACCATACTGCCATGTCCACAGCATTATCTTTGGAATGAAAAATAGCAAATCAAATGGAATGGTGTTCCCAGAGCGTGCAAACAGAAAATTTCAGCTAAACTAAAGAAATCCTGAAAGAATATTTTGGATCCTCTGGGTTAGGAGTTTTTTTTAAAACACATCCACGTAAAAAAAAGGAACCTTGTCACAATTTAAATGGCTGGATTGCTTTCTGAATATCAATAATACAGTAGTGTGCAAATTAATCCGAACAACGTAATTACTTATGCAAAAACACTCAAACGGGATAAAAAAAAAAGGATCTAAGACATACCTCAGTAATCTATGTGGCCTCCCTTGTTCCTAATAACAGTTCTGAGACGATTTGGCATGGATTCCACTAATTTCCCACAAATATTCTTCATTTCTTCATCGCGAAACCATACACCAATGAGGGCAGAAATCATCTTCTCCTTTGTAGAACAATCCATTTTTTGCATTCTTCTTTTGCAAATTGACCACAAGTTCTCAATAGGGTTGATGTCAGGTGAGTTGCCTGGCCAGGGGAGTACCTGAATATTCTTCTTGTTGAAGAATTCTGTAGTTTTCGAGATGTATGGCATGGTGCCAGGTCTTGTTCGAACACACCTCTGCCATCCGGAAATGATTTTTGTAGCTGGGGTACGATTCTGGTTTCCAATAAGTGAATATATTTGTCAGAATTCATCATTCCCTTGATAGGTATTAATGCTCCAGGCCCTTCATGTGTAAAACAACCCCAAAACATTACTTTAGGAGGTATTTGGGTGCTTGTTGGAGATGAGCTGCTGTTACTTTTTCGGATCCTTTCCGTACATAAGAAACACGGTGGCCATGGACCTCAAAATGAGACTCATCAGAAAAAGTACATTCTTCCAGTCATTCACTGTCCAGTGTTGATGTAATTTTGCCCACATTAAGCGTTTTTGCACATAACAGGGGTTAGCAGTTGCTTCTTAATAGGCATACGAGCCCTTCGTCCAGCTTCCAAAAGCCTACGCCGCACTGTTGCGATGTGAATATTCGCCCCAGTGGTAGCCATTAACTCGCGGGTTAAGTCGACAGCAGTTAGTCTAGGATTTAATTTACTTTTCCTGACAATTAAACGATCATCTGCAGGTGAAGTCTTCCTTTTCCGGCCACAGTTTCCTTTTTTCTGGGGTGTGATGGATCCAGTCTCCCTGTATCGTTTTATGATCGAATTAACAGTAGCCAAACCGATGTGACATTCTGTAGTAATTTGCCTCTGTGTCATATAAGAATGCTCTGCTAATGTTATAATTTTAGACCGTTTTCGTGGAGTTGTATCCATTTGTGAAGATGACAGAATGTACACAGGATTGCAGTATTAAGTCTTCAACACAACTGAAATGCTTATAAGTACAAAACGACAGGCAAAATGTCACATATTATAAAAAAAATAATAACGACAGACCTTCAACAATGGAATTACACGTACTAGAGATGTCAATTAAAGCAGTATGAGCAGCTGTGAGGCCAACAATGACAGAAAATGTAAAAATATGTCGTGTTCGGATTAATTTGCACGCTACTGTACAATAAATTGTATAAAACAATAAGAATCAAAATAGAATGCTTATTTAGATAGAAAGAATTATACGAGACTTATCATATAAGGAGGTCAAAAGCAAAGGGGCACAAGTGACATTAAGTGACACTTTTAAGAACATGAGTTAAGTGCATCCAGGGCAAGCTAAAGCATCTAAAATTTTAATGACATCACATACTAAAATTGAGGGGGTCAGCACAACAGTAGGCTAACCCTCCTCAATGCGAAAAATTAAATATTGAGCCTTCTGTTGATTTTGACGTGAACTATCTTCCTATGAAGTGCAATAGACCAATCCACCATTATATAGCTTGTTAGGAAGCATGTAATTTTCTCCTAAAATATCACATATATATATATATATATATATATATATATATATAACTTTAACTTGCTTTTTCTACAGTAAAAAAAGTAGCTTAGACCACTGTTGCGCTGACCCCCTCAATTCAAATAAAATATTTCACGAAATTTACGAAAGCTTAAGTACTTTCAATCACATTTTCTCAAAATAACTTAAGTGCACTTGTACCCCTATGCTTCTGACTCCCTCATATCAAAAATGCAAAAAACTAAATAAATAATTACCAGACAAATCTCGAGGGAATAGTAGCGATTATTCTCTGGGAGAAAAAGGTACACAAACTTAAAAAAAATAGGCAATATCAGCTATCAGATTCGAAATACTGTATTATACAACTATCTTGCAGAACTATATAAATTAGCAATTTTGGATTCATCTACATGTACCCTTCGTAAGAAAGACAAGACAACTGTAAGCATGAACCTGCAGCCAGCCAAAACGTGAAAGTGTAACCAGGAATGGGAAAGATTCGACAGCTTTATATCAAAACACCAGTCTCATACCAATGGGAAATAATGAATAACAGATTGAATAACAAACTCTTAGTTTTAACGGAAATATAATACATATATTAAATTTATCGATACTGTACATACATTAACAGGTACATAATATTATTTTTTTCTTCTCAATTTCCTAAGTTCTCCTTGTTGCATTGATGCTGAGCCAAAGATCTCCTTCACTTTGTTTTTTCGTTCCATGTCACTGAAAAAGAGAAATATATTGATCAATCAATATGGAGGAATATATTCGGATTACATTAATTCGGATAGTACATTAATTATAATGGTTATAAAATTTTTTACATCAGTTTCATAATTTTCTATGTATCGTCTTAATTACCATTATAGTAAAGTTTCATACGACCTTTTATGCTCGACCATATTTCTAACTTGAAATTATTCATAAGTATTCATGTTATTCTTATCTGACTGAGGAGCGGAACTGACCTTGTGCAATACCTCGTAAATTGTGAGATGTGCACAGACGCAAAAATATTGATTTTTTCCGAGAAACAAATGTCGACATTGACCTTGATATAATCTAGAGAGTCTAGTCTTTCGATTGCATATGAAGGGTACAGAAAAACGATCAAGGTCCATCAAAAATCGAAATTGAGTTAATAATGCCATATTATAGTGGAAAGGAAATACTATCATGTGGTCTAGCTAGTAATAAGAAATCATCGTTCTTGACATTCCACTACGTCAATTTCTATTAAATACACACATAAGAAAGTATTAAATGCTTAAACTTTAAAATTCATTTTTCTCGAAACTTTCTAAAATGGACCTTGATCGTTATTCCCGTGTACCCTTCATGTCTGAAATAATAAATACTTGCATTTTCATATTGCTACAATGGTATTTTCTGATTGGTGGAACACCTGAACTTTAATGAATAGGCATACTTTAATGAGGTCCATTAAAGGGCTGCTACCAGGTGTATAATTACTACATTTCGGCATGGTCGAGCATAAAATTTATTTACATCATGCACACAATGATCTATGTATCCTAATCATTAGGGGTAATTACAAACAGACAAATCCACGGCAAGCTTCACCTTTCGTGAATAATCCATTATTGTTTCTTCCTCATTCAGAATGGTACTAATGTTAGTTGTTTGAAAGTATATTTTAGATTATGAAAGTAATACAGTCCAAAGTGTGCGAGAATACGCTGAAGCAAATACTGAATGTAAATAATGTAACATTTGGGGGGGAGGGGGGAGGAGTAATTGCCTCCACGTGGTACCCCTGGATATTAATCAAATATGCCGTGTGAATGAGATTGTTGAGGTATTTTGGTGTACTCACTTTCTCATGATTTCTTTATGCTTCAGTTTGGCAAGGAAAGATTTGTCTCTGCGAATCTCCCGAACTGCTCCCTTCATTTCACGTTTGTACTTATGCAATAGTTTCTCACGTTCTTGTCGTTCTTTTCCCATAATTCTCCTCTTCTTCATGTCAAACCTGTCAGAAAATCATACAACAATGATATGAGGAAATTGAAACATCTGATGTGAAACATCTGATTTTAGAGCCATATTATTTTCTTAGTACTTACACCTCCTCGATTCTTGGCTCATACAGCCTTAAAGCTTTAGGTTTCTTCTTTTCCAAAACCAGGAACTCTAGCTTTTGTTGTCTCTTTTCTTCCACTTTTGCAAACAACCTTTGAATGTCTTTTACTAAGACACTGGGATACTTCTCAACATCGAGTTTTTTCAATGTAATGGCCACAGGATTAAAAATTATGTAATTTGAAGTAATGTTCCAAAATGTTCACAAAATTCTAATAAAAGTTTCACAGCAGTATGTAATGCACGAATATTAAAATTTGTTTTCTCAGAATTAATCCCTCGTAGATCATCTATGTTCATCAACTGTGTTTCTTCGTAGCTGTAAATGAGAAAACACAAATTTTAAGTAGAACAAATATAGCTCATAAACAACTCAAACAATCAAAGGGAAGAAATATAAAAAGACTCACTACTTTAATTATGAGCATAATTTACTTTGGTAAAGTGGTTATTTATTTAACAGCACTTCCAACTGCAGAGATTATTCAGTGCTAGAAATTCAATGAAGGTGAGAAATGGCAGACAAATTTTGCCTGGAGCCTTATACAGTAAAAGCTCAGCATAACGTACATCAGAAAATAGTATTTATACTTTATTTTGAAAAAAATTCGTTATAATAAAAAAGAAAGCTTTATCCACACAGAGTTGTTTGGATTTTACATTAGATAATGCAGACTTATTCCACAACATGTTAGCTTTCATTTACTGCAGCTGTGTTTACTGTCTCTGTAAGATTCAACAAACTCAAGAAACCCACTATGCCTATACAAAATAAGAAGATAATATACATACCACTCAATTATTTAAATTAAAAAAACTACAACAAATAATATAGCTACACATGGTACCACAGTACCACAGTATTGTTTGTTGTTTAGTCAACTGTCTGAAGACAGATCTGAACCTCACAACTGATACCAACAAGGCACTACTTATGAGGCAACTAGGCCAGGAGATAATGAGGTAGAGTGGCCAGTTTTTCCTTTTGCAAATCACTGAACTGAAATTTACTATAATAGACTTCACTCATTCAAGATTATAGCTCTGATAATTAACTATGAAATCAATAAATATTAATTTGCATTTCAATCTTTACTACAATAATAATGGAAATATGAATTAATGGAATAACTTATTTATCTTCTAGAACTTGTAGCATAGGTTCACTCATAGTTAATCAAATTGGGATATAAACAATAACAAAGATCACACATGAATTGGAAATAAAACTACGTTTCAATAAATTTCAAAATCAAATTTAATTTTTCTAATATTTAGTAAAATAAACACAAATAAAAATAATAAAAAATTAATAAAATTTTCAATTAAAAAAATATCCTCTGAAAAAACATGTAGATTATAAATTTTATTTTCTGGAAATTTAAAAATAAGTGACATAAAACTTTAATACGTTGAAATTTAAGGATATGTTGATTCTAACAGTCACAAAGAACTTCAAATTAACAGTTTTGTTTCTGCACAGCATTCTTGTGGAAACCCAGGAACCTTTGGAGAATCTTTCGTGTCGGAAAAAGGATAACTCTGGCCTTCTTTCTCTTACTGGTTGCTTTTTTCAATTTATAGCACTACAAATGCTGTCTCCTCCTTGTCCCACTATTTCATTATTCCAATTATTATATTTTCAGCCAAATAACATTTGATCATTATAAAATAACGAACATTTCAAAATTAATGTGAAATAACCACTAGGATCACTACGATAGAAATACGACACAGTCGAAATCGACCATGGACAGTCTATTGTTTCTAGTTCACAACTCAACTTCTTGACTGTTATACTAGACTGTGATTTGCAAAAATTTTACATGTTGTAAATCACCTCAGCTTCCGACTGTATAATGCATAGACTGTGGTTTTACTGTATATGATCTGGTAAAAACAATGATTAGTAAAATTTCGATGATATCGAATTTAATGACATTGAATAGCGAATGATGGTTAAAAGGGATGATGATAATCGAATTTTCACTGTAGTAAATGACTTACATAAGTATGCAGTATAACACAGCTAAATGAAAAATGGACTGTCATACAAGTTAATACAAGAAGCCAACATGCAACTAAAAAAACAGTACAAGACATTCATTCTATACCTATCAATGGAATGTTCTGGAAGGACAAGCAGGTTTCGAGCTCTGCCTATTATATGGACTGGAAAGACTACAGAAACCATCCTGACACAAGACTTGGGCACTGCCATTTCAATTACACCGTGAAGAAAATTGATGGCTGCAGGAGAAAATCTCTTGGAAAGAACAGTGTACTGAAACCAAACAAGAGACATTAATATATTACATTTAACTCCATACAAATGAAAGAAAAAATTAATAACTTAATGCTGGGTTGAAAGAAAAACAAATAAATAAATTTTTCTAAATTATAGAGTGTTCCGTAAGTTACATTTAATGGATTGTTACAACTGCATTAGCCATTTAACTCTGTACTTCGAATGAACCAATATTACCAGCAATAGTCACATAATAAATTAATATTGTCATGAATTAGGTTTAGTAGAAATAATGATGATAATCGAAACTCTACTACATTTCGATTTCAATATAGAATGCAAGACAAAGTGACATAGAATGTCAGATGTTGGAGATGAATAGGGATTTGACCAACATGGAGCAGTGGAAGCGAGCAGAAATAAACCAAGGTTGGATCTGATTTAGTATATAATAAAATACAAACAAGTATAAATATAATATAATAGTGTAATAATAATAATAATAATAATAATAATAATAATAATAATAATAATAGTGTTGTGGGATTTAATCGATTAATTGATCAATTTCTGTTGCCAGATTAATCGATAAAAAATATTTAATCGAATAATCGAGTCGATTAAAATTAATTAGTTGTAGTTGATGTTAATTATTATTTTGTTAATACAAACTCATACTTAAAATTCCGACAATATTTCTCTCTCGGAAATTACTTACTTAAAAGCATAATAGTAAGTACTGTTATTTTCTAACTGTAAACCAGGCAGTGTCGGAAAAGCTTTGCACAAATACTTCAGAAAGAGATGGAGATATGAGGACAGTGACCTAGTCTACCTCTATTGAAAGTTGAAACACAATGCGAAACCCTTATTAAGTTTTATGGTTTTCCAAGAAAACTTCCACCTTGTTGTCAGCTAATCTTTCTAGCATATGAAAGACGTACTTTTCTGGGATTCGTCTCTCTCAACCCTTATAAAATAGCCACGTCTACACTGTGTGCAAGTGAGAGTGTAACTTATGAGCAACCAAGTGCTCTGCCTTTGGTTAGAAGGAGAACGAGAAGAAGAAGAAGAAGAAGAAGAAAGAAGAAAAAAAACTGATAGAAAGAAACAAAGATAAAGGAGGAGAATGAGAAAAATTAAAAGAATGAAAAGTAAATAATATAACACGAAATTAAGTTAAAAAACAAACCATAATTGGTTTCAATTCTTACCTCTAGTATTAATGTCACTAGAAATAATCCTGTTGCTACATCTTGTGTGTTTTTTACTTTACATTGACTCAACATCTGACTCATGAACACCAAAGCAGGTGTTACCACAGGATGCCGGAAATCTGATGTAGGGAACAACTGTGAGATTACTTTTAAGAACACCAGCTGTAACCATAACACAAACCTAAATGAATATGCTTGTCGGCAGAAACATTTATGTTGACATACAATTTCTATCTCCAGATTTTATGAAGTCAGTATTCAGAATATATAGTGTTTGAAGTTATTGTGGATGCTGACGTGAGAATATGAAACAGTAACACCCCATTTTAACATTCCTGTTTATAAGGAACAATCTGTTATGTCCCAGCCAAATTGCTGGTATTTTTTATAAAAGAAATATGCATCTTAAAAACTTACAGTATCAAATCCAGGAAATGAACTACTGCGTGCTCGGAAGTCCTGTTGCTTCTCTTTCAAAATTTCTGCCATACAGTGACCAGCACTGTCAGGTACGACATGGGCCAAGTCATATAAATGTGGAGCTATGCGGTCCAGTACTTGAAAGCAATTGCATTCATCATCAGTCTGAAAATAATATGATTAAAGAAGAATCCTAAATTACATAAAGCATAATCACTTAAAATAACATTTAAAATAAATCTAATTTGTATCTTAACTCCAAGTTCGAACTTAAACCCACGAGTATAATGTTTATACATGCGCAAGTACCTTTCAGTACTACACTCATTTCACTCTCAACTCACTCATTACACTGGAACTACGACACATTTCACTGACACTATTCTGATTTCACTAACACTGCAAAAACATTTCACTGTCCAAATACTTTGCATTACCAATATAAACTATATAACTTCACTGATACAAACACACTTCACTGACACAAGACACTTCTTCATTGATACACTTCAAATAACAAAACATCAATTACACCCTTATTATTCCACAGAATCGTACTTACTATATTAACTTCAAAATCACTAGTCTAGATCTTATTGCATGCTATTTTAGCACGATCACTATAACTCACGCTCTTTCACTGTAAATCAATCTCTTTTCCCTGCTACTATAACTGCCAATCAATAACTAGGCTATATAAAAGTTATCTTAAAAGATTTTGAATTTTACAGGTTATCAGCACAATGCAAATAATGCCTAAGAAGAACTTAATGGTAGGGTCCTTTTTTTCTTTTTAACTTGCACTGACTACTTATGAGTTACAAAATTACAGTTTCCACCTCACTCTTCTTATATTATTAATTCGTTAATGATCTTTTTAAAATAAAGGAGATATTCAGAGTTCCACATCATAATGAGGAGGCAATGTGGAATGGACACAAAAACAAATTTATGGTAGGCCTAAGTATTTTGATAAAATTGCTCTACAGCTATAGAAATTCCTACAGGAAATTTACTAATTCAGTAGAGGTTCGAGTACTATCATTTTGTACTATTTCATCATTTCTACCAACTGTTGTTCTATCATTTTAAGTAGAATGGCTATATTGGTTGATATAAATAACAGTTTTCATTTATATTTATTGATTGTTAGTTCTATCACTTGCAGTTACAGTAATGTAAATACATTTATACTCGACCATGCCGAAATGTAGTAATTATACACCTGGTAGCAGTCCTTTAATGCATGTCATTAAAGTACACCTATTCATTAAAGTACAGGTGTTCAGCCAATGACGAGTCAGCTTTGTACCGTTATAAAACCTCAGCCAATGACAAGTCAGCTTTGTACTGTTATAAAACCGCAAGTATCGATTATTCTAGGATATGCAATCGAAAGAGAATTAGCGAAAAGTCACGGAGGCTGGAAATCCAATACTGTCGCAGAAGGTTATGTTCTGTTACTATAATAATTAGCGTTAATTGTAAATAATATTCAAATAAATTCAATTTGTCATCTCGTTTTTCAATGTCTAATTTAATTTCAATGTTATATCAAAGTTAATATTTAGTTTACTCTGTAGGTTCTTATAGGCTGTCAAGGTCAATGTGAACATCTGTTCCTCGGAAAAAATCAATACTTTCGCGTCTGCGCACATCTCACAATTTACGAGGTATTGCTCAAGGTCAGTTAGATACAAATAAAATGAATAATTTCAAGTTAGAAATATGGTCGAGCATAAAAAGTCGTATGAAACTCGCCTATAATGGTAATTAAGAAGCTCGTATGAAAATTATGAAACTCGCGCTCGTTTCATAAACATCCATACTCGCTTCTTAATTACTATCATTATAGGCTCGTTGCATAATGTACTATTTTAGCATTCTGTAGACCCTATGTCCTTATGACAGAAATCTAAGAACATTCCAGTTGCTAACTTTAATGTCCAAGTTGGTGTCCTACTGCAACACGCAATTCGGAGTTTAATGAAATTTCTATATAAAATCCTCTTAGAAATATGTAACTTGATGCATCTAACAGTGTTTCATTAAATTAACTCAATGTGATAGAATTAAGGAATGATATTTCTTGTAATATGTAATTTTATGTAAAATTATAATCTAAAATAAACACGCTTGTATGAGGATGGGTTATATTTTTGGAATGAGCTGTCACTATAATATTGGTTTAAATGGTTCAATTATTATCATTGTTTTGATAATCATCACAGTTTTGCAGAACGAATTAACAATGATATTTGAAGCTTCACTACACCATAAAGTATCACAATCTGAAATTTACTACAAATCTAATTACGAACAAATGTCACTTCTCAACTAACCTACAAATCTTGGATAGGTTTTAGAGTGTAATGATGAATTTATTGACCAAAGACTGAGAAATTATGTTTATGCATTAGTTCTTATACAGACGATTAAATTGCTAAAGTATTTTATATCTGAAACACCTGACTAATAGTTTTGTCCTCTTTAATACAACATGTTTTCTTAGGACAAGATTATTATTTGTGTGTTTTGTGAACAAAAAAATATATAATAAAATTACTGGATACCTTTGTGGAAACTGCTGTATCTTGAAGATGCTGCATTAGAAAGCCAAAAAGATTGGCTAGCTTATCCTTAAAGCCTTCACCCAGACTCGGATGATTGCACTTTATCATACGTTCTAATATTACTGCTTGATGATCTGGACTCTGTGACTCCAGTAATGACTGCAGTTCTTCATATGTATCTGGAGCTAACAATGAATCAGATATTAATACACTCATTCCAAGTATTATAGCACATAGTAAAAGTGCATCTAGAAACTCAAGCTATTGGGACGCATAATTAGAGAGGTCATAGGTAATTGGAACAAGATTCTTAATATGTACTATTTCTGTATGTATAAAAATACAAGAGTATGTAATAATGAAATGGGTAGGAGTAATTCGTGTACATCAAACACATAAGTCTCCAAGACTGTATGGAAAATAAACTTATTTAGCAAATTTGTTCCCTAATTATCTTACCTTTAAATGTGTATGGTAATTCCTTTCTTGCCAATTCCATTAATTCTTTTCTTGCCAACAGATCACTCTTGATTGCAGCTTCTGATAAGTTCTTTGACGAAATCATGTCTGTGCTTTCGAATTTTTCTGAGTTTTTATTTTCAAAAGAAACATCTGAAAATAACAATACAACTCAAATGACTGTTCATTTTCATTCGAACGTGTAGAACAGGCCTATTATTTTTACCATGTATCTAAATGTTCAGCTAACTGGTACAATGACTTATATAAGTACTTATACAACGTACTGATAACTGATTTACTGAAAACCACACAATACAGGGAGTACTCCCAACTGTGATCACCAGAGTTTGTTGAAAATGCGATCATGAATTATAGTCACTCATTCACTTTTTAATCATTCAATACAAAAGATAATACCATGTGTCGCTTTTACATGCAAAACCATAAGAGTGTTGGAGGCGGCTCCTGACATTCAAAGTGAAAGAAGGAACCAACCGTGCATGTACATACTACTATAACTACAACAATGTCTGTAGTGACAAGGAACGAACATTATTGCATGTTTTATAACTGAGAACTTTCAAAATAACATCTCTGTGTATGTTAGAACTCAGTGCTATTCAACACACTGTCAGTTGCGTATTTATTCAGTGGCAGGGTATACTTTTCTATTTTGTAATTATTTTGTTACACAAAAGGCAGCTGTAGACCTTATGATTTGTTCCCGATAGCCAACATGACGTACATTAATCCAATCAATATAGTGAACATTTTTGAGAAATGAATTTGTCATAAAATATAACATTGTTAGTGAAGGACTTGAAAACAAATCATTCTCCAGTATGTTATTAAAAATTATAAAAGCAAGAAAGAAAAAATATGTTAGTGGATTAAATGTATTAAATATCTGAAGACATCTCGAAAATAAAATATATACTCGACAGATTACTACAACTGCATCTGGAAACAATAAACACTAGGTACCCAAAAGGAGAGTGACTAAAAATATACACTGATGGATCTATAATAAACCAAGAAGATGGAGCAGAATCAGGGATATAGAGTGAAAAATTTTCACATTACTTGACACTCGGCAAAGGAGCAACAATATCTGAAGCAGAACTACAAGCCATAACAACTGCACTGAAGTACGTACTCTGCAAATGCACAAAACAAGATAGTATTATTGATTGACTCTAAATCAGTGATAAAAGCCATAGCAACTTCAAAATCAGAACCTGTAATATAGATGAAATAAGGCATCAAAAGCTGCAAGCACAGAGAAAATTTGTTATTATACAGTGGATCCCATCACATATTGGACTAATGGGAAATGATCAAGTGGATTTCCTAGCCAAGAAAGGCACTGTGACAATCCAGAAACCAACACAACTGATGACAATAGAGAAAAGACTAAAAGACCTCAAAAAAAGAAATAAATGAAGGAGACAAAAACTAAAACCAAGAACTGCTATCTGTAAAACCATACGAAAATATACAATAATACACAAGAACCACTGAACATCTACCAAGGAAAAAAATAAGTGCCCTCTTCCGACTGTTCACTGGCCATGACTACCTCAACAAAATTGGAATAAAACCCACAAATTCATGTAGCATCTACAGGGTGGGCAAAATAAAACTGGCCCAGAAAATCTCTAATATTTGTTTCAGGCTTTCCTGCAGTCGAGCAATGTTTTCTGGTGTTCGAACTCTTTTCGGACAGTTAAGATTTATATTCGCTACAGAGCCCGTTTCACGCCATTTTGCCACTAACTTTTGCATTGCAGCCTTTGCTGGAGGTTTTACCAAAACACGTCCAATTTGAAACTCTTGCGCAAACAGTTCCGCACACCTTTTCCATGAATTGTGCTTCGCATAACACTCGACAATGAACACGCATTGTTTTATCGTGAGCACCATTTTGTGTTGCATTCAACTGGCCACTAAACACGTCTGCTCCTCTCACTCACTCAAACGTAATGACACAGCGAAGCTCGGGACAGAGCATGCGGGAGATGTGCATGTGCGAACATGTGACAGCAACCCATTGTTGCATCGAAATCATGGTTTCCTGCATTGTCAGGGTCATATAAATTAATATATTTCACATACAGCAGAACCTCTATTATCCATGGTAATGAATGGGGTGGGCCAAACGGTTAATCGAAAAAAACGGATAATCCGTACCATAAAATATTTTCGTAAATTTAGTAAATAATGCTTACATTTTCGTGATTTTCTCTATGGTCTTGTATTCAACATGCTAGGTAGTGGACCGGAAAGTTCACCGATTTATGTCTGGTTGTTAACAACGGGTTTTTAAGAGGAAAGGAAAATCTTTGTTATGGCTGTCTGTGGGAAGATACGAATAGTGGAGGTCTCATGTTGTAGATTTACATACATTATACACTTTATCCTCGATTTTTATTAAATTACACACAGTTGTGATTTTAATCCCATATTCTGAGATGAGCCACAGTTTCTCGTTCCCTAATCCACTCAGTTATTGGCACTTTTTTATACTTAGCACAACACGATTTCTTTTGCTACCCATAAAGAAATTTAATATATAAATTATACATTACGAAAACTCGAATAGTAGACCATACTGTGTAAGGGTTGAAGTCTTGTAATACCCTTTCTAAAAAAAATAACGTGCTAATGTAATGTAGGTCCACAGTACTTCATATATTTCTGTAGTAAAAAAAAAATGCGAGAGAAAGACAGACGGATAATCTGCCAATTGGTTAATAGGGTGACGGATAATCGGGGTTCTACTGTATATATTTTCCGCAGGCCAGTTTTATTTTGCCCACCCTGTATAACAGCCATGCAGTTATGAACAAGGACCACACACCTTCTACAATGCAGAAAACAACGAATACAAGTGGCCGTGTGCACCATTCTCGATCATCTAGACCATTTATCAACAATCACGGAAACATGGTTAAGTCTTGACAATGATCAAGTTACAGATGCGGTGCACCGACATTTTCCCTCGATCAACTCAGTACCGTCAGCTGACGGTACGCTCACTTGAGAAGAATCATCTGAGCGCTAGGTTACCGCGTATAAAACAGCGAACGAACGCACTCTGTCAATTATCGCTTCATTTTTGTTTGTCGGACTGCTTTCAAACATCCTCGCAGTTTTCAAAAAACAAGTTTCAATAATCATGGAAGAAAATAAGAAAAGAGCATCCAACATCTCACAGTTCGAAGTGGGAATTCTTTTATAACTCGTCAGCAATTCTGCATCCATATTAGAGAATAAAAGTACTGACGGAATTTCTCTAGAGAAAAGCAGGCTACCTGGTTGGATTTAACCTCACAATTCAACATGAGTTATACGTGTTTACATAATTCCACATAACTTGTAACGTAATTTATACAGTGGTTATTTCATATTATTGATAATAGCCTAATTGGGAAAATTTCAGTATACGGATACCTCACTGACAATTATCTTGAAATAGGCTACTAAAAAGAGCAGATTTGTATGTGTTTTCGAATGCTCATCATCTTGCTTACGAAAGGGCACATTTCAATGCCAATAATTTATTTGGGAAAATTTCAGTATACGGATACCTCGCTAACAATTATTTAAAAAAAAAAAAAAAAACCAATTCGTCTGTGTATGTCGAATACGCATCGTCATGCATACGAAAAGGAAGTTTTTAGTGTCAATTTATTTTGTGTGCACAAGGTTGGAATTTTGGAGTAAGAGGGAAAGGAAAGTATCCTTGTTATGAATTTTATCCATTTATTTTGTGTTCACAAGATTGGAATTTTGGAGTAAGAGGGAAAGGAAGATATCCGTGTAATTTCTCTTAATTCAAGCGGTAAATAGCCTAATTGTCCAAAACGTCATGTAGATCCTAATAGTTTCAAATGGCAAATCTATAGCTAATAAGTGATAATCTCGCATTCTACAAAATGGTCATTTAGTTTTACTATATTATTACCGTCATAGAATAACTACTTTATTACTATGTTAACAAAATTGGACAGTTAGGCCTAAATCATATTTTGTCCTCAAGTAAATTCCCGATCTTCCAAAGCAGAAACATATATAAAACATTAGTCTATTTTGAGAAAAAAAAAAAAAATTATTATTCATCTACGAACTTACTCTTTCTACAATAACACCAATTATGTTTTTTCTGCAGTGATTTGCGTGTTCAAGATACATCATTTCATCTTCAATTCCATCAAGTATGTCAAATCGTGCCACCATTTTGGTTTGGTTTTCTCGACTTGACCATGTTCAATTCAAGATAATCGGTCCCACACCCGTGATCAAATTTGATCATCATCAACTCGCTTGTTTAACTTTGATCGAGATTGATACTCCGCAAATTGGCGTTGAAGATGGTCAAGTGCCGACTTAACCCTCGTCAAATTTTAATCGAGAATGGTGCACATGGGCAAAGATCTTGCAGGATTGTATTAGGCAGCAAGAGGTTTAATGGCTTAGGCCAATATCCAGGTGGGAAAGGGGAGGAATAATTTTTGGTATTACAATTTTGCTTAAAAGTAACTTTTTGCCAAGTTTTGATAATGACATTATTGTGATCACTGGAATCAACTGATCACAACTGGTCAGAACACGAGAGATATGACAACTGGCAGTATTATAAGCAATGAGTATCTATCATCACATAATTTGCACACTACCACTGCCCAAGTCATATTGTATCCAGTTACAAAGAGAAAAGTAATTAGCAAGTGCTGCATAATGTCAGCTTGCGTGCAAAGATGGTATATATTATCTTTAAGATGCTGTGATGGCTGAACAGCTGAAAAGCGAAATGAGCAATTACCACCATGTTAGCTAATCAATGACACTAAGTTAATTTATAGAAATACTTTCGAATAATTATCCTTACCACTCATGATACGTACCTTTCTCATCAGTGCTTTCATCTTCACTGCTAGTGTTATTTTTTAGGTCAGACAAATTATCATTTTCATCGTCATCATCATCATCATCATTATTCTCTTCATTTTCATTATGCTCGCCATTGCTGTTATCTCCATTATTATCATCATTATCATCGTCTTCATCTCCAGAAGTGCTAGATTCAGAATCATCTTCATTTTCATTTTCTGAAGTGAAAAAAAAAAATATATATATAGGAAAACAAAATACACTTTTTAAGGAAATGATATTAAAGCTGAGTTTTTCACTTACAAGAAGAGTTCAGTGTTCCAGACACCGATTTTGACATTTCATGAGGTCAATTTAGATATATGGGAAAACAAACCCTATCGAATGGGCATTAATTTTCGAAATTTTAGCTTTTGAACCTCTTAGATTAAACAGCTTAGAAAATCTATTTTGCACTTAAGTCTCTACTTGAAGAGTTCCTTTAGACTTAGTTTTGTCTGTTATGCCAGGTCATACCAGCATTGAGGAAAAGCTCTCAGTTAATAATAAGTGACAGAAACTCATACCCTCGCTTTTGGGTCCAGCAGTACTTTGTAATTCAGGATCCTTGTTATCACCTAACTGCACATCCAGCTTCCCTTCGCTGTCATAAGTCATCATAACTTCATCATCGCTTTCCATATGGAAACTGAAAAATAAATTAATACAGTACATGTAACAACCATTAAATGTTCGTAATTTATCACATGTATCACAATGTGATACATTGTAGTAACAAAACTGCTACTTTAAGTAACTCTATGTCAAATCAATTGTGAGCAAACACTGTCTAACATTAAACGTTTTATATGACAACTACAACAAACCCATCATCCAGATCATCTGCACTTCTGTGTTTCTTCTCAGGCACAGCTTCATCCTTGAAGCCACGCATTCTTTGCAACCTTTCTGATTCTAGCCTCTCAAGTCGCTCCTTCTCTTCTTTAGCTAATTCTTCTTCTGATTTCAGTCGGTCTGATGGCTAAAATATTAAGATGTCACAGAATCATGAAATGGCATATTATAAGCAAAGAAGTTGGGTTGCAGTTTTTGTGTACTTAAAGTGTTCTAGAGGGAATCATTTTCAGAGTTTCTAAACTTAATACATCCAATAAAACAGCTTTTCTTTTCAATGTGACGAAGTGGTAATTATTATATACCTAAGTCAATTCAATTATTAGAGCATACATGTCTAAAGGTGTTCCAAGAAGTCGAAGAAATTTAGGGAGACCTAGGAAACGCTGGCAAGACACCGTAACAGATCTACTAGGGTCTAAGACTTGAAGGTTGATGATGATGATGATGTCTAAAGGTAGAACTAGTATTGGATTATAAACAAAGGACAAAATTTCTTTCAACATCTAATACAAATAGGCTATCCCTGCCAAGCCAACAATAGACAATATTCAACATCCTCAATAGTAAAAAAGAAATACATATATATAGCCTATCACAAATCAGAATACTCATTTATATATCGGAGAATATGATGTGAAACACAGAAATTGTCATTGAACTGAAACAGAATGTGAATAGCACTTGCATTACATAATAATATAGTCTTGTCTGAAAAATGTGAGAAAAACTTAAAAATCCATATCATTATATAATATGCAGCTCAGACATACCAAAAATTGAGCAAAAGGACTGTTGTTGAAAACATCTTGCACACAGAAATCGTAAATGTTTTTCCTCCCCCCCCCCTCCCGAAAATAACATGTATATTTCGTGACAAAACACAACGACCTTCTTTCCTGCAAAGAAGGTCATAAATAGGCCTACTCACGTCTACATTATTTTTATAAGTTTTTCCACTGTGGGTGACACCCTCTTCTTATAGCACTCATACACTGTGTGGGCTATTCCATCTCAAATCGACCGAAATATAGAGAAAATTGACCTTGCAATGTTTAAATACAATGAAACTTTTTCTGTCTGTAGACAACTGTGATATAATGCTTTGTGCAAAGTTTGAGGCATCAGAACTTAATAGTGTTTAAATTAATAATATTTAAATTTATCGTATTTTCATAAAATTAGCAACTTTAAACTGTTGTGGCTCCGAAACCCTTTCACCCAATGATCAAAATCATGGTTTATTTTGATGCTGAGAAGTTAAAGTTTATATTGACATGTAAACAGTTTTTCTTGCTTTTTATAGAAATGGAGAAATTTAGATTTTTCTTCATTAAGACACCTTTGGCCACGAAAAAATATTTTTAAAATATATGGTTAGATTCCGCATTGAAAGTACAAACAAACACATATTTTTTACTGGTAGTATGTTGATAAGAAAGTATTGAAAATATAAAATAAAGAAAATAAACAGTACGCGCATGAACTAACCAGCTGACTGTGAGACGGGAGGTAGTCGAGACAAGAAAGGCCAGGAGACAAACACGTGATGTGTCATCTAGCAGTCATGGCTGGGCTAGCTTTATCACAAGTTTTCATAAACACAGGAGTAAAATGACGCCCAATGCTCGCTTATCTTCAGCTTTCAGCCAGTGCGTGCGGTCTTGGTGCGGTACTGCGCCGTTCAAGTCTAGGCATGTGAAAATAATTTATTTAATACCCTCGAACCTTATTGCCGAGTCACTAAGCAAACAATGCTGAATCCCTCTTAATAATGCAAAGTTTTTTCTCAATATTTTTTTACATTTTTACAAATGGCCGAAAAGCCTAAAAGCAAGTAAAATCAGATTATCTGTCTCTCTGTATACAATAAAAAATAAGGATTACTTCTTAACATAACCTACCAAATGTCAGCTTCAAAATAAGCTCTCGTTCAATGTTCTGCAGTAAATGGTTCCAGAGTTCTGAGTTGTTTTTATAAAATACGCTAAATTTGTCGCTCAATAATACAAAAACCGTTTGACTTTCGATAGTATATTTTTGAAAATGCACTCCCCTCAGCACCTTGTATAAGTAGGGAAAAAATCAGAGTATAAAAAAATACGAAGTTTTTCACTGATCGATTTCATATGGAATAGCCCGTACACTGAAGTAAATCGCGAGTGAAATCATTGAGTGTTATGGAGTGGTATGAGGGAAGGCTGTCATGTTATGTTATCAACTATAGACATATAGATGAAATGCTTCAATGAAGTTAAAATTGCTTTTAGAGGGGGAGAAGGAAAGCACACTTTTGACACACTTAATATGTTGCAGAAGGCTTACTTTGTCTTTGCATAATTTACTGTGCATTTTATAGTTCATAACAGGTTTGTTCCAGCAAGCAATTCAGAAAGTGTTACGAACTAATACCGAACATCTTTCGAAGCATGCACTTTTTAAGTAGGCTATGTTCTCAGAACTAGTACAGGAATATATTGCTGGAATGTTTCTTGAACTGTTCTCTCATGGCCTTTGGAGTTTCTTCTCATATTAAAATTATATTCATCTTCTAAACGTAATTAGTCATAAAATATATCTCTATCTCTATTAAACGCAGAATAAATATGGGAAATGCATGTTATTATTCGGTTGAGAAGCTCTTATCATCCAGTCTGCTGTCGAAAAATCTGAAAGTTAGAATTTATAAAACAGTTATATTACCGGTTCTTCTGTATGGTTGTGAAACTTGGACTCTCACTCTGAGAGAGGAACATAGGTTCAGGGTGTTTGAGAATAAGGTGCTAAGGAAAATATTTGGGGCAAAGCGGGATGAAGTTACAGAAGAATGGAGAAAGTTACACAACACAGAACTGCACGCATTGTATTCTTCACCTGACATAATTAGGAACATTAAATCCAGACGTTTGAGATGGGCAGGGCATGTAGCACGTATGGGCGAATCCAGAAATGCATATAGAGTGTTAGTTGGGAGACCGGAGGGAAAAAGACCTTTAGGGAGGCCGAGACGTAGATGGGAGGATAATATTAAAATGGATTTGAGGGAGGTGGGATATGATGATAGAGACTGGATTAATCTTGCACAGGATAGGGACCGCTGGCGGGCTTATGTGAGGGCGGCAATGAACCTTCGGGTTCCTTAAAAGCCATTTGTAAGTAAGTAAGTAATATATCTCTATCACCTTCCAAATCACTCATGATCGACTATTTTTTAATTTTAACCTGCCCAGTCTTGAAGCATTTTAACCTCAACCTTAGATTAAGCCTTCTGCGCATGTGTCAACAGTTCAGAATTTCCAGTTTCTACTCTTAATCGAGAACCAATTTCACTCATTCCGAACGCATTCCAAACCATTTTGGAACAGAAAACTTGGAGTTCAGAATCAATTAAAGTCTTGTTGGAATGCACATTAAGATACTTCACATGAGCAGGCAATTCAGAATCGATTCTGAACTGTGCTGGAACAAACCTACAATTAACAAATTTCAAATATAAATATGTCAATTCATCACTGATTACTTTACCTTTCCTCTAGCTTCAAACTTCAGCTGTCTCATAACTGTATCATAAGAGTCTGGTTTCTCATCGTCAGCAATGTTATTTCCAGATATTTTCGAAGCAGATACAATTGGAAGTAGATCCTTCCATTCTGTGTCTAGTTTTTCCGTCAGTTCAATTGTTTGTTCACGGAGTCGCTGCTTTTCAGCTTTACGTTTCTTTGACTCTGCAATTAACTGTTCAATGAGATCTTTTCTACTCATTGCACTTTCATTTGTAGATTTCTTCAGAATACCTCCTCCAAAGTGGGCATCTTCAACAAAATGAGCTGTAAAAATAAATGTTTATTAATACAAACTTTTTATTATAAAACATTAAGTTTCAACTATCTTTTTTTCTGAATTTTAAAAACAGCACTTAAGTTAATTATTCTCTATTTTAATAACAGTATGTCCATATTTGCATAATTTGTAATTATATACAGTGTTTTCATTCCTGGATACACTCTTTTTACTCTTGTACAATCACTGAACAAGTAATATTACTGTGTTAATATTATGGCACATTACCTGGCTGACGAACACCAAATCAAAACTAGTTAGCCAGGTAAGTTACCATAATATTAACACAGTTAAGCAGTTATTAACTTCTAATGATGATAGAGAAGGTCAGAAGGAACAATAATTTGTCACGAAGAACCCGTATTCGGAAACATACAGTTTAGATGCCAGAAGCTTGTGTATTTGTCCATAACTTCTTGCAAACTAGGCCACCTATTTCCCATTTGTAAATCCTGTATGGGAGGTTAGTTGCACAATGATTTTTACTGCTAGTCTTTCCAAACCATTTTCTTATTTAACTTACAAGGAATAAATTATTTATCAACTGATGGAAAAAGTTGTAAGAATTTAACATTTCAGGAGGTCTCTGAAATGGCATCATCCGATCACAATACAAAGATAGCAATGTCGCAACATTTACTGACACGCCCTTTCAAACATTCTAGGTGTAGCTCGGATCCTATCATAGACAAGCAAGTTTCTGCCAGTAGTTCTTACTCAGTGTCAACAAGTGTCTAGTGAACAATTGCTCTGATATGGCTGTACAACAAAAAATCAAGCTGGCTTAAATCTGGGATTGCAGTGGGATCTTCTTGCAATCCATTGTGCGCGAAGACGTCATGAATCTCGTTTCCAATAAATTCACGTAGCTAGTCAAATCAACAAAGGTAAAATGAACTGGTGACCTCCAGGATAATGGTACCTTCTAAATAAAAAAGACTCTTCAGGCGGTGTAAATGTACATGAAAGGTCGGCCTGCTAGGCCTACTCAAAAGCACCTAAATCAGTGGTATTCAATCTATGATACGCATACCACCTGGAATATGAGGGGTTGTCTATTGATTATGTATGTACAAATGCTGACATTTATTTTATTTACTTGTTGATGATTTATATGATTTTTGTTGATAGAAACTTACACAACATAGAACTGCATGCATTGTATTCTTCATCTGACATAATTAGGAACATTAAATCCAAATGTTTGAAATGGACAGGGCATGTAGCATGTATGGGCGAATCCAGAAATGCATATAGTGTTAGTTGGGAGGCCAGAGGGAAAAAGACATTTGGGGAAGCCAAGACATAGATGGGAGGATAATATTAAAATGGATTTGAGGGTGGCGGGATATGATGCTAGAGACTGGATTAATCTTGCACAGGATAGTGACCGATGGCAGGCTTATGTGAGGGCGGCAGTGAACCTCCGGGTTCCTTAAAAGCCAGTAAGTTAAGTAAGTTGAGGATTTAATGCAGTTTTTCCTTGTTTCGGTAACATTTTACATAAATGTTGTTGTTTAAGTAATACTAACAAGACACTAACAAGAGGCGACTAGGCAAGAAGATAATGGGGTAGGGTGGCCAGTTCCTTTCCCCTCCATTGCATACATCGCAGATTAGCTACATATTACACTAATCAGACTTCAGATGCATATAAACAATTGTTCTTCCTCTGATATATATCACCAAGTGAGATGTACAGCCTGATAACTGATGTACATAGCATCAGTAACTAGTGTATAATAATAATAATAATAATAATAATAATAATAATAATAATAATAATAATAATAATAATAATAATAATATTTTGAATACTACATCAACTATAGTCTTTTGTTCTTTCTTATATACAGTAATTGCAATGCAGTGTTGGGATACGAAGGTAAAAAAAAATATATTTTTGGGATATGCTAGCAAAAAAGTTTGAATACCATTGACTTAAACCAGTGGCCGTAGCACTCGCTGAAATGTGCAATGGGTATGCAGTGCCGTCCCGTGTGCACTGTCGTGCAACAGGGAGAGATAGAGAGCATACCCGCTAGCAGCTACAAGAGCACTATAGTGCACTGCGTTTTCCGCGGGTAAGAGAGGCTAGCCCCAGCGTGCTCTGTGCTGACGACCCCTGACTTAAACAGTAAGAAACCCACTGAAAAGATATGTCAAAAGGTTGTTCTGGTGTAGGATAATATGGGACACACTTATAATCACTTTAATGACCTATTACAGTTAAACGGTACATTTCCAGAAACAGGTTTCTTATGGCAAATTGTTCCTTCTGATACTCTTTACAATAGTGAAGAGCATGTAACATAATCATGTGAATGCCATGCATCCATTAAGAGACTGGAAAATAATGAAGATTACAAATTGCCCACCGTCAAGTTTTCCTCTTTCTTCTTCATCTTCATCTTCACTGCGAGGATCATCAAACTTTTCAATTTCACTTAATGTTTGTCCACGATGTGTCAGTATCTCGTCATCAGCCAAATTAAAAATTGTTTTCTGAAAGACATAAAAAAACATAACAAAATGAAATTGATATAACTTAAATGAAGTGCAAATTGTATTTTAAAAATATATGTAATAGCCTATATATATTATAAATTCACTTTACCTTATTATGAACTTTCATTCTTTCAGCAGTAAACCGAGCCATAATTCTATCCTCTGCAGTCATAGCGCTGTTTTTTTCACCTATTCTTCTATCTAAGAATTTATTAGATTTATCTTTTATACGGTATTCTTGAAGGAGAGTTTTCTTCCTCTGAAAAAGAAAGGAAACATTAAATCCAGCTTAATTATTTTACTGATAAAAAGAGTTATTAATAAAAATCATCCTTGACAGACTAGCAACCATTCGGTCTGAGGTTCGTGGGTTCAAATCCTGTACAAGGTGATGGATTTTAAATGATGATAAAATCCTTAGCATGGTTTCCTCTGGAGGGGAAATAAATCTGGGTGGCCGTACGAATACTATACCTGATATGTTTAGTCAACTGTCTGAAGACAGATCGGATCCCACAAGTGACACCAACAAGGCATCACTCATGAGACAACTAGACCAGAAGATAATGGGGTAGGGTGGCCAGTTCCTTTCCCCTCTATTGCATATATCATTGAATAGTTACATATTACACTAATCAGATTTCCGTTCAGAGTCAATGTTACTTATGTCCCGCCCACTATAGAGACATAGGCCAATTTTACACATATTTAGTATAACTTGTTGCTTCTTTGACAGGTTAGGTTTGGTTAGTTTAGGTTTTTGTTATAGCCTACCTTGCATATACGATTATAGCGCAACATTGGCAGTGATAAAAGTGAAATATTCGTTCAGTGGGTGTTGGATACTCTACATTCACCGGTTAAAGTGCACAACGAGATGATAAGAAATTTTTTGTGTTAAGGACTAGTATTTTCTTTTGATCAAAAATACAATAAAAATGCAGTAAAATTCAGTATTTTACCATGAATCAAAATAATAAAAATGGTCGCCCAGGATGTATTTTAATGTTGAATAATCTCTGTGGCTGAAAGTGTCGTCAAATAAAATACTATTAACTTACCGGTACTATTATTTATAAAAGTAATTCAAACGTTATGACATATCCATATTACTCTACGCTATTACCTAAGCCTAAAACAATTATTCAGAAGAACAATCTGGGATAACAAATTATTTAATAAAATTACTACGAATTACAACTCTATCTCGAATATTTTTTAAATTTTCATTCCATTTATACATTCCACAGAAACTTTAAGATGTGGAATAAGTCAAGAGTTACATACTTTTTCGACGAGATGAGGTGAGGCCGAGGATTCGCCATAGATTACCTGACATTGGCCTTAAGGTTGGGGAAAATCTCAGAAAAAAGCCCTAACCAGGTCATCTGTCCAAGCAGGACTCTAACCCAAGTCTGAGCGCATCTCCAGGCAAGCGAGTCCGCTAACTGACTGAGCTATGCCGGTGATACTACAAACATACGCAATACATGGCAAGCACTTTAATTCAATTTACATGCATCCAACAATTTTATTAATCAATTGAGTAGAAGGTATGACTAGCCTGTGTAAAAATTTGATTCTGTCCTGAAATTTTTCTCACGGCCCCTCAATTATGTTTCCTAAAATTATTACTTCACAAGCTTCACTCTATAGTTGCCTCGATTTCTCACAAAGTTAGGGCACGGATTTTAGCTACTTAACTGCATTTTAGAGTCGTACTATGCTTACAATCTAACATAACCTAACTTTCCATAATGCGGTACTCAAGTCAATTTTTAAAATTCAATTAAGTGTTATGATTTATTACTCCTGCAGAACGAGACTAGTGATAATTTATTACCTTTGTTATGGCTTTGGCACGGGCTACTCCTGGAAGTCCGATGTCATTTTTCTTTTTCCGCCCTAGAACTTCGTATTTCTGTCGATTAACATGTACTTCAAACGGATTCAGAACCTTCTTCTTTTCAGAATTACTTTTAATTGCCATATCGGAGAGACGCTTCTTTTTTGCTTTATTTGAAAATTTTCCCATTTTTTAACAAGATAATTTTCCAGAAGCTATGTAAAATATTATATACCGCCTCCTACTCAAACGACACAAATGAAAACATCACCACACGCACAGCACGTGCACACGTTCAACATTTCACAACCATAGACAAATAACAGACAACTAACGCCATCTGTTGTTTACCGTCATTTGAATGCGGAAACATAAAAAGTAAAATATCCCTTTTACAGCTAGTTGTACTCATAAATGTCCTCAGAAACAATGTTTTTATTTTATTAGATGTAAGTTAAAATGTTTACTTTATTAAATTAAACCATACTCTTCATTAACTATAGCATCCAATCAAAATATCAATTTTTCTGCTGGCAGTTGCAGTAGTTTGCAGATTGGGTCTGCGGACATCCGACTGGTCTGCGCATGCGTATTAGGAAGTGTCAGAATCGCACTTGGTCGTCAGAGCGGCTGATGCAGGCGTTAAGAGGCCACGTAACAATTTCGTTATACGAAACGTGTGTTGAATTTTATTTATACATTGTTTTCTGAAATATAATATAATTTCAGAATGGTTAGTATGTAATTGTCCTTGGTAAAGTATAATAATTTCGATAGCTGTTTTTAATTGTAAGATATAAAACTGTGTGAGGATAGTATCGAAGTGTTTATCCTAACCACAATATGACACATTTCAAAAGTTGCATTAGCCCTCTCGGTAGAGCAACTTGGTAAGCGTATTATACTTCATTTAATAACTGCAGTTAGTCAGTGAAAAAAACAGGAATTCATTATCAAAAGAACTCAGATTCATCTATGAAAAGTACCCAAAATACTCAATTTGTACACTAAGGAATCATTCCGGGACGCGGAGACCATCCCCGCATTTTTTTAAAGTCATACTGATTATATTACAAAGAACTTTAGTATTTCGGAATACTGAAAGTAAGTTTGGGAACCCGTAAGTTTATTAAATGTATGCCATGTTAAGTTACTTTGACAATGTCACACTGTTTTATTTGCAGGCCTAACAGCGACTTAACGATGGGTCCCAAATTTATTACCATTGCCATTTTTTCCAAGTCTGATTATGTATGTCGATCTACATAAAATATACTCCTTTTTTTCCCCCACACCTGTCACCTATATACTGTATTTCCATGATCTGATTTCTATTCATTTGAAAAGGAATTTACAAAAACCTAAAATGTTCGAGTTTCCATTGTAAAATTGGTACGGTATATTTCATCATTAAATTGTAATGTGCAGTAATTGTAAAAGATAAGCTTATGTGCAGTCATTTGAACAGTTAGCTCAGTCGGCAAAACGACTGGGTTGAAATCGAAAGGTTGAAGGTTCAATCCTGAGTGGAGGAAATTTTTTTTCTTAACAGTAATTTTCACATTATCTCGGGTTTTTTTCTTAACAATAATTTTTATAGCAGCTTGGAATTGAAGTCACCTCTCAAACAAATATGTACAAAAGGATCTGGATTTCAACAATTTATTTCATAGTATAGATAAATTCCGTTAACAACATAACAGAACAGCACGAGGTTTATTGTATATTATATTTTAAACTATGGAAAAATCTCTCCTTAACTTATTGAATCCAATCATAAATAAACTGAAATCTTACCACCTGATCGTGTTAACATGTGTGACTAACAAAGCCTCTGTTATGGTACAGGTTTTTTCTGTACTACTTTTATTTCCCCTGGCATTCTCATTTAACCAGTGATTCATTTTATCGGTAACTATACCAAAATCTCTATAACTGAAAACGAACGCACTGATTTAAGTTATTATAATAATTATAGGTGTTTTTACGTTTTAGAGCGATGTGAGTATTGTAAGAGTAAATTAAATTCTAAAGCAATCACGACTTACAGACGTTTTCATCCCAAACACAATAGTAAGAAAGAGCAGTTTAAGATAGTAATCACTAGGAATAGAGCTTGACCTTACAAATTGCTGATCTGTGTTGTCTTCACGTGATGGACAATATTATTTTTTTATGAAGCTATATGGTAGGTCATTCTTTTCTTAGTAAATTATAGAAATAGTGCTCATGTACGGAAATGTAATTTTGTTATCTCTTCTGTTATTTGAATATTTTGTGTCATGTTGTCTGTAAATATGAAACATATAATTTACACTGTTATACTGTTTTTTTTTTCTGCATTAGCCTCTGAGGTTGGATATAAAACGTAAGCTGACAGCTCGGTCTGATCGAGTGAAATGCGTTGATCTCCACCCAACCGAGCAGTGGATGTTAGCTTCATTGTACAATGGAAATGTCCATGTCTGGAATCATGAAAGTCAACAGCTCGTTAAGTCCTTTGAGGTAGGTACTTTTGTTAATTAAAGTTATAAAGTTAACAAGTTATATTTAGTAAATTACGTTTAAAATATGTTTCTACCTAATTATGTACAACAGAATTTAATTTTGTTTAAATATAATAAGTTTGTTTTATTTAACATATACTTAAATTGTTGTTATTTTTATTCAACGATACATTTTTATGGTTTTTAATATTATTTATTTTACATCTTCATTATATATTTTTATTACTTCATTTTCTGTGCAACTGTGCGTCATCTCGAAATCTAAAAAATCGTGTATTTGATTCCATGACTAGAATAATATTGGTTTTTTTTTCACATCATGACACATAAAGACTACATCAGTATGCTGTCTGTAATTTCAATTTATGAATTCATGATCATATACAACGAAATTTCTATTTTCAGGTGTGTGATCTGCCTGTACGAGCAGCAAAATTTGTACCACGCAAGAATTGGATCGTTACAGGATCAGATGATATGCAAGTTCGTGTATTTAATTACAACACTTTGGAGCGTGTACACGCATTCGAAGCTCATTCTGACTATGTTAGATGCATTGCTGTTCATCCCACTCAGCCTTACCTTCTGACCAGCAGTGGTAAGAAATTGAATCATAATCTCTTAGAATTACAACACTGCAAAGACCACAATCCCCAATAGCTCGCACTATATGGACTTCTGTGAATTTTAAAATTAAGTTTTATTGAATATTACCATTTATTTGTAATAGTCGTTGTATAAGTAAATACAGTGAATAATAGAGAATGGAATTAAAATAATTACATTCATACTTAATATAGGCTATTTTAGTCACACTGTTCAATCCTTAAAAATGTCTCTGTCATGATTTAAAGAAAATTACATGTTTCTTTTTCTCTTTAGAAGATTCCTAGTTTCTAATGATCTGTTTTTTTTGCATTTAATAATATTCACACATTTGGCTACATTGGGTATGAAACTGGAAATTGCTCTGTTATACAGTGTGATTGAGAAGTCTCTCCGCAGTGCCTGTATAGCCGAGAATCCACTAGGCAGAGAATTCAAGTGTATTTGGTAGAGAATTTAAGTGTATGATGGACTGGGGGTGTGAGGTTGTCATACCGGAATGAATGGTGGAGTGTCAACTTTCTACAGGATTGTATTCTAGGGTTACTAGAACTAATAGAGCTGCGGAGGGACTTTTCGATCACACTGTATTTAATTTTTGACACAAGCAAAATAAGAACAAGAGTTGAAAACTTCAGAATTTAATTCCTGTTTGTAGCAGTAATATTATAGTCGCAACACTGTTGTTTCCGGCGTGACTCCTCCTCTTTGCTTATGTCTTAGAAAATGAAGACTCTATAAAGTCTAGGTAGGTAGTATTGTTCGCCATTTTTGTTCTTATGTTGCCGAGCTACCATACGAGGAATCTATTTGCCACACCGTTACACATTATCACGTCGTAGCTCCTATGATAATAAATCAAATGCACTGTAATTCAGCAAATAATTGAGCGGCATATAACGTCCTCGTGTGCTTTCTGCGAACGCCAACGAAAGAGCCAAAATGGCGGCCGATTATATTAAGTATTTATCGAGCCTTAAGAAATGAATTGGCAAATCACAAGACGCACACGTTTAAATGTAGCCGACCTGTAACGCGATTGGCTGCCGGAAATTAGAGGGATGGGACTATAGTTAATTCCTCTAATCTGATATAATGTAATTTATATATTCTACATTGTTCTATTTCGTTTACAGACGACATGCTCATCAAATTATGGAACTGGGATAAACAGTGGTCATGTCAACAGGTTTTTGAAGGACACACACACTATGTGATGCAGATAGTTATAAATCCTAAGGACAACAACACATTTGCAAGTGCATCACTTGATCGCACAGTTAAGGTACTATAGTAAACTGTTTATATAATTCTAATTAAATATTTGTTCATTCAATCATAACACTTCAATCTAATATCTGCAATTTGGAATGAAATCCATAATTTGAAAAGAAATATGTGGAAAGAGGCCCTAATGGAATATTTATTATATCATAGGACTTTAATCAAACATCTGCAATTTGGAAATCAATTTATGGTCACATGACCTAATAAAATATGAATTTTCAGTTGACAGCAATATAGTATCAGATTTGATTACTAACATTTAATTGCGTGTTATTCATTGTATTTGAAGTGCTGATAATATGTTTATGCTCGACCATGCCGAAATGTAGTAATTATACACCTGGTAGCAGTCCTTTAATGCATGTCATTAAAGTACATTACTCATTAAAGTACAGGTGTTCAGCCAATGACAACTCAGCTTACAGGTGTTCAGCCAATGACAAGTCAGCTTTGTACCATTATAAAACCGCAAGTATCGATTATTCTCGGATATGCATTCGAAAGAGAATTAGCGAAAAGTCACGGAGGCTGGAAATCCAATACTGTCGCAGAATGTTATGTTCTGTTACTATAATAATTAGAGTTAATTGTAAATAATATTCAAATAAATTCAATTTGTCATCTCGTTTTTCAATGTCGAATTCAATAATCAAGGTTATATCAAGTTTAACGGGATTACATAAAGGTCAATGACATTATTGTTCCTCAGAAAAAATCAATTTTTCGTGTCTGCGTACATCTCACAATTCACGACCTAGAACAAGGTCACTTCCGATCTTGTCAGATACAAATAAAATGTATACATCTGAATAATTTCAAGTTAGAAATATGGTCGAGCATAAAAAGTCGTATGAAACTTGCCTATAATGGTAATTAAGATGCTCGTATGAATATTATGAAACTCGCTTGCGCTTGTTTCATAAACATCCATACTTGCGTCTTAATTACTATCATTATAGGCTCGTTGCATAATGTACTATTAAAGATACGTGATTAAATATTTCAGGTATGGCAGCTGGGGTCATCAACACCTAATTTCACACTTGAAGGTCATGAAAAGGGTGTGAACTGTGTTGATTACTACCATGGTGGTGATAAACCATACTTGATTTCTGGAGCAGATGATCGGCTTGTTAAAATCTGGGATTATCAGAATAAGACCTGTGTTCAGACTCTTGAAGGACATGCTCAAAACATCTCTGCAGGTATTTGTTGCATCAGAATTTTGGTAGGCCTTTTAATTGTAAATTAACAAATAGAAAATAAGCGAGAATACATTTATGTTTGTTAACATGAAAACTACTCACTTGAGTTTTTTCTCCTTCACAAGAAAAAAATTGTTGAATTAGTAGTTGTTGACATTAGTCTTATGTTTGCAGTGTGCTTCCACCCAGAGCTTCCTATAGTGTTGACAGGCTCTGAGGATGGTACAGTCCGCATTTGGCATGCTGGTACTTACAGACTGGAGTCGTCACTTAACTATGGGTTAGAGCGTGTCTGGACTGTTGCTTGCATGAGGGGCTCCAACAATGTGGCCCTTGGGTTGGTATCATATTACATTGTATATCTGAATCCGAGTTGTTTATGATGTAGTCAACATATAGAAGCAAAATGTCCTCAATCTTGTGGTTATCATGTTAGCCATTGAATGCGAGGTTCTCAGGCGAAAGTGATGGATTTTGAAAGGTGATAAAATTCTTACCAAGTTATAACTAATATAAAAGCAAGAATATGGAGAGGAGCGAGATTTAAGGGGTTAGGTACAGCCACTGCCTGCTAGATCACATCCTATGGCTGCTTATACTGCCTGCCCAGTCAACGGTTATGCGCGAACAGCCACTAGGTGGCAGGTAATGACATTGCATATACTGATAATGTTAATAGCGGTGGGCACTGTCTGCCACCTAGCGGTAAAATAACTTTGATTGAGCAGGCAGTTTACGCAGCTATAGGATACGATCCAGCAGGCAGTGGGTACAGTTTACAACAGTAAAATTTTTAAAATATTCAACATTTTTTTCCTCCATTACTGTATCTTGTACAATAATGAAAATTGGTATGTGTAAAATACTGTCCTTCTGCTACATGAAAAAAATATTGTTAATATTTTAAAAAATTATTTATTTTTTTTTTTTTAGGTTCAAAATGTTGGCAATTCACTGTGCAATGATGAAGCGTTTCCCTCATAACTCATAAACTTGTTAACTTTTTCATATTCTCTCTCTTTTATTTTATTGCTGAAACTCATGTTTACAATATCATGCTCTTTCAACTATATTCCTTAATAAATAATATATATTTTTTTATTTTGTGTTAGAAGAAAATTTATTTTTTTATCAGAATCTATCAAAGGTAGAGAAGTGATCTTGCATCATATTGTAGATATGACATGCATAAATGCACACAAAATATTTCATCACAGAATGTTGGATAGTTTTTGAGTTATGTGGGAAATGCTTCATCACTGCACAGTGAATTGAATTTTGAAAGAAAAAAAAAAATTTAAATATATATATTTTTTAAATTTTAAAAATATTTTTATGCTCGACCATGCCGAAATGTAGTAATTATACATCTGGTAGCAGTCCTTTAATGCATGTCATTAAAGTACACCTATTCATTAAAGTTCAGGTTTTCGATTATTCTCGGATATGCAATCGAAAGACAACGAGGGAAACGTCACGGAGGCTGGAAATCCAATACTGTCGCAGAAGGTTATGTTCTGTTACTATAATAATTAGCGTTAAGTAAATAATATTCAAATAAATTCAATTTGTCATCTCGTTTTTCAATTCTAAATCAATTTCCAGGATATATCAAAATTAGTTCATGTTACATTACATCAAGGTCAATGACATTATTGTTCCTCGGAAAAAATCAATACTTTCGCGTCTGCGCACATCTCACAATTTACGAGCTATGAACAAGGTCACTTTCGAGCTTCTGTCAGATACAAATAAAATGAATACTTCTGAATAATTTCAAGTTAGAAATATGGTCGAGCATAAAAAGTCTTATGAAACTTGCCTATTATGGTAATTAAGACGCTCGTATGAAAATTATGAAACTCGCTTGCGCTCGTTTCATAAACAAACATACTCGCGTCTTAATTACTATCATTATAGGCTCGTTGCATAATGTACTATTTTTCATATAGCAGAAGGACAGTATTTTACACATACCAATTTTCATTATTGTACAAGATACAGTAATGGAGAAGAAAATTGTTGAATACTTCCAAAAATTTTACTGTTGTAAGCTGTACCTAACCTCTTAAAAGATGAATAAGACAGAATACTCTGTTTAAGCCACCATAACAGAAATAAAATGCAAAAAGTCCCTTTCTACTGTGACTAAACATTTTGTGTAGAAAATTTTCTATTTCTGAATCTGCACTTGTGTTACTCATCGTAGTGAAAGAATTCAACATAAGAAAGTGTTTGTCTTCATTAAAACTTCTAATTGCTGAGAATCATGTTGTGTAACCATTTAACAGCTGTGTATGTTTTATAACAGCTATGATGAAGGCAGCATAATGGTCAAGGTTGGACGAGAGGAGCCTGCAGTCTCAATGGACGCCAGTGGCGGGAAAATTATCTGGGCTCGTCATTCAGAAGTACAGCAAGCCAATCTAAAAGCAATGGGAGAAGGCGCTGAAATTAAAGATGGGGAGAGACTGCCTCTAGCTGTGAAGGATATGGGCAGCTGTGATATCTACCCTCAGACAATAGCTCACAATCCAAATGGAAGGTTAGAAAATTGTATAAAAATCACTAGTCCGTAACATACTTCTCAGCTTCCAGTACACATCAATCGTCATTGTGTATACTATAAAGTTTATAATTGGAAAATTCTTTTAAGTCATTAATAAGTTCATTGGAGCTGTACTTAAAGTCATTATTGAAATTCATTGATTCTCTATAGACTGATAAGATTCTAATGGTGGATTGCAAGAACATATTTATTCTTTCGTTAGGCACTAACGGATCAGTAAGTTCCAAAGACGCGTTGCAAGAAACATCTTTAGTGTTATTGGTCCGTTAAAGGATTCACTAACTTAGAGATCTGATTTCCCTCCTATATTAAGATTTATTCCTTTGTTAGACAGCCATCTTGCGTTCATTTTGTGTATTGGCAAGTAGTATATATATATATATATATATATTGATTCATCATAATGTTACCTGTATGAGATTCAGGCATGCGATATTTTGTATATAGACCTATATACACGATATTAAAATAATATTGCATGTCGATGGTTAAAAAGTGATACCTCGTATTTGTACATTTACACGTAAATAAAAAAACTGTTTTAGAAATTAGTTTCTCAAAATAGACAAACTTACTCCTATATAAATGTTCCTGCTTTGCTACATACCGCAAGATCTTCTATTCGACAACAAAATATTAGTACACTGTCCAATTTGTGAACATAATAATAATAATAATAATAATAATAATAATAATAGGAAGCATATGCCATTAGAAAAGTTCAGGATAATAGACAGGGTTTGGAGTTGAATGGGTTACATCATCTTCTTGTCTATGCGGATGACGTGAATATGCAGGAGAAAATCCACAAACGATTAGGGAAAACGCGGAAATTCTAGTTCAAGCAAGTAAAGCGATAGGGTTGGAAGTAAATCCCGAAAAGACTAAGTATATGATTATGTCTCGTGACCAGAATATTGTACAGAATGGAACTATAAAAATTGGAGATTTATCTTTCGAAGAGGTGGAAAAATTCAAATATCTTGGAGCAACAGTAACAAATATAAATGCCACTCGGGAGGAAATTAAACGCAGAATAAATATGGGAAATGCGTGTTATTATTCAGTTGAGAAGCTTTTGTCATCTAGTCTTCTGTCAAAAAAACTGAAAGTTAGAATTTATAAAACAGTTATATTACCGGTTCTGTATGGTTGTGAAACTTGGACTCTCATTTTGAGAGCGGAACAGAGATTAAGGGTGTTTGAGAATAATGTTCTTAGGAAAATATTTGGGGCTAAGAGGGATGAAGTTACAGGAGAATGGAGAAAGTTACACAATGCAGAGCTGCACGCATTGTATTCTTCACCTGTTAGGAACATAAAATCCAGACGTTTGAGATGGGCAGGACATGTAGCACGTATGGGCGAATCCAGAAATGCATATAGAGTGTTAGTTGGGAGGCCGGAGAGCAAAAGACCTTTGGGGAGGCCGAGACGTAGGTGGGAAGATAATATTAAGATGGATTTGAGGGAGGTGGGATATGATGGTAGAGACTGGATTAATCTTGCTTAGGATAGGGACCAATGGTGGGCTTATGTGTGGGCGGCAAAACCTCCAGGTTCCTTAAAAGCCAGTAAGTAATGTAGTTAATCTAAATAGTAATAATGTAGTTAAACTAAATTACCAATTTTGTAGATACGAGGTATCTCTTCTTAGCCATCGATGTACGGTAATTTGATTACGTATTTATTTATTTAGTTATTCATTCATTCATTCATTAATTCTTCTATTTTTTTTATGTTTTCACAAATATTTTCAGATTTGTGGTTGTATGCGGCGATGGAGAATATATAATTTACACTGCCATGGCACTGCGAAACAAAGCCTATGGATCTGCACAGGAGTTTGTGTGGGCGCAGGACTCATCTGAGTATGCTACTCGAGAAGGCAGTTCTACTGTCAAAGTATTCAAGAATTTTAAGGAGAAGAAAGCTTTCAAGCCGGAATTTGGGGCTGAAGGTAAACCTTAGTATGCATTTACATACATTATATTTTTGCATGTTGATAACTTTTGTGGACCATAACAGCCCTTCTAGGACTATAACCTGTATGGATGATGATGATGATGATGATGCTGGTGCTGCTGCTGCTGCAATTAACATGCATTATACTTTATACAGCTGGACTACGTATGGAAGCTTTGTTTTACATAATGTATCTATTTTATATAAAATTGCATAATCTAGAGGAATAGATACTGGTAATCTTTTGAAAAGTACACAAATGTACCATCTATATTTTAGTGTTTTCCGAATCGTAATAGTCTAAGTTAGCTGCCTCAGTGGTTTTGTGGCTAGAGCGCTATATTTATAATTCTGTGGGTTTGAGTTCGATCCCTGGCATACTCTTTGTTTGTAACATGTGTTGGGAAAATCCGTTGTCCATGTAACACAAGGGTTTTCTCTGGGAGCTGGTTCCCCTTTGTTATCTCAACAAATGTCCATCATCATTATGTCGCAGATATAGTGTAGACCAGCCTCCTGTGGCGCATCCAGGGCAATGACTCTGTTAGTAAATTGGTCTATACAACTGGCTTCATATGTGTGAATGATGAACACACAAGTATCCGCCTTAGTAAAAAAAAATATTCTAAGTTATGTCAGCATAACAAAATGTTAAATTTCTGATATACAGAGATGTCTGTAGCAAGTCAATTTCTAAGAATAAAATAGGATTATAACTTGGTTAGATTAGCATGTGTATGCCTGTTGAGCATAGTAATGGAGACTGAATCTAAAGTATAAAGCAAAAAACTGGTAAGTTGCTTTGGAATGCACAAAATGTGTAATGAGAAAGTACAGGGTCCTTAATATATATAGCTGCCGTAGCATGGAATCTGGCTCCTGGGCAACAGGGCAAGCATCAACTGGTAAAATGCTGCCTATAATGGCGGAAGCAGAAATAGATTATGAAACCTGTCATACAATAAGTGTCATCTTTCCACTCATATACAAGCTTGATATCTCGAGAATGTGTTCATTAAAATATATCTAGTTCTGAAATAGTGGGCTTGAGGGATTCTTTATGACACATTTCTTCAGGAGCATATTCAATTAAGTCAGTAATATGATGATTAACTGGAAGAGAGCAGCACATATTAATGCTTGTAAAAAATCACATAAAATTTCAGTAGTCATTCAAAATAAATATAAAAAAAATTTGTACTCTGGTGTTGAGAATCGTGTATTTGATTCATATGTTTTTGTTATCATCATAACCAACTTTCAAGTGAACTAACACACAGTCAAATATTAGTTTGAGGTTTTTTTTTTTTTTTTTTTAGAATTTATTTTATTTACTTCATTAATCCAAGTTTTAAAATGACAGAGCAAACTAAGACATTACATAATTATATTAATATCAACTACAGAGAAAGTATGGAATGAATTAACAAAACGAAACTAAGAACACAAGAGATACAATCAATTGACAAATAGAAAAACTGAAATAGCAAATGGAATATCACAACATTAAGTTTAATTGTTTATAATTCTGTGAATGACCATTCAAAAGTCGATAGCACTATCAATACTTCTGCAGAGACCAAACAGAAATGTGATCACAGTGATGAAACCGATGATTATAGTGATTAGAAGACCTATAATTAGACTTTCCAAGAAAGATGTTTGAAAAGAAAGTTCGGTGGACAAAAACAATAAGTCAGTGATTTTTTATTCTTTTGCTTCTTACTGACACTGTAAGTATGTATTAAGTTACTTCAGTTATTGTCACAATAATGAATAACTCTTCAATTAATTTTTAAATCTTAATGGGATTTTGGAATAAACAATCTAACAACCCTCATTTTCTCTTTTCCTCCATTTTATGACTTACACTCACTGCCTTCTGAGCCATCCATATTTTAATATGTTTTCTTGATGGTACTGTTTATTTATAGTTGTGTCTTGTAACAACACATAATCATTATTTCAGGTATATTTGGCGGATTCTTACTGGGGGTGCGCTCAGTGACAGGACTAGCATTCTATGATTGGGAGTCACTGGAACTAGTACGTCGCATTGAGATTCAGCCTCGACATGTATTCTGGTCAGAGAGCGGGAACTCGTGTGTCTGGCTACAGAAGAGAGCTACTTTATTCTGAAGTATGACGCTGCTATTGTGGCCCGGGCTCATGAGACTAAAGAAGGCCTGACAGAAGATGGCGTTGAGGAAGCATTCACTGTGAGTTACTTCTTTTGTTTTCACATAACGATAAGTCACTTTTCATTGCTAAATATTTCATCATTTCTAAATTTCATATGTGTTTTTTTATAAATCACTTTGTATTTTGTTAATTGGGTTAATGATCATTGTTTATTTAATTACTTGTTAACTTCTCTGAGTTCTGAGACATTTGTAGAACACTCTGAAAATTGAATATTTTCATGGTTAACTACCGGTATTTTTATTGTTATACTGTTGTGACATTTTGCTCTTGATATTCATTGTCTTGTATGGCAACCTGCAATGGTGGGAAGATTATAAAAATAAAATAATGCAAAAATATAAAAGTAAAATAATGCAAAAAGAAAGAAATAATAGCAGGTAGGTAGACATTTAAAGGAATGTGTTGCAAACTTGAAATCAATGCAGTGTCATTCAAATATCTACTTGAGACGCAAAAATATTCAACATATTCTTCAGTAAAGAACAATAAATTTTCTAGACATAAACGTAATGTTTACATATACTGGGTGTTCAGTTCAAAGTGTGTCATGGCTCGCTGTATGCCGTCATATGGCTAGTCGATGAGCCTAGAGAATTCAATCTTCCTACACTTCTGCAGAGGTGTATTATCTATGTGTCAGAGAAGTTGCCTAGCAAGTACGGCGTTCATTCTGAAGAGTACTTACTGATATGTACAGTAATGCCGGTAGTGGCAGGAATGTGAACTGTTTGGAAACATGTACTGAGGTGGGTTTTTTTCTTATTGTCGGGATATGGGGAGAGGGTTAAGACGATTTCTTACGTATTTGTTTACATTAACTTCGACAGTCAACATGGACACGGAGCATTTGATTTGTATTGTGGAATGTTGCCGTACGCAACCGATGATAACAAATACCCTGCATACGACTTGCCTGCGCAAAACACAGTTCGAAAGAGATTATGGTAGCACACAGACCGTACAGACTGCCATCTGTTGCTACGACATTCAAGTTATACCGTACATGTTCTCAAGTTCAGATTGAACGCCTTGATTAATAGGCAACTTCTCTGACATAAAAGCTGAAACTCGCTTCAAATCGCTGACTCACAACAGTGACGTCATGACACACTTTGAAATGAACACCCAGTATATAAAATATATATTTAATATTTATATACATAGAATGTTATATAGGTAATGTGAATAACAGAACTGTTATTATCTTCTTCTGCTTATTAAAACAGGATTTCTGTTTCTTTCAAATAGTTTCTAGGTGAAACACACGAGTCTGTTCGAACAGGCTTATGGGTTGGAGACTGCTTCATCTATACGAATGGTGTGAATCGCATCAACTATTATGTTGGTGGAGAGATTGTGACTGTGTCACATCTGGACCGCACCATGTACCTGCTTGGTTATGTCCCACGGGACAACAGGTAATATAAATTCGTTTTAATTTAGCTTGAAAGCATTACAGTTACTAATGTATGTGCACAGTAATATTCTTCCACAAAATATGAAACTCAAATATTTTTAATACTTCAAATTTGTACTAGCTTAGGCATCCTTGGTGACCTAATGGTTACAGATGTCTGCTATTATGCCTATATTTTTTTCGAGTTCAAGTCTGGGTGAAAGGGTGATAAAAATCCGTAGCATGACTTCTTCTATTGAAAGGGAAGTTCTTGAGAAATAGCATACTCTATTTATTGTTTAATCAGCACGTTGCTGGACTCGCATACTAATAAGCAAGTTGAAAAGATAGATTAATGGTACTCTTAGACACAAGTGGTTGCTACTTCAAGACTAAATGTAAAATTAAACATCATTTTTACGGGATGTGAATTTAACTTATTTTATTACAGGCTGTACCTTGGAGATAAGGAACTAAATGTTGTGTCATATTCACTATTACTTTCTGTACTGGAATATCAAACTGCTGTGATGCGTGGTGATTTTGAGACAGCAGACAGAGTATTACCAACCATTCCACGCAGTCAACGGACGAGAGTGGCTCACTTTTTGGAGAAACAGGCAAGTCTTTTTTTTTCTTTCAGACGTTGTTTTCTGTTACTTGGACTGCAGAATAGACAAAGATGGAAATCACAAATTTCACCATTTATAGCAATAAAGGGAATATGGTAATTTATTTGTTCTTAAAGAATTACTTGCTACAGTCTTTCAAATAACTTGCAATTCCTTAAAAATTAGTTCTTTAATTATTGTGTTATTTGAATTGAAGCACTATCAATATAAAATAGTTTTTAATAAAATGGCATATAATTCTTTTTAATATACTGATATGTAACATTTTAAACGAATTTTCAATATAGAATTTATATCATTAATCTAATATTATGCTGACATTGTAGAAATAATTTCATCATACTATAGATACGATTTTAACATAATTTCAAATTTTAAAACTAGTACAGATTGTAGACTTAAAATGAGAATAATACATTTATTACTGTTGGTTATCTTTTGTTACTTAAGTTTGGATTGTTTCATTTCACAAACTTATTTCGAATAGGAATGTACTAGGTTAACGAACTTTTTGAATAAATAGTTTTTATCTTATCGTAGTGATATGGTGTACTGTTAGAAATTGTCAGATATAGCTCATTACTTCACGTGTGAAATAATTCGCTGATTAGAAACAAACATGTTGTTGTTGTTATCTAATGCCGGGCTTTGGCAACGAAGCCATTAGAGTTCTTGCTCTCCAATATTTCTCTGTGGTGGATCCATCAGGTAGAACTTTACAGATTTGTAGATGATCTTCAGTCATTTCTTCTTCTTTGTTGCATAGAGGGCAATTTGGATTTGTGTAAATTCCTATTTTATTCAAGTGTTTGGCCAAATAATCGTGTTCTGTAAGTAGTCTGAATTTTGCTACTGCAGACTTACGTGGGATTTCTGGAATAATTTCTGTTTTTTTTTTTTATTAAAATGCTCCATTTTTTATCTTTGACTTTGGTACATAGTGCTTGGTTTTGCTTGATTTTATATTTATTTTTAATTAGTCTTTTGATGGATGTAAAAGGTAGGCTTGTATTTGTATTCTGAATTAAATTGGATCCTTTTTTGGCAAGAAAGTCAGCAGTTTCATTTCCAGCAATTCCACAATGTGCAGGTATCCATTGCAATTGAATTCTTTTCTGTAGTTTTTGAAGTTGTTGGATCATTTTGTGACATTCTTTAATTTGGATTGACATCATTTTATATGAATTTATTGCATATAATGCTGCTTTAGAATCGGAGAGAATGACAGCATTTTGAAATTTATCTATTCTGTACAGTAGGTGTTGGAGTGAGATATGAATAGCCATTATTTCCGCATCAAAATTTGTTGTATGATGTCCTGCTGGTTGAGAAAATGAGAATAACGCACACGTAATTCCTGATCCTGAGTTGTTATCAATAGTAGACCCATCTGTGTAGATATGTAACCATTCTTCTGGTGGGTATTTATTGTTCACAGCTTCTAATGTTAGTGCTTTTAGTACAGGTTTGGAAGTTTCAGATTTTGTAACTGGTTCTTCTAAATCTAGTTGAATGTTAATTGGTTCGAAGAAACAAACATTTATTATATCCAATCGGTAACTTAGCAACAAGACATTTTTACATTATGCTTGGACTTTAAACAATTTCATTATGGCTAACTAATATTATATGTGAGAAGGTAAATAATTAAAATTATTAGGATAAGATAAAATATTGTATATTACACGTGGCTAAAAGCCCATTATGTGTTCGTGTCATAAACATCTTACTCACAAATAATGGTCAATTTCAGCAACTTCTAAAATAAATAACTATTATGTGATGTTGGCTTTCAGTAACAAAGTAGTGTACTGGGCAATTAAATTAATTTTGTCTGTCATGTTTTGTAATGAAGCAGTTGCTGACTCTTGGTTGAATGATATGTAGGGCTTCAAGCAACAAGCTCTGGCAGTTTCTACAGATCCAGAACATAAATTCGAACTAGCACTCCAACTGGGAGAACTAGAAACAGCTCATTCACTTGCCTTGGAGGCAGCGTCGCAACAAAAATGGCGCCAGCTAGCAGAACTGGCAACTACACGAGGAGAACTTGATCTTGCACAAGAATGTCTACATCACGCTCAGGACTATGGCGGACTTCTCTTACTCGCCACTTCATCAGGTATAGTTGTTATTGTTGTTTAGTCAACTGTCCAAAGACAGGTCTGAACCTCACAAGCGACACCCTTATGAGGCAACCAGGCCAGGAGACAATGGGGTAGGGTGGCAGTCAGGTATAGTTATAGTAAAATATATACAGTTCACTACTCTGCTTTGGTATGTGTTATATTTGAAGGTGAAAGTATCAGATCCTTCTACCTTAAAAAAAAAATTATATACAGGGTGGAAGGTAACCTTTTACAATCCTTCACACACATAACATATCATATCATTTAGGAATGTTTTGTCAAATAATATTTTTTCATACTACCAATAGTTTTTGTAATATTTCCAGAAAATAAATGTTGCAATCTTGCAACGTTGTAGACAGTAGCAGTGTTTACTCTGTGAGATCACTGCACCCCAGCATAGCCTACTGAATGCCGCTCCAATTATCTACTTGACAGGGGTGTTTGAGAGGATGTACACACATACCGTTTTATAAACAAAAACATCCGTTGAGAATCAAATCAAAATTTATGTAATCGTAACATGTTAATTATATGAACTATGTTATTCATTATCTATGATGAAACATTAGTTATTGTATTGTTTCAGCACTAAATTTAGTACAAATAAACACGTAGTTTCTGTTACATTTTAAGGCAGTTCCATCAATAATACAGTAGAATGAATGTCCAATACTCAGGATTATAAAACTGTGGCATCTCATGTTTTTCAACTGCTTCAAACTACATGTAGCCTCCAACTAATGACGAAGTGAATGTAAGCGTATCGTCTGCTCTGTACACCTAGCTTGGCAACATGGTTTGCGTATGTCAGAAACAGTGTTGCCAGCATGTCACAGCCCTGTTCCCATGCAATGTGTTCACAATTATTCACGCGATTTATTCGAAATCTGTGTTATTTTCCATGCAAATACTACTGTAACATGGCCATACATAGCTTACTCTATCATCCTACATAAGATAAAATGCAATTTTGAGCAGTTTCATGAAAAACTTAATCATAATTTCAAGTTACAAAAGATCATTTTTTTCGAAAACCGCCATTCTGAGAACAAAATATTATTAGACTTTTTTGTTTGTCATAATTCGAGATATCATATCCCAGAAGGATTGTAAAAGGTTACCTTCCACCCTGTGTACATACTTACAGTGTGGTGACTTGACTTGTTATTTGTACAATTATATGCCTGTAATTTCCAAACTGTCCAACTTAGAATCTAATATTACTGTATGTATTTGAAAAGGCTATGGTTTCTCACGTATTTTGTATGCTGCATATCTAGATACACCTCTAATACTTAATGGCACTCATTTAAACTTGAATATTCTTTTCGTAATTGCTATTCATCTAGTTTATTTTTACTACAGGTGATGCAGAAATGGTGAAGAAATTGGGTGAAACAGCAGATGCGACGGGCAAGAATAACGTGTCCTTTTTGTCTTACTTTCTCCTGGGTGATGTGGACAAGTGTCTGGAGATACTAATAAGTACGAACAGACTTCCAGAGGCGGCATTTTTCGCGAGGTAGCAATTCTTTTGTTACTATCCATGTACTATAATGCTACAAACTAGGATATTTAATTTTCCAAGCTTTCTTTCCTATTGCCCTCTATTTGATCATTTTTTAAAGTAGATTTTTATACTTTTCTCTGATTTCGTGACAACACCAAAGAGTTGTTCCTTTAGAAGAGATACTGATTTCAATGTGTTGTGAATAGCAAGACTAGTACACTGGGTTGCAAAAGAAATGCCGATACAAAATGATATCGTTTTCCAAGAGCTTTAGCAAACATGACGAGGTGGAAAGCTATTTTCCTGAGATTAGTTTTTTAAAAACATGTAAATACGACTTTTATAACATGTTCACGTTATTATTTAATATGAATTGATTTAAAATTATTCATACACTTTTATTTTGAAACATTAATAAGAATACTACACAAAAATAATGAAACTGCAGTTTATATGGTACAGTCTTTTTTATTACCCATTGATGCTGTTGTTGTTACAATATATGGCCAGTTACGTTTCATGTTGTATTAACAAAAAAAAAGTATCAATTTTCTTCTTCTTCTTCTTCTTCTTCAATTCAAGGGATAGGCATATGCCTGTTCCGGCTTCATAGTGTATCCGTTCAACACCTCCTAGGTCTTCCCGGATTTCTTCTCGCTCTAGGTCTACAATTCATCATTCTTCTTGGGATTCTTTCTGGTATCATTCTATTGACATGTTCTGCCCACTGATTTCTATAATTCTTAATTTTTTCTTCTAGGGAAAAGATCATCAATTCTTCTCTTATTTTATCATTTCTAATTTTATCCGATATAGTACACCTCTTGACTGGCCTTAGAAACTTCATTTCAGCGGCCTGTAATTTTTTGCTGTCAGCTGCAGTCATCATCCAGGTTTCTGATCCAAATAGCAAAGATGGTACTGGCATTACTTTATAAAATTTGATTTGCGTTTCTTTTCTTGCTTTATTTTTCAAATTTCTGTTGTACCACACAGCTGCTGAAATATGGGGAGTTTATATTTGCAGTCACTTTCATCAATTTTTTATAAACATAAATGTAAGTATAAAATTTTATTATAAATACAGATACAGAACTGGAAATTTAATCTAATTGAAACATTTAACATATCATCGTTGTTCCTGCAATAACTCCTATGTGCAAAATATAAAATTTTTCAGTAGGAAGAAAAAACACATTTATTCATTCTATGGCAGCCGTACATAGGAGACTGTGAATTCTTACATTTTCGAATCAAAGAAATATAATTACATATAAGAGATTTTATTATTTGCTGTATCACTATTTAAGTTATTTAATAGAGCAAAAAATTGAAAATCGATAAATATGTCACATAGGAGTCATTGCAGGAACAACGATGATATTAGAGTTTATATGCAATGCCTTCTCTGTATCTCTATTTCTATTTTTTCCTAAGCAAAGTCCTCGTAACACGATATTTCAAATTGATAACAACTTCGACTCGGCATTTCTTTTGCAACCCAGTGTACTATTATAGTTACTTCAAATTCACAGAAAAAAATGCAAGCGTTGTTCTTTTCATGTTTATGATGATCATGATGATGCTCATTCAGAGTACTAAAATGATTTGTAATTGAACACTTATGAAGGGATATTTTCACACTGATCAATAACTTGTGTTTTTATGGTTGAATAGGTCATATCTTCCAAGTCGTATCACTGAAGTTGTAGCGTTATGGCGAGAATGTTTATCAAAACTTAACGAGAAAGCTGGCCAGTCTCTTGCTGATCCAAAAGATTATGAGAATTTATTCCCAGGGTATGCAGATGCATTAAAGACAGAACAGTTTCTCAAAGCAGAGCGTCAGAAACTTTTACCAGCATCTGAGTACCCAAATGTTACAGTGAGTATAAGTTTGTGGTATTTTGTAACACATTATACATATCAGGAATGAGTCATTTGAATCCTCGAATCTCACGAATTTTGTAAAAGATTCGAAAACTCGAATCTCAGCACTTTTTTTGTCGTTTGAATCTTTCGAATCCTAGACTAAAAATTGTTAAAACTTTGGAAAAATTAGTTTTAACTCCACTGACGTCCAACACAAGTACAGTATATATATATATAAAATTGAAATATGTTTCAGCCAAATTATGAAAGAAATCCAATGGAAGAAATGCGTGCAGCTGAAGCTGCTGGCAAATTCCACTACATTCCTCCAGGAGTCGATGTGGATGCTGAAGTTACAAAACAAGAAGATCTCTTGTCATCAATAATACCTGGTACCCAAAAAAAATATAGTTATAAAATTATAAGTATTTTGGTGAAAGTAGTAGTTTTCATTATTCCTTCTGATTTTATTAAATTATTAACTTGCGATGTTTTAATTTATTTTTCATGTACATGTGCAATTGTGAAAACAATTTTGTGTTCAGGAAATATGTTTGGCATCATATATATATATATATATTTAACTATTTTACATGCCTGCCTTAATTATTCTCTCAATTTATACGACTCATCTTGGTTTTAAAAGTCTTTCAGTATAAAGGTACTCACATTTGACTTTCATTTTGCAAAGTCTAAAGACTTGTTTCATAACCTAACTCAAAACAGGCAATAATTGTTATCCCCATAATGTAAAGCAAACAAAATAATTCACTTTACATCCTGAGCTAAGTTGGTTAACATTGAACCATTGTTCAATCACTTACTTCTTAAAAAAAATATATTTTAAGAAAACCTTTTCTAAAATGCTGATAAATTTGTATTACCTTTTCTTTCTTCTTGCACTCTCTCTCTTCTTTTCTTTCTCCGTAAAATTTCCTAAAAGAAGTTCATTAAATAGAAACTGGGGGTGTGAGGAGGGTAAACACAGCTATTTCAACACTTCAAAGGCAACTCTAACCATAAAATAAACACATTGAATTGAGATAATTTCTGTGGAGGCAGAGAATGGGGAGATTTACTTCAGTTTATAAACTAAAGTGAATCTATTGAAAAATAAGCAGTAAATCAACAATCAGTATAAGTGTTTTAAGTAATAAGACTAAGGAAGTAATGTAATATTAATTCTAATAAGGAAAGTATGAATAAGCTGATCGCGGTTCTTATAAATTAACTATTTGTGAAGTAAATCTTTGGTCTAGCTTCAAGTTGTATGAATATATGAGCAGAGATGGTCACAGTGACAAAACCAAGAAGTCTTGCTACTTGTGAATGTCTAATATTAATTCATAATCTCCCCAAAAAGGAGAACAAAAAAAAATTGAAATGTCAATTCTCGATGATAAATTATTGTACTCTTTGTCTTTTTGCAACACTGTTAAGAATGATTTGAGACAGTATTACAACCTTAAAAAAGATCGCAGATAGGAAAATTGGACATTTAAAGTCAAATTTCACTTTATTTTTTACAGCCGTAGAAAAATTAGAAGTTACTCCTTCTCAGTCCACTTCTGATGTGCAAACATCAGAAACTGCTCCTAGCAAGACAAAGACACAAAGTGAGTCTCTTGAAGACGAGCTGGATTTGGATTTGGACAACATTGACACACTGGTGAGAAACTGAACATAATTTTATAATATTCCGGTCTGTATGATTACTAGAAACGTCCTTGGTAATTGCCTATGAAAATAATGCATGATGAATGTCTTATTTATTTTTTTAACTATTGATGATAGCAACTAAAAGTTTCCATGCATGACATCAAGATTCGAACTCTGGTAGATTCTGAAACATTTTTATTTTAAGATTATGTGAAACATGATTTCGCTATTTTGGTTTTCTACTTGTAATTCTTTGTCTTCAGAAGTGTTCTTGAACAGAGAAATCTTATGCTCAGTAAAATTCTGTCGTATGTTGTCAAAAATCACATATTACTTTCCAATTATTTCCAGCGGTAGTGGAGGTATAAATTCTAATTTAAAAATAGTAAATTATCAAAGGTTTTAGTAGTTATTTATTAAAATATTTTCACAGCAGTATTTTACTAGGAAATAGCATATCTTTGCAAATCAGAATTTTCGAGTTACAACACTATTTTACTGGGAGTGAAAAATGTACATGCAACTATTATTATAGAATTAAAAAGAGAAAGTTTGAGATAAACTATTTTGGTTATGGAAAGGACGAAATAAAATATTGTGCTGTTGAGTTAATATCACTTTCCTTTATTAAATTGCAATATGTAGTATTTATTTCATAAAATATTATCTATTATCATCTCAAAATAAAATTAAAACTTCAGCATGTAACACAGGTCTGATTAAGATTATCTTTACTGCACCTAATGAATGTAAAATATTTGGAAAGTTTTTGGTTGTAATATGAAGTAGATTTACAAGAAGTTGCGTAAAACTGCTAAAATTGTTGTTAAGTTAACAGTTAATCTTTGTTTAATGCTTGGACTGGCCTACTGATTCTTCAGAGTTCACTTTACTGACTTTCTTTATGCATGGAATTATTGTATGCAAAATAATGCGAATATGCAGCTCTACAATAAAGTTGTTATACTATAATCTGGAAGTTATTCTTCGACAGATAAATTTACTTAAAGGATGACAATATCTGCATTATTGATATAGGTGCTTACATAGAACAGGATTTTGTAATTCCTTTTATTAACTAAAAAATAAATTCCGCATTTTTCGGTGTCTAAGACGCACTTTTTTCACTCTCAATACGGCCTTAAAATTAGGGTGTATCTTATACAATGAAGGTACAGCCATGCACATCCCCTTTGTTCCCCTCCTCTCCACACTCAAAAGGCGATACAGTAAAATACTGTAAATGCTTATTACATCAATATAATTATCATCTTTACTGGTATGATATAATTATTATTCGATTATGAAATTATAAACTTGTTCTAAGGAAAACTGTTGTAATTATTTTGGGCGCATATGAGACGAGGGACTTTCTTGTACACCTACAAATATGGTATCTTTTCATTTGAATTTTAATCCAGCATCCCAAAAATTGACTTACAATGCAACAGCAATTTTATCAGAATTTAAAACTTTCTGGCATTAATTTGCATTTTTTAAAGAGGCGAAAATTACAGTGAAGAAAACAAAATGTGTTGTTTAGAAAAGTAATTCAATATTGCATTAAATAATTTTTATATCCTAAAAATTGTATTTTATGTTTAATTAAAATCAAATACTTCCATCTGAAACATTTTTATGCTAAACACTGTTTCGAGGGATCAGTAATTTAAAGACATACATTTACTAATATTATCCTGCATTCATGTGTGAATGTTTTATTTCTAGGATGTCAATATAGATGAAGATTTGCTGCTTGAAGATTGAAGGAAATTGACAGGGTTCCAAGTATTTAATTCGTCTGTTCACAGTTCATTTGTGAGACATGTATTATGCATTTGTACAGTATGCACCATTTGTTATTCTCAAAAATGTATGTTAAGCGCAAAGATGAAGCATGGAAGGTAGAAATTTATTTGAGCCAAATAAAGTATATAAGAACAGTTTGTCTTTTATTTTACCATCCTTAATACCTTCCCAGTTGTTCTAAAAATGTATTTTATGTGTACATTCATGTAGGCTATATTGAATATTCATATTGTAACGATATTTATCTAAATTAATTTAAGATACCCGTGTTCACATTTTACAGAATAAAATCCTGGAATGCCATAAGTTTGTGCCAATTCTCTAGTATTTAGGTGTCATCAAACAAACAAAAAAATCTACTTATTATAATGACATTCGTCAAAATGACACACTAAATTCGCGGAGGATTGAAAATTACTTAATCTTTCATTATACCAGTGCCATAAGTTTGTGCCAGTTCTCGTAGTATTTAGGTGTCATCAAACAAACAAAAAAAAAAAAAAAAGCTATTTATTATAATGACATTCGTCAAAATGACACACTAAATTCGTGGAGGATTGAAAATTACTTAACCTTTCATTATACCAATGCCATAAGTTTGTGCCAATTCTCTAGTATTTAGGTGTCATGAAACAAACAAAAAAAAAAAGCTATTTATTATAATGACATTCGTCAAAATGACACACTAAATTCGTGGAGGATTAAAAATTACTTAATCTTTCATTATACCAATGCCATAAGTTTGTGCCAATTCTCTTAGTATTTAGGTGTCATCAAAAAAAAAAAAAAAAAAAAAAAAGCTGTTTATTATAATGACATTCGTCAAAATGACACTAAATTCGCGGAGGATTGAAAATTACTTAATCTTTCATTATACCAATGCCATAAGTTTGTGCCAATTCTCTAGTATTTAGGTGTCATCAAACAAACAAAAAAAAAGCTATTTATTATAATGGCATTCGTCAAAATGACACACGAAATTCGCGGAGGATTGGAAATTACTTAATCTTTCATTATACCAATGCCATAATTTTGTGCCAATTCTCTAGTATTTAGGTGTCATCAAACAAACAAAAAAATCTACTTATTATAATGACATTCGTCAAAATGACACACTAAATTCGCGGAGGATTGAAAATTACTTAATCTTTCATTATACCAATGCCATAATTTTGTGCCAATTCTCTAGTATTTAGGTGTCATCAAACAAAAAAAAAAAAGAAGCTATTTATTATAATGACATTCGTCAAAATGACACACTAAATTCGCGGAGGATTGAAAATTACTTAATCTTTCATCATACCAATGCCATAATTTTGTGCCAATTCTCTAGTATTTAGGTGTCATCAAACAAACAAAAAAAAAGCTACTTATTATAATGACATTCCTCAAAATGACACAATAAATTCGCGGAGGATTGAAAATTACTTAATCTTTCATTATACCAATGCCATAAGTTTGTGCCAATTCTCTAGTATTTAGGTGTCATCAAACAAACAAAAAAAAAGCTATTTATTATAATGACATTCGTCAAAATGACACACTAAATTCGTGGAGGATTGAAAATTACTTAACCTTTCATTATACCAATGCCATAAGTTTGTGCCAATTCTCTAGTATTTAGGTGTCATGAAACAAACAAAAAAAAAAGCTATTTATTATAATGACATTCGTCAAAATGACACACTAAATTCGTGGAGGATTAAAAATTACTTAATCTTTCATTATACCAATATCATAAGTTTGTGCCAGTTCTCGTAGTATTTAGGTGTCATCAAACAAACAAAAAAAAAGCTATTATAATGACATTCGTCAAAATGACACACTAAATTCGCGGAGGATTGAAAATTACTTAATCTTTCATTATACCAATGCCATAATTTTGTGCCATTTCTCTAGTATTTAGGTGTCATCAAAAAAAAAAAAAAAAAGCTATTTATTATGACATTCGTCAAAATGACACACTAAATTCGCGAAGGATTGAAAATGACAATCTTTCATTATACCAGCATTTATTTTATTCACAATCTCCTTTTTAATAATGTCATTAATTTAAACAATTATTATAACACTGAAATTAAATATTTTTACACTTGAAATAATAAGTAAATGTTATAATATAAAATCATATATAAAAAGATCAACACTAATAATACTGTAACATGTTTCACAAATTACTGGTTAAGTAGAAATCTGGTGGCACAAGTTTGTGTTGAACTCCCACAGGCTGCTGAACTGTATATGTTCTATGTGTTGGACAATCAGTTTGACACACAAGTGGTAAGCAATCTTCACATTCTTTCACCGAACCTATATCTAAACTGCTTAGTGATATGTATCTATTATTTTGCACTTCTGTCTTGTTTTGTTTGCTGCCGAGGTGTTGCAATTTTCTGAAATCTACGTCTTCTAAACTGTCTGCCTCACTTATCAGGGATTGTCTATTACTATAATCATCTTGGTCATCATAATTAATTAACACACAATTATTTTTTAAATTACGTTCAGTAGTCTCTTCCTCTTTTCTTGGTGATGTATTCCTGTTTATATTCATTTTTTCCTGTAGAAACAAAGGTATTCGAGGTTGAGACTTGGCAAAATTCAGAGGGAAGTAACAATTGCTTGAAAGCTTAGTGTCTAGTTCATTTTCTTGCAAATTATAGACTTTCTTTTCTCTTGAAATAACTTTCTGAAGACTGGTATTTGGATCATGTGAGTGAAATCTTGTCATCTGATGTCCTTCAACCCTGTTATGGCTTCCTTGGTTGGATAATTGATACACGTTTTCTTCCACTGTCGGAGTGGTTTCCACTTGCCCTTGAAATAAATGGAACTTGTGTTCAGCCCTCTGGTATAAAGATTCAGTATTTCTACAAAATGATTTTTTGCCATTTTCTGTAACTATCCGTTTATTCCATGTCTTCATTTTCCAACTTTTGAAGTGTTTAGAGACAATATATACCTCATGCACCTTTGTCTATTAAACAAACAAGAGGAAATCAAATAATTTAAAATGAATTATACTGAGGAGGATCAGAAAGTAACACACAACAATTTCTTTACGGTTTACTATTTTGGTTAGGACGTTCAAAGTTAGCAGATAGTTTGAATCTTGTGCTACAGACAGCAATGGCTAGATTAGGTGTCACCATGGCAGAACAAGCGGTAACTACTGAGTAAAGATGGAACGTGTAGCATCGTCTACTTGTGAAGAGCAGCGAGGTGTAGTCCGTTTTTTCTGAGCAAAACAAAAAAGACCGAGTAAAATCCACAGGGAAATGTTGGAGGTGTATGATGCTGATTGCCTGGACCATAGCAACATCTCCAGGTGGTGCAGATTCTTCGAAAATGGCCGAGTAAATCTTACCGACAAAGCACGTTCCAGCCGACAGGTGACCGCTGCAACTTCACCTTATGTCAGAGACACTGAGGCGACAGTCATCCACCATACAGTCCAGACCTTGCACCGTCTGAGTTTCACCTCTTCAGACCAATGAAAAAATTCCTATGAGGCCAATGCTTAGGTTTGGATGAAGAAGTGAAATCAGTCGTGCGCAAGCAGTTATACACTCACGGTGGGGGAAATGTGTCGAGAGACTTGGTTTCTGTGTTGAAAAATAAGTAAAACCTATAGCTTTTTTCTACATTATTTCGTTTTGCTTACCTATTAAATATGTTGCCACAAAAAATTGTTATGCATTACTTTTCGATCCTCCTACGTATATAAAACGACATTGACAGATCTTAACGGGGATGGCACATTCCTATTATGTACTGTTAGGAGATGTAATGAAATTTGTCTGTTTAATGTCAATTCACTGGCTGAAGAGCTGAGAGAAAATCTGGCTCCAGAAGAAAACAGAAGATTGATGGAATTATTCTCTATCTCATAATTTAACATAACCCAAGCGCAGTGGTGATTCTCCACTGATGCAATTATAATGTCTCGACAATTCGTCATTGAAAGTGAATCCACTAAGTTATATTTTATGCTCGACCATGCCGAAATGTAGTAATTATACACCTGGTAGCAGCCCTTTAATGGACCTCATTAAAGTACACCTATTCTTTAAAGTTCAGGTTTTCCACCAATATGAAAGCGCAAGTATCGATTATTCTCGGATATGCAATCGAAAGACAACTAGCGAAACGTCACGGAGGCTGGAAATCCAATACTGTCGCAGAAGGTTATGTTCTGTTACTATAATAATTAGCGTTAATTGTAAATACTATTCAAATAAATGCAATTTGTCATCTCGTTTTTCAATGTCTAAATCAATTTCCAGGTTATATCAAGATTAATGTTCATTTTACTCTCTAGATTATATCAAGGTCAATGACATTTGTTCCTCGGAAAAAATCAATACTTTCGTGTCTGCGCACATCTCACAATTTACGAGATATTGCACAAGGTCACTTCCGCTCCCCAGTCAGATAAGAATAATATGAATACTTATGAATAATTTCAAGTTAGAAATATGGTCGAGCATAAAAAGTCGTATGAAACTTGCCTATAATGGTAATTAAGACGCTCGTATGTTGCGCTCGTTTCATAAACATACTCGCGTCTTAATTACTATCATTAAAGGCTCGTTGCATAATGTGCTATTATACTCATAGAAAAGATATTAAATTAACCGATTTTCCATTACTTTGAGTACCAAATGTGAGATCGACCAGGAAAACTACTGTATTTCGTTCTATAGTCTTCGAGTGGCGTATTATAGTTCCTAACATGCCATCTGCTGCACCTCCTGTGACTTTTGTTAACGAACAAATGATTCAACACATTGGAGAACTTATTCGGGAAAAATGACAGAGGAATAAGTGTCTGTGAATTGGACAAGAAAGTAAGTATCAACATTTGTAGCATCGAGCAAATTATTTACTAACACTTAAAGTTTTCAAAAATGTATGCAAGATGAGTGTTCGGAAGTCTGACTGAAGGAAAATGTTGACGAGATGAACTTCGTTCCCAACATCTCCACATTTACAACCAAAAGGATGACGAGTTCCTCGATAAAGTTGCGGCTACCAATGAGACTTGGGCATTCCAATAAATTCTTGAAACCAAAATGGGTAGCAACAAATGGAACTATTCACATACGTCACCTTAAAAAAGGTTACGGTGAAATTATCTGAGAAAAAGTTAAGGGTTGAGGTTTTCTGGGGCTTGAAAAGACGATATTAATTGATCGATTTTCTAATAGATAAGCAATGAATGCAGCTTCCTTTATATAGTAGTTTTCTTAAAAGAAGCCATAAGGTTCAGACGAAGTGGAAATTGTCTAAATGTATCAACCTCCTTCATATCAACGTCCGTCCCCACTGAGCAAAAATCACAAACATATCCTTACTGAATTTGATAGGGAAATGATGCCACAACTTAATATAGCCCAAATTTACCCTCGTGCAACTATCATCTGGTTGGCTTACTGAAGAAAATTTTATGAGGCAAAACACTTGCAAACACCTGATGATGAAAGAAAGTGCGAAGAAATTGTACAAGCAAAAGAAGATCTTCTTCTAATGGCCGGATTGCTGGAAATATTTCGTTTTCCTTACCGAAGACATTCTTTCAAGGAGGAATAAAGAAGTTCCCTGGTCAGTTGTAGAAGTGTGTCGATATTCTGGGGGACAATTTTGGAAAATGATCACTTTTTGAATGTTCAGAAAATAAGTCCAGATTAAATTTTAACCCTCAAAATGAAAATATTTTCTAACTTTTTATAGGCATATGTTACGTAACAAAATAAGTATTGTTTACCTGTACTAAAACGCTTATGGCATTATTTTGTTGTTGTTCAGAAATTTCTATCACTCTGTGAATCATTAAATTGAAGCCATCTTCCAGAAGAAGTAAATTATACATATTTTTTGCATGTTGATATTGCGATCTCACGTCACATCTCTTCTTAACATATGCTACCATATTTTGCAGGCACTAAAATACAAAATAATGTTAATTTAACATTACAAACAAGAAATGTACAATAAATAGTCTCAGCAACGTAAATTACACGCTATGTACATACACAGCGCCTTGCTCGAGCCGCAACCAGCGAAACAAAGTTGTCGGAGAAGTAGTCGTTATTGCAAGGCGTATCACAACTAGGAACTTTACTTACAAATGACTTTTAAGGAACCCAGAGGTTCATTGCCGCCCTCACTTAAGCCCGCCATTGGTCCCTATCCTGAGCAAGATTAACCCAGTCCCTACTATCATATCCCACCTCCCTCAAATCCATTTTAATATTATCCTCCCATCTACGTCTCGGCCTCCCCAAAAGTCCCCCACCCTCAGGTTTCCAACTAACATTCTGTATGCATTTCTGGATTCACCATACGTGCTACATGCCCTGTCCATCTCAAACGTCTGGATTTAATGTTCCCAATTATGTTAGGTCAAGAATATAATGCGTGCAGTTCTGCGTTGTGTAGCTTTCTCCATTGTCCTGTAACTTCATCCTTATTAACCCCAAATATTTTCCTAAGCACCTTATTCTCAAACACCCTTAACCTCTGTTCCTTTTTTAAAGTGAGAGTTTCAAGTTTCATAACCATACAGATCTGCGTTTAATTTCCTCTCGAGTGTCATTTATATTTGTTACTGTGCTCCAAAGTACTTGAATTTTTCCAGCTTTTCAATGGATAAATTTCCAAATTTTATATTTCCATTTCGTATTACTGTATGTTCTGGCCACGAAACATGAACATATACTTTGTTTTTCGCAAGTAAAATTCCCGTGTTTTCCCTAATAGCTTGTGGATTTTCTCCCAATATATTCACGTCATCCACATAAACAAGCAGCTGATGTAAGTCGTTCAATTCCAAACCCTCTCTGTTTTCCTGAATTTTTTAATGACATATATTCTATCTAGAGAAAAGTTAAAAAGTCCGTCAAACCCCTGGCCACGCTTCCTCTCTCCCCTCACTCCGTCAACCCGCTGTCTGAGGCTCTCAGCTGGGACGCGAAAAGTAAAGGTTATCATGAACGTATCAAATAGCATACCTTTGACTGCAAATTGTAACTCCATACTAATAATGCTCGCGTATTCTTATATTTCGTTTCCATCCTTTTTTGATATTGTGACAACCAATTGTTTAACCACCTGTAAATAAAATAAAGCAAAATAACATTTTAGCTCGGCCCTTAACATGACAAATACCCTGAAAAAGAATGCCTGAGGATGTATACAGATGGTTTAAAATTTGACTAAACTACAGCAGAAGCTGGAGTATACTGCCAATTTTTTCCCCATTACATAGGTAGGCCTACCAATGGGCAGGTACAAAACAAACTTCGTTGGAGAAATTGAAGCAATTCGCCTGGTTAACAATTAATATAAAATTACTTAGTCATACGTTAAAAAGTGTTAAAATTTTAAAAAAGGTATGTACTTTCGACAGACGGCCCGTTTCGACGTTATGTCTCGTCTTCTTCAGTGTCTCTTGAACTACTGGTGATCTTGATTCTGCGATGTGTATTTGTCGATGGTAGGGTGGGGATGTGTTGCTCTTATGGTGGGGGCTGGCTGTTTGTGTGTTATGACGTATCATGACGTCGAATAATGTGTGGGTATTGAACTGTAATTGTGTGTTAAGTATATGTTGTGGATATGTTATTGTATGTTTATATATTTTGTATTGTTCTAGGATGTTTAACTGTGAATTTTTTGATGTGATGTGTAAAATTTCCATATCTGTTTCTATATTATTATAGTCATGATTATTGTTGATAATCTGGTCTGTATAATTTGATGTGATGTAGGGTTTGGTTATAGCTTTAATATGTTCATTATATCTTGTGTGAAAGGATCTTCCTGTCTGTCCTATGTAAAAATGTGGGCAACTATTGCATTTTAGTTTGTAAACTCCAGTTGAATTATATTTATGTGAATGTTTAATGTGATTATTTAGATATTTCTGTGTTGTGTTATTTGTTTTGTATGCTATCTTGTATTTTAGTTTTCTGAATGAAGTTGCAATTTTGTGAGTATTGGTATTGTGCTATGTTAATGTTATGTATTTATTCTCGCGTGGTGTTTGTGTTGGTTTGTTCTGTTTTTGTTTTGCCTTTTTTATTAGTGTGTCTATTATGTTAGGGTTATATCCATTGTCTTGTGCTATATATTTTATTGTGTTTAATTCTTCAGTGTAGTTGTCATTGTTCACCAGTAGTTCAAGAGACACTGAAGAAGACGAGACATAACGTCGAAACGGGCCGTCTGTCGAAAGTACATACCTTTTTTAAAATTTTAACACTTTTTAACGTATGACTAAGTAATTTTATGTTTTTAATAAAGTGTTAACGTGAACTTTAATCAATGAATAACAATTAATGTATAGACCCAATATAACCTTCCAGTGGATCCCTGCCCATGTGGGGATAGAGGGTAACAAAATTGCAGATAGGCTGACCAAGAAAGACACCGAAGTCGAGATAAATGGAAGACTCTACAGGTTAATTGTATGGAGTTATTTATTATTTATTTTACTTATTTATTTAATCTGGTGGAGTTAAGGCCATCAGGCCTTCCCGTACACACCAGCAGAATGAATACAATTAGGCATATACAAAAAATAAAAGCAGAGAGAAGAAGAAAATAAGAAATAGAAATAAAATTGCAAATACAAATACGAAAATTCAAAACCAGAGGAGAAAAATGTACTAGCCTAGTAGAAAGATAAGCTCACAACAGGCACAGAAAGTACTAATGCAATATACTGACTAGGCTACCTAATATATTACTGATGAAAGAAAATGACTAAACATCTAAAAATAAGTAACTGATTGTAAAAATATCAAGAGTTATGCAATAAGAGACCAACTAACAAAAATATTATTATAGATTTTTTTATTAATTTGTCATACAGAATAATATCTGTAATATTGCCAATTAATATTTGAAGAGAAAAATTCGCTCCGGCACCGGGGATCGAACCCGGGTCCTTGGTTCTACGTACCAAGCGCTCTGACCACTGAGCTACGCCGAATTCAATCCACAGCACCGGATCGAACCTTCCTCCTTTAATGTTTTCCCTTTATGGCCGGACTCCAAGTTAGGCATATATGTTGACGTATATGTCCAACGTCAACTGCCATTATACTAGGAGCGCACTCAGCTGAGTGACTTATTTGGCCGGGATTCCGCAGTTAAGTGCACAGTAATCTGTACAGACATATGTATGCACTGCTAGCTATGAGAATATTATAGATTTTTTTTATTAATTTGGCATACAGAATAATATCTGTAATATTGATAATTAATATTTGAGGAGAAAAATTCGGCGTAGCTCAGTGGTCAGAGCGCTTGATACGTAGAACCAAGGACCCGGGTTCGATCCCCGGTGCCGGAGCGAATTTTTCTCCTCAAATATTAATTAACAAAAATATGTTTTCGTGATATTGACCATTAAAGTATATCTGGGTATTAAACATTTTATATAAGTGTAACATTACTATTACAAAAAATAGCAGATATAATAATAAAAACAGCTAACCGATTTTAATAACAGTCCATCAGTTGATTTAATATTGCAAAGCAAAATAAATAAGTGAACTTTATGCAACAGAAGAATTTTGCTTATACATGACAGCAGAGTGTATACATATATTGCATTCTTAATTTTTTTCTGAGTTAAGTAATCCAGCCAATAACAGATCTGGGTAAATATCTATTTTCTTTTTCAAATTGTCGGTTGGTCTATTGTTACATAACTCCGTGCAATTCAATAATGAAAATTAAATTGCAAAAAATTAAAGAAGTAGACAAGAAGCAATAGAGCAAGCAAAGGGGAGAAAATGGGAGAATGTACGAGAATTATGGGAAACCAAAAAGAAGACACTTCGAAAGGAAGTCATGGCAGCTTCTAGACTGACATCCGGCCACGACTTTCCCGCAGCACTCATTCTACTCGACAAGCGAATGCACCATTTGCCATACCCAAAATTCCATCATTGATGCTGACCATCTACTGGACTCAATCGTATTCGTAAAAAAGAAACAAACTTAACTGGGGTGCCGGAAGTACAATGGAATAATTCTCCATGTAGCCATAGGAACGACAACATTTTTATCCACTACTGGATGAGGCTCAATTATCCTACTTAAGCTCAATTCATGAATGATTACAGAATATAACGGTGAAGGTAGTGATGACGTCGATGTGTGATGATACTACGAAAGTTGAGAGTTGTATGAAGTGCTGTGAATTCCGTACCTTTCGCAAATTAAGTTGTTCATTATGGCTCTTATTTCGATTTTTCTTCTTCGTATTTTGAGCAATTCACTATGGACATTCAGCCATGCTGTAAAAATACTTCTCATGAGTAACTGATCCCCATGCTTCGCTGCCAACTGAAGAAGGTATTTATTTTTGCAATCTTCTTCATATCTTTCCCTCCATATGTTTAAACATATAGTCAGCCGAACTGCAAGAGACATCAATGTAAAATGTCTGTTCAAATCTTTGAAATAGATACACAGAATACATTTGATATTATTTATACCCATTTTTTAGTGTAACGTCTATATTCGATTTACATTAGTAGAAAAATTAAAGGATTTGGCGGAACATTTTCTTACACTGACGTCATTAGACTTTGGTTATCTTCGAAATTCTTTTGTTATATGCATTACATAGGCCTAATTAGTATAAAAAGATAGCCGCGGATAAACTCAACAGTGTGAACGAGTCTATTCCTACACGAAGGGAAGTCACATATAGAATGGAAGTGATGTAACCCTGCAGACTGAAGAGGCCAATAGAATATATTAAAATAAATAAAAAAACCTATTAAGCATTTTGTAATAATTAACTGCATGGTTAATTAGAAATGTGTGCTCAAATTCTGTGTAATTTGGCAACAGCGCATCGCCGGTACACCTAAAGGTACGGTCACACGTCGCTATTTTTGCAGCGCTGCAGTACAAAAAACTGCGCAACTCTTGTACTGCGACGTGTGAACAACGGTGCAACCCGAAAAGTAGCGGCTGCCGAACCTGCTGCCCGCTACGTTTTCATGCTGCGCGCAGCTTAAAAGTAGCGACGTGTGAACAGGATTCTCAGGGTTGCAGCCGCAGCATTTTTGATATCGGTTTTGTTGAAACTTTTCCTGCGGTTGCAACCAGTGTTACCACCCAAATGTGCCAATGATACTTTTATTGTTTGGGTATATTTTAATGTTAAATGTGATGAAAATAAATTATTTGTAACAGTTATTAAATACACAACACAATCTGAGCATAATTGCTGACGATATAATTCATTTTTTTAATTTTCCGTAGCGTAGTTCCAAACAGGAGGGTTGCCAACATTGATTACGTGAATATACTGTTGATTATCATTTAAGTATATAGGGGTTTTTAAAAGTTTTATAGTAAAAATAATGTCAATTTCTGAATACTAGATACGACAGAAAAGCAAATAATAGATAAGGAAGCTTTCGCATGAGTTTCTTAATAATGCGAACATAACCACAAAATGTATATTGAGAAGTGAACACGGAGCTGGAAACCTGCAGCATGACTGCGGCTGCAAAAGTAGCGCCTTGCGTGTGAACAGACTCGCAACCTCCAGTTGCAACTTTTGCTGCACTCGGGTTGCGCAGCACGAAAAGTACCGTGCAGCGCGCTACTTTTGGCTTACGTGTGAACACGACACGCAACTTTTGCAGCTGCAGTACAAAAGTTGCGCTGCAAAAGTAGCGATGTGTGACCGTACCTTAAGAAAACACACACGCATTCGGTCTGAATAGCAGCGTTCCGTCCTTTAGTCACTCCAGTAGGGTTGCCTGATTTCTTAATGGTAGGAAATACCGAGGCATGTTAATATTTTATTTAATTTTCAAAGAATTGAGTAAACAGCCAACAGTAATTTGCGATGACAATTAAGAGAGAGGATGCTTCTCACTAGAACCATTCAGAGATCCAAATATAAAAAACATGTTAAAGATAAAATCCAATTAACATTTATTAATGCTTCTTCCCTGTCCAGACGAGATTCCCGACTGATGCCCGAACTAGCGTCAAGGCTGCGCAGCTAAATTCGAAACACGAGCAACGCATGCGCAAGAGAAAAAAAAATCTACTATTGGTCCGAGCAAAAATGTTGTCAGGCATTCACTCCAGAATACAGATTATGTAATGTTCCGTTACATATGGCGCGCTAAGTTGTCAGTAACGGCATTATTTTCTCGCAGAAATGTAGTGTGACTCAGTACGCAGCCAACTGCGTCGAGTGAAGGTCGTGTCGACTTTACTTCTTTACAGCGTTCTTATGGAATATTATTATTTAAATCTTTCAGGATTAACGTTATTTTCTGTTCGATTTTTTCACAGGTAACTATTAAAAATAACTACTGTAATGACAATGACTGTTAGGCGAGACAATGACTTCATACAAAGTTCGTAATTTTCAGATGCTATAACGGCTGTTCAAAACGTGTGTTGCTTTTGAAAATCTCGCGGATTGTAAAGTATGATTAGTAACAAATAAAAATCGCCGGAGTTCAAGTAACTATCTAACGAACGAACGAATGAATGAAAGAATGAGGGAGAGAAAAGGAATTATCAATTAAAATGTACAATATTTTATAATCGCGTCCTTGCAATGGAAGTTATTTTCCGCTCAGCCCTGTATACAGCACGAGGATATGGTAAGTTATTAATGAATTACCTTTATTTATTTCTGATTGGATCATCTCCATTTGTTCTTTCTCTTTGTTACGTTTTCGTAATCTGTATGTTATATAAGATCTCCACACGTTGAATGTTCTCTGTAAAAGTTTTCTCAAGAAGCTAGCGTTTGCAAACTGCAAATTTGTCTGGTCTTGTTTCTTCTTGATAGCATACATTCTCCACAAATCGAAAGCCTTATGAAGAAGTTTTTCTTCCATCTGCTCCATCATTTCCTTAAGTCTGTGTTTAATCACGACTTGATTCTCGTGAAAAACTAACCACTTATTCCACACTGTTTTCTTTAATTTCAAATTATAATATAAAGTTAGCTGCGTAATTTGATTACGTTTTTCTTTTCTTCCTGAAATAAACTGATAAACAAATTTCAGACTGTGAAAATTGAACACTTAGCCTGTAACTTATAAAACAAACAACACAATTCCTGGTCACGCATTAATATAAGTCTTATATACTTATCTTCGCAATATTAAAGCAGTAGCTCCTAACTTTAGAAAATATACTCGGATTGCAAATAATAACGCGAATATACCGGTTAATTTTGTTTAAACAATATGCAATACACGTACATAGAGGTAACAAAGATTTAACAAAATAGACCTGTACAATAATATAAGAATAATGTCGTCTGCCTATGTAAGTAATTTCTTTCTAAACGGATTTTGTTCACATTCAATATCTACAACTTCGCTGGCTACAAGTCAGCTTTTCCGAGACTAATGTTACAATACAAATTAATCATTTTTAATAAAACATAAATGGATCTTTTTAGAAGTCAAAATCTCAAAATGGCCATTAACTCTATATCTACCGGGTAAGTAATGAAATGTGACGGTTTTCATAGCCTTCTTGTAGAATACTGAGCCGAATTAAAAAAAAAAACATATTTACTCTGAAGAAAATAGTATTACAATACAACTTACATGTATCCATTTTTGGATGCACTTATACTGCATTTTTTGGCTATACCAGCTAGCAGAAAACTTCATTTGCATGTTCTTTTTGGATTTATCTTCCGTCCATTTCAGCCAACAATGAAAGCACCTAATGTGAAATTTAATGTGCTTATTAGAAGGATATTAATATAGCCTAGTTCTAAAAAAATGGTGAATTAAGAAACTCATTCTTACTTCCCATAATAAAGACGCATTTAAATATGAGAATGATACGGGAGAAAATAATCGCTTATATTTGCATATCTTGGTCAAGAGCGAATGAAACAGTGTCTTACCATTTACCTTAATTTTAACGACTCATGCTTAAAAAAACTTATGGGAATCCTGGAGAAAATGGGTGTGGATTTGAAAGAGAGGAGGCAATTCTTGGGATCGTCATGGTAATTCTAGTGATACATTCTTAGAGTAATCCAAATGTCTAAAATAAATCTTAATACCTTTCTTGGAGCTTCTTTATGCATTGCATTTCTGCTCTTATTTCCAATTTTTGCTGTAGTCTTATTTCTCGCAAATTCAGTAACCATATTCTAATAGCACTTGTCAAACAGGTTAGCTGGTAAAAAGATACAGCCTAGAAAAACAAGTTTTATAATTTGTAAGTGACAGATCAGTATTAAAAAAATATATACAGGCCTATTATTTGATTTGTGTCGAAGCATTTTTTTAAAGTACATTTTATTAAAATTCTTGGTTCAAACTCACATTCTTAACAGTCTTAATAATAAGCATTTGAGATGAATAAAATTGAATGAATCACTATAATGCAATGCAATGTAATATAGAATAATATGACAATGTGTAGTAAATTTTGTAATGTATAAAATGATACAAAATATTTAAAAAATGTAATAAGGAAAATAAATGAATAAAATTAATTATTCTGACTTCAAATCGTTCATTTTATAGTACTTCATCTAAGATTGCAATACCTGAGCCTCCATTTCCTTTACAGCACAGGCTTTAAGCCACCTTCTCCTCCATATTTTAAGAGAGTGAGCGCATGTCATTGTATATAAGAAATACTCAGACTGCTCCTTGTAATAGTACTTTTTCTTCTTGAGTATAACATAACGTCTTAGCAATCCTAAACACTTCTCTAGTGTCTTCACCCTAAAAGATAATTCATTATTTTCATATTAAAATATTGTCAACTTCTCATAAATGTTGGCCAGACAAGATAGTATGCAACGTCGGCTTTGGTGGAAAAAAGTAGTAAAAAAAGAGAAATCACACTTGATAAATAGAATACTATTGTAATTACGTTAAAAATTATCCGTGAAAGTGTATGGTCCCCTCGATCCCCCGACTTAATCCTCAGTGACTTTATCTCTGGGAAACTTAAAAAGATAAAGTGTATAAATTAATCCACAAGCCCTAGAAGAACTGAAAAAATAGCATCCACGAAAACGTCGCTTCCGTTTCTCAAAGTGCAGCAAGTTATGCATTATTTATTAAGCAGGTAACAAGAATATTTGGAACAAGAAGCAGAGAGTTTCAGATTCTCCCTCTTTATGTTGATTTGGTGAGTAAATGACGTTTTATATGTAAGCAGAGGGAAAACAGGAGGATAGGAGTGAATGGAGAGAGAAAAATAATAGCTAATATTAGGCACGGAAGATGCAATAAAGAGCATCGTATGCCTGAATAGGCCTATTTAGGGTATTTCGTAACATGTGGATCCAAATTCATCGGTAAACAGGAGACGCTAAAATACTGAAAAAAGTTAATTTACCCACAGATTAGTTCAATGTTAGTTCGTGCAGATTCTATTGACTGGCCTGCGTGTTCTCCAGACTTAAATCCAATGTACTTTTACTTGTGGAGCCACTTGAAAACAATTACAGTTTATTCACAATCCACACGCAACACTGAAATACTTCGTCAGCGTATTCAAGATGACTGCCAACTTATCCGATAAATATCTAGTATTTTTTAAAGAATACGGCAGTATACGATGCGACGACTTCAGGTGTACTTTCAAGCTGAAGGTGGCCATTCTGAGCATTTCTGTAACGATAAGCAGTTCCACATTGCTCACATACAATCATGACTGTAATTTGGAACCAAGATGAAATGGGACAAATGCTTATATGAATTTTTGTATTATTTTTATGTCCTGTTCACTGAGAATTGGGTCCCATATAGTACGAAAAACAGTCTGCTTATATTTAAGAATATTTACTCGTACATTAATATATGATATTGTGGTTTCTCGAATAATAAACATTGCGCTGTCTTTGTAACTAGCACATGGGAGCATGTCCACCAATAACCAAAGTTGTCGCTATCCAGTTAGGAGATAAATTGTTCACTCCGTATTAGTAATAATTAGTTGTAGCATTACCACCACCAACTATAAGAAATAACACTTCCTTTAATGACTACAACAGTGTTACGTTTTGGCTGTATCTTAACATTTAATATTCAATATAATATGAAATGTTCGTCACTTGGAAGGAATTAAAGATAAAAAACAAAGAGAAGTGTGTCGTCTTTAGCCTAAATACACGTTCAATATGGAATAGAATGTTACCGTACATGTGTGGCATTTACCTGAAAAAATCATCCGCCTTTTTAAGTTGCGGAAGCATTTTCAGATTCTCCCTCGTTTCTGCAGCTAATTCCCAACGTTTCCAAGCACATGTACTTACAAAAACCGCTCGATATTCTTGCATAATTATATTACTTGCTTGAAATCTTTTCTTCGTATTTGCATACTTAATAAAACTGTTAATTATATTTCTCTGAAATAAAATGAGATGGTAATTGAGTGCTCAGTAAAGACATGACGTAATAAAAATGATTTACGTATCGTGTATCCCTCCGAGAAAATCTTTCATATATTTCACCGTTGTCTCACTTAGATTTGAACACGGATGCAAAATCATGCGCTTGTGATATTTTGTAATGAAGAGTCCCTCACAATCAATGTCTTAAAGGTGACAATTACTAAACCTTTAATTTCGTGTTGTAGTGCAGCACAGCTTTCTTGTTGTAAATCTGTCGCCTTTTTTTGAAGATGACATAATATTTCCAATGATTAAAACTAGATTTCATCATCTTCATCTCACTAAACAATAATGCTTGGGCCATATCATTTCTTTCAATCCGAATTTTAACGAATCTGAAAAATGTAATTTTATTATAGTTAGGCATAGAAAAGTAGGGTAATAAAATATACAAAATACATATTTGCAACTTGTAATTTCAAAACCGACTTTGAAATAGCATATTACGATATATAATTAAAAATAAACACACATTTTTAATATAATATAATAATAAAGCAGTAATTGTGTGAGGGAATTTTTGTCATGATTAATGTTAAATTATATTATACAATGCTTTAAGAATGTTCTTCTGTAGCAGGTAGAAATGCAGATACCAGGCTAAAGAAATAAATTAGACTGGTACTACTTCCTCTGAGCACATATTTTGCAGAAGGTAATAAGATCTCTTGAACTGCTGCATAGTTAGAAATGGTACTGTACAATTACATAAATAAAAAAATGCGTGACGCAACAGTCCACAGAGGCCAAGGCCAACTATCTGACTGCTGGCCTCACGCCCACATACTTCAGCAGAGGGAAACGATCATCCAACCAATATGAGAATAATGTGTGGTTAGCAAGATAATCCCTCCAGCCATTATAGCTTTATAGATGGCTTTAGAAATCAGATTTAGCTACCTATTGTAATTCCCCAAATTCATCACGATGCTGGGTGAACACCTATCCCATACATTGGCCGAAATTTCGTGAAAAAAATCCTTCCCCATGAGGACTCGAACCAGTGTTAATTACGTATCGCTAATGTAAGATATTACTCATAAGTAAAGACCGTTTTCTCTGTCCCACAACATTGGAATAAGTATAAATGTGAACGACCTTCTCGGGGGAGGACTTCCGCCTCGGACCGTTAAGGGAGCCTTGGGTGGTTGCCGAAGCAGGAGTGGTATATGGATTCTGTTGGCTGTAGGGACCGGTCGTTAAGGGGGTCAAGTTGTTACGTCGGTGCGCGTAGAGGATCGGTGGGCACGCAACTCATCTCATACAGGGAGGTGTACAATAGACCTCAGGTCGTAGTGCGTGGGATGTTCTCTCCCTCCCTTCTAACAAGAAAAAAAGTTTGCATGGGTTATACAATACGGGCACGCGTCCTTCAAAGAGACTCTGCTCACCATCACAAGAAGTAACGAGCACTACAGGATCACTCTACAACACGTTCCTTACTCCTAAACAAGTACAGTATGCTTCAGTGTAGCAATGTTTATGATATTGTGCACTAGACCTATTAGTTAAAATAAAGGTGCATAAAACAAGTGTACGAAAGTACAGAAATGGGTAGAGGAATTCGAAAGACAGTATGTCTGTGTAAGTGGCGACATAATTGTGTGTAATTCATGCAAGCCTGATATAATATGTTCTAAAAGACGGTATTTAAAGCAGCACTATAATTAAAAATACATATAAACCATTTGAAATTGATAGAAAGTTAAGTGGGTCTGACGATCTTCCTTGCACTAGTAATTCAGTGTCAGCGGGGGAATTTAGCAGAGATCTATATGAAATAATGGTGCATGCCAACATTCCAACAACAAAATTGAGGCCAAACACTCAAAAACTTTGTTGGAAAGTATACTTGAACACAAGGGCAGTACATGTGTCAAAGTAGTGTCGGTATTTTAAGTTAAATTTTACAGAAAAGATTATTGTAATATAGATTTAAACATGTCATTCAGGGCAATACCTGTGTTACAGTTGTACCGGTGTTTTAAGTTAAAATTTTACATCAAATATTATTGTAATATAGGCTTAAATATGTTGTTAAGAGTACAGTACCTCTGCTGCAGTAACATTTTAAGTTAAAAGTTTACAGCAAAGACTATAATATATTCTTTTGTAATACACAACACAGCCCTACTCTTGAAATCATTCTTTTATGTGTGTGTTTGTTGTCCTTGGTGCGGGAATCGTCTGTTCTCATCATACAGCACCACACACCATTAGGCCCGTAACACACTTGCAGAGTTTTCGCCAGCGAGAAAATTAAAAAATTGATAATATGGATTCAAATGGACGTCCACTCACTGGAAGAGATTCTCGTTCGAGGCAAAAACCTCGCGCGAGTTTCTCGCAGGAATCGGTAGCTCAGCGAATTTTCTTGACACATTTATCAAAGATGTTTGACATTTATACTCTTTATGACGATTGAATGTAGAAAAAGATATCACAGGTGGCGATGAATTGTATTGTTTTTATTGAAAATGAGGACAGCGAATAGGGATTATAAAGAATGGACACTGAGAGAATTTTCCTGTGTTTTGTTTCTCTGTGCGCCAGCGTTTAGTTCCACTTTCAAGCGCTAGAGGTTAGTGTAATCGAGCATACGCTAAGATAATAATTGAGAACAGAGTTGAGACACAGGATCCAAACATTGCCTACCTTATTGCATAATCCAGTAACGCTTTGCTTCAAATAAATTCAAGTTAACAGCTTTTCCTTACTTCTCAGTGACAAACAAGTTGTAATAATAATATTTTATATTTCAGATATAATAAATTATATTATAAAATAATATAATACATTATAAAATTACGTATCGAATTCGTTTAATATTTGTATATAATATAATATAATATAATATAATATAATATAATATAATATAATATAATATAATATAGTATAGGTATATGATTTTACTTCTCGTAAGAGTTTTGTTTTTCCATTTTCAGCGCTGTCAAATCATTACATATTTCAATTGTTGTTGGGGTCAACGTCTCAACTTTCATTATAAAGGAACTCTAGAGTCTAAACATTACAGTTAATGAGGGATTTATTATTTTATGGATCCAATTTATTTTATTTGAGTACATAATGTACCTAGATGTATTAATTATGTGTTATATTTCCACTGTGTCGACTGCTAGCTGGTGTGATGTCAGCGCCAACTCTAGGGAGAAAGCAGAATCTCACGCTTTAGCTGGCTTGAAGGTCATTGAAATCAGTCCGGCTACATCAAAGGTACCGACGCGAAGTGTCCATTCTTTATAATCCCTATTCGCTGATGAGGAAAGATGGTTGATAATTGCAGTCAGAAACTTATCGAACTTGTACGATGTCACCCGTAAGCCTATTTATATGATACACGGGATGAAAACTATAAAAACACGAAACTTAAAGAAGAAATCTGGAGATAAATATCAGATTATCTGAAAATAAATAGGGCTATATATTATTTTGATGAGATTTAATGGTACTAATTAAACATTTGAAATATTGTATCTATATGTCTTAACAGTTTACATAATTTTAATCAGAACATAGCAAAGAATCCTCTATGATATCATGAATAGCAAAAAACTGAGGTCTATTCAGCCTGAAATAACGCCTAAACGTATCATCATTCAAATCGAAACCAGTGTCCAAAACTCGTTCTGTGATTTTCAGACATTTCTGGCTTTAATTTTAGGCCTACTTTTTCTTTTCATTAAGAAAATATGTTCACGTAACTCCATTTCCTCATCATCTGAATACTCAGATTCAACATAGCGTTCGTAGATAATTTGTAAGTACGACAATATACTTACAGGTTATATATTTAAGTACGACATTATACGTAAATACATAACCTATAATATTTCCCCCAACGAGTGGTTACTATAATCAGATAAATGCTTTCTGCATGAAGGCAGTGCATAGATGATCATAGCGAGGTGTGATCTGTGATAGCGAGAACTCGCCAAGTGTGTGGAGGAAGGCTCTTCGCCTCTTTCTCGCAACAAATTTCTCGCCAGCGAAAACTCTTCAAGTGTGTTACGGGCCTTACACTTCGTCAAATCATTTGGCTCATTGCACAAACTCCGTACTCACTTAACTTCAAAGAGTAGTGCCTAAGATTCCGGTCTCTACTCATAAGTAATTAATCCGTGGCGAAAGTCCTAATAGATAGAGCCAAGTCTACCGGCCGACTGTTAGCCTCATGCCAACTTTCTCGCAGCAGAGGTGGACGATTATCAGACAGACACGAAGATAATGAGTGGTCGGCATATTGATTCTTCTTGATAAATTATATTACGCTGCTCATTGTAGATCATCATTTTCCAATCAAGATGCTAAGTGGGCCGAACTTCACATAAAATTTCTTCCCACACGAAGACACGAAGTATAAAGCATTTCATATCGCCAATTCAAATCATGACGCCTTACACCACGTGGCTATGTGTATCATAACCTCCAGAGTCCTGAGAGTATAATAGGACCTATACTATACTTCATATACGATTATGATCTAAGATGATGTCCAGAGACCCGAAGTATAGTATAATATACCTGCATTTGTGCCCTAACTGTGACCTGCAGAATTTTTTCAGAATTTTTCCTCATGTCAGTGACTTCTTTTTTTAAAGTGTAGAACATTGAACTTTAAAAATAAAACAACAAATGTCTCAGGGCTCAGGAGTAAGAGAGTCTGTTGCAGCTGATTCACAGGCCATATTTTTGCATTTAAACATTTCTTTCCACGACGCACGGGCAAATTTATAATAAAATATGTTTTTTATATACTGTATTTATAATATGAATGAAACGTATGCTTACGAGCTCTTCCAGATGTTGAAGCATTCATACAATACATTTTCTCTATGAATCTCTCTGCCAATATCCAACATTTTGTGCTTCAGTGTCCTACTTTTCACGTATCTCTTCCAGGTTATAAATGTTGACCTTGTAACACGAACCATGTAAATACGTTCACATTTCTGTTTCAACTTCTTCCTTTCAGACTGAAACATATAAAGAACGGGATCGTACATAATATTCGTGTTACCGACTTTTCGTAAATTACACAAATATTTTAGGCCTACACTAGGTTTTTCAGGATTCTCATCGATACTGAAAAGTTTGAACGACTGGGTTGTTTTGTATCTTATGAGCAATAACTCCAACATTTCGTCGAAAATATTTGATGATAATAAGTTAAATAACACTTTCATACTTTAATTCGTTCATTTATTCATCCGTCCGAAAATGTTTCAAATGCAGAAGTCATATTCTGTCCTGAGGTAATGAAGTGATTATACGGTATATTGGAGAGAATAAATTAATTTGCAAAGAAACGTTCGTATCCTAAGTTACAGTACGATTATTTAGTTCTGACAGTCGCCGGCGATATGCGCCTGGGTCGGGCGAGTCCATTTAGTTATGCCAAGGGGTGTTTGGGTTATTCACTCGCTTGCCTTCGGAGCGATCGGATGTCATGCGTGCGGTATAGCGGTATGTTTCCAGTACAGTTAAGCTGTACTGCATTCCTTTACCGACCACTCGCCATTATCGCTACTCCGGAACTCTCCCCACTCCTATTACTTTCCCTCTTTCGAGTCGCTGAGCTGTCAGGACTAAATAATCGGTCTGTAGGTAGGCCCTACTATGCAAGTGTATTTGGAAGAGGAGGTGAAAATCACAAGTTCATTATGAATAGTCGGTCTTGAGGATAGAACTCCAATCCTTTAAAATAGGAAAGCAGCAATATGTAAAGCATGCTCTTATTTAAGCTATATAGGCTATCACATCCTTAATGACACACTGGAAAGATCAGAAATTTGGAATCCATATACCTACACTGTTAGTGAGAAGGTAGAGTTCGCATATCGATAAAAAAATAACCATCTCTAGTTTAGAACAAATGATTGTGCACACAACACAATAAAAAAAAATATTAACACGTCCAACTGCATAGAATTTTTTGTTCAATAATGAAACTAACCTAACCTTATTTCTGAAATGTTATTAACTTATTACAGTACAATTTCATACCAATAACGTTAGTTACCTTTCGTTGACTGAAATGCTTCCATCGTTTAACCACTGACCTCAGTAGCGTGCGATTGGAAAGTTGTCTCACATAGACCACTGTTGCAGTCTCGTACTTATGTATCAATGTGTACAGTCTCCACTTGAGAAACATTTTCCTTGAAAGCAGTAATTCGGTCAAGAAATGTACATAGTACATGAGTAACAATTTCACTTTTATTGCTCTCTTCATTGAAGTTTCTGTACAAAATTCGTCTCAGTCCATTTTCTTGCTAATATTTAATTGCTTCCTAGTCAAATACAGCTTCCAAGCTTTAATTGTGCTCTTAAGTAAACAGAAGCTATTGTAACAATGAGCTCGTAAGGCCAGCCTCCGTCGAGCTCTGCGCGAACAGCAATACAATTTCCATTTAGTAAATGCAGCTCGAAAAATTTGCTTCTTACGGAATGCCTTTATACTTGATGGATAATGTTGTCCGTAAACTTTATTAAGGTATATAATACCATATTTTCTAGCTAATACTTTCTCCTTGGGGTCTTGAACATTTATTTGTTTCTCTTTCTTTGGTGATATTAATGATTTTAATTCCCCGGTACTTGAGAATAATTTATCTTCCTGAGGCTGTGAACGACCTTCACCGCTATGAATTAAACTATTAAATCTCGTAGTCATTATTATATTTTATATTTAGAGGTTATAAAAATATTATTTATAAACATACATATTTCCAGTCTGAGATCAAAACATGTTTCGATTTTTTTTTTTTTTTTTTGTCTTTTACTCATTGTTGACATTGCTACTACCACCAGCGAATAGGGATTATAAAGAATGGACACTTCGCGTCGGTACCTTTGATGTAGCCGGACCGATTTCAATGGCCTTCAAGCCAGCTAGAGCGTCAGATTCTGCTTTCTCCCTAGAGTTGGCGCTGACATCACACCAGCTAGCAGTCGACACAGCGGAAATATAACACATATAATTAATACATCTAGGTATATTATGTACTCAAATAAAATAAATTGGATCCATAAAATAATAAATCCTTCATTAACTGTAATGTCTAGACTCTAGAGTTCCTTTATAATGAGAGTTCAGACGTTGATCCCAACAACAATTAAAATATGTAATGATTTGATAGCGCTGAAAATAGAAAAACAAAACTCTTACGAGAAGTAAAACCATATACCTATATTATATTATATACAAATATTAAGCGAATTCGATACTTAATTTTATAATGTATTATATTATTTTATAATGTAATTTATGATATCTGAAATATAAAATATTATTATTACAACTTGTTTGTCACTGAGAAATAAGGAAAAGCGGTTAACTTGAATTTATTTGAAGCAAAGCGTTACTGGATTATGCAATAAGGTAGGCGATGTTTGGATCCTGTGCCTTAATTCTATTCTCAATTATTCTCAGCGTATGCTCGATTACACTACCTCTAGCGCTTGAAAGTGGAACTAGCCGCTGGCGCACAGAGGAACAAAACACAGGAAAATTCGCTAAGTGTCCATTCTTTATAATCCCTATTCGCTGCTACCACCATAGACAAAATCATAGACAAATAAATAGAGACTACCACTGCCTTCGTAATTGTTACTACTAAGGCCATATTATTATATTTGAATTCCATTTTAACCGTTGCCTACGATGTTGTAAGTACAAGGAAGGGAAATGAATTTAAAGGGTTGTTTCTCCAAAGTTCATCATGTATCCTTAGAGTTGCTTTTATCCATTCTAATTTGAGTTAAGGTACGGTCACACATCGCTACTTTTGCAGCGCAACTTTTGTACTGCAGATGTAAAAGTTGCGTGTCGTGTTCACACGTAAGCCAACCCGAGTGCAGCAAAAGTTGCAACTGGAGGTTGCGAGTCTGTTCACACACAAGGCGCTACTTTTGCAGCCGCAGTCATGCTGCAGGTTTCCATCTCCGTGTTGACTTCTCAATATCATTTTGTGGTTATGTTCGCATTATTAATAAACTCATGCGAAAGCTTACTTATCTATTATTTGCTTTTCTGTCCTAACTAGTATTCAGAAATTGGCATTATTTTTACTATAAAGCTTTTAAAAACGCCTATATGCTTAAATGATAACCAACAGCATATTCACGTAATCAATGTTGGCAACCCTCCTGTTTGAAACTACGCTACAGAAAATTAAAAAAGTGAATTATATCGTCAGCAATTATGCTCAGACTGTGTTGTGTATTTAATAACTGTTACAAATAATTTATTTCCATCACATCTAACATTAAAATATATCCAAACAATAAAAGTATCATTGGCACATTTGGGTGGTAACACTGGTTGCAACCGCAGCAAAAGTTTCAACAAAAGCGATATCAAAAATGCTGCGGCTGCAACCCTGAGAACCCTGTTCACACGTCGCTACTATTAAGCTGCGCGCAGCATGGAAAAGTAGCGGGCAGCAGGTTCGGCAGCCACTACTTTTCGGGTTGCACCGTTGTTCACACGTCGCAGTACAAGAGTGCGCAGTTTTTTGTACTGCAGCGCTACTTTTATACTGCAGCTGCAAAAGTTGCGTGTCGTGTTCACACGTAAGCCAAAAGTAGCGCGCTGCACGCTACTTTTCGTGCTGCGCAACCCGAGTGCTGCAAAAGTTGCAACTGGAGGTTGCGAGTCTGTTCACACGCAAGACGCTACTTTTGCAGCCGCAGTCATGCTGCAGGTTCCCATCTCCGTGTTGACTTCTCAATATACATTTTGTGGTTATGTTCGCATCGCATTATTAAGAAACTCACGCGAAAGCTTCCTTATCTATTATTTGCTTTTCTGTCGTATCTAGTATTCAGAAACTGACATTATTTTTACTACAAAGCTTATAAAACGCCTATATACTTAAATGATAACTAACAGTATATTCACGTAATCAATGTTGGCAATCCTCCTGTTTGGAACTACGCTACGGAAAATTTAAAAAATGAATTATATCGTCACCAATTATGCTCAGACTGTGTTGTGTATTTAATAACTGTTACAAATAATTTATTTTCATCACATTTAACATTAAAATATATCCAAATAATAAAAGTATCATTGACACATTTGGGTGGTAACACTGGTTGCAACCGAAGCAAAAGTTTCAACAAAACCGATATCAAAAATGCTGCGGCTGCAACCCTGAGATCCCTGTTCACACGTCGCTACTTTTAAGTTGCGCGCAGCATGGAAAAGTAGCGGGCAGCAGGTTCGGCAGCCGCTACTTTTCGGGTTGCACCATTGTTCACACGTCGCAGTACAAGAGTTGCACAGTTTTTTGTACTGCAGCGCTGCAAAAGTAGCGACGTGTGATCGTACCTTTAGGCCTATGTTTCACCGTTGCATGATCCCCCAAATGAGCACTTACGTGCCGTTTCTATGAAACTGAAGGGTAACAAAGGTGCTAGCAAATTTTAGCGTACACAGGATTTGTGGTAATTATTGGAAAGTCTGTTTTTATCACAAAGTTAAATACTTAACATCGTTTACTATGTAACTATATTCTCAACAAAAGTTTAAATGGACAAAATTACAACAGCAACATTTCATGTATGTTTGTTGAGCAAATACAGTCCTCCGTACATGACGTCATGAGACATACAGAAACGTTGCCTCCGACAGTACGCCTGTCGTATTTGCCGCAGTTCCGAGGACGATTTTTGGATGCTGCATACGTGCAGTTCACCTCAGTCTATTGTGAGCTAGTGATGGAATTATTTATTCGTGCGTAATGTAATATTAGCTACAGTATTTTTTTCTTTATTGTTTGAGAACGCTGAAGACTTATTAATGCGTAGTGGAGTTCCAGCTATTGTGTTTTCCTTTATTGTTTGAGAACAGTGAAGGGATTACTCATTCGTGCGCAGTGTAATGCAACTTAATATTTTTTCTAATTGTTTGAGAATGGTGTATAGCATATTACGAGTTATTATTTTAAGTTATGCGAAATATCCGACAAGATATTTGGAACATTTCGCAAGAAGAGATTAGTTAAATATTTCAGAACAATCTTCGGGGATGTCAAACATGTATTGAAGCTGAAGGAGAACACTTTGAACATCTCTCGTGACATAAAATGCACTTGTATTTATTTTTAAGTTATTTATAAACTTTTTCCTGCTAAAGAGGTTTTAGAATCTGAAGTTACTGTGCTTCAGTAAAAACGACGACAGATTTCGCGATAACTGTGCGAGGTAATAGAAAATGCCACTGAGCTTGAGGTGTGAGAGAAGAGTCATAAATGGCGGATCCTCATTAAAACTTTATCCATCATGCGTAACTACTGATGCATTATTGTTGGCTCAAATGTACATGCTGCACGGTAAGCAAACAGTGGGAAGGAAAATGTAAATAAAGATAAAATCTGCAGCTGCAAGAAAAATGTTCTTTTCGGTACTCATTTCTTAATTTAATGTCTTAATTGTCATCGAGAAACGTTTACACAATTCTCAAAATGGTGTTTAGGTACGTATGTACCTCTTGATAGAGAGAGACATGAAGGAACTTTTTTTTTACTTGGTTATTTAACGACGCTGTATCGACTACGATGTTATTAATTTAACGTCGATGGGATTAGTAATAGCGAGATGATATTTGGTGAGATGAGGTCGAGGATTTGCCATAAATTACCTGACATTTGCCTTACGGTTGGGAAAACCTCGGAAAAAAACCAACCAGGTAATCAGCCCAAGCGGAAATCGAACCCGCGTCCGAACGCAACTCCAGATCCGCGACTTCATCCTCTCTTGCAGTCACTGTTTTGTTTGCAACATAGTCGCGAAATACCACACAGCAATGACTCGAAGCCTCAATTCTATTCATCAGTAACGGGGAGGGGGGGGATCTACACTGTATCAGGGATACATCGATAAATAAAATATGTCACCCATTTTCAGGAATGAAGCTACAATTGTGTTGGTTTGAATTTTTTTCGGTTTACAAATGCTGAGTATGCTGTAGGTTTATGATAAGATAATTAATGAAGAGCATACAATATATTTTTTTCTCTTCATATGAAGAGGCATTCTGATATTAATAATGGATTGAACAATTTCATAAAGGTTTCTGTGTCATTAACAACGTTTTTAAATCAAAATAAACTTTGACTGTAACTCGGACAAGGCTGTATAACGCAGGGCTGGGAGTAAGTCTCTCTCTGAGTGCGCTCGCGCTCACAGAGAAACCAGCTCCGGACCGGAAGTAGTGAACAATATTTTTTTATTATATTAAGAAAACCAATAAATTCAGACTCTATTTATAAAGTAACATATTTGTGTTGCAATAATTTGTTTACTTCTATTGTGCCCGGAGATTGAAACTTTAGCACACGTCTTGGGATTTTGTGAACAGGGATTGCTCTTGAGGAACTCTAGACATCATCTTGTAAGATCCAAAATTGCTGCCGCATTAAGAAATAAGGGCTGGATAGTAGAAGAAGAAATCTCCTGTCTCTTGTCAACGAGACGAGTAGATATTTCAGCGTACAATGCTGACACTAAACAAGGCATCATTGTGGACCCCACGATACGTTTTGAAGTAGAATGTCATCAGTCAGCCGAGGTCCACCTTCAGAAGTAGTCGATCTATGAGCCTACAGTCAACTATTTCAAGCTGAAATATGCCTTAATTCACGTTGAGGTATTCGGCTTGCTCATAGGTGCTCGAGGGACTATACCAGCTTTTTTTCGAAGAATTTCGACGGCAGTTTGCTCTGCCAACATCTCTGAGGGATGACATTGTGATAATTGTGTTAAAAAAATCCTGCCAAATCCTAATTAATCACATGGTGCCACATTAATAGCAATTGTAATTTTTCACGCCCTTTTCTGTTTCCCCCTCTTCAAAATTTAATATCTATGTTTACATATGTATAATAATTTTTTTTTAGGATATCTGAGTCAGTAACGGCTATCATCAATGGGGAGCAGTTTATTATTATTATTATTTAATTATTAACAAGTTGTGCTGAGGCACACAAGAAAAAAAATTCATGAAACTACACAGAAAATGTTTAATCTCTCTTCTGTTTTGTTTCAATCATAGACACACTTCGACCACACCTGTGGAGTAACGGTCAGCGCGTCTGGCTGCGAAACCAGGTGGCCCGGGTTCGAATCCCGGTCGGGGCAAGTTACCTGGTTGAGGTTTTTTCCGGGGTTTTCCCTCAACCCAATATGAGCAAATGCTGGGTAACTTTCGGTGCTGGACCCCGGACTCATTTCACCGGCATTATCACCTTCATATCATTCAGACGCTAAATAGCCTAGATGTTGATACAGCGTCGTAAAATAACCCAATAAAATAAATAAATAAAATAAATAGACACACTTCGAGAAACTTTGAATTTCCTCTTCATAAGGAAATATCCCTGAAATGTTCTCAAATTCTCGATTTTCTTTACATTTATTGGAAGGCTATGCAAGTACGGTATGCTCTCTTTTTCTAGCATCACAGTGGCTATATTAATCTTGTTACCCTTTTTGATAATTTTTATCTAACAGGTTCATTGATCTCACTGTTATCCACTGAAGATATGTAGGCGTCATGAACAAAATCAGAACGAATATTACACCAAAATAAACACAACTTGATTTAATGTATGAATGACTGTCATGTTATCAAATAGCTGGCATAAGGAATGCACTCTGTAGCAGTGAAAAATATTCGTATAGGTTGAGAAACCCAGTTTGTCAACAACTAACTGCAGGGAAAGCATTTTATATCGGTGAAACCTTGAGAAACCCCTTTAAGTCTGTGACGTATGGAGTTTCAAAACGAAAGCAACTACATATAATTATGTGCTATCTATAAGGTCTGTACAAAGTTTCATAACAATCCGTTTGAATGCAGAGAAGTTATTAATTTTGTCCAGCTAGATTTGCGTTATTGCACACTGTACGACTGTACAATATGAAATGCTGAATGTTAATTCAAAATACTCATACACACATAATTATGCACAAACACACAATACAAACACGTTTCCCGAAGAAGACAACTTTACTTGTGATATTTTATCTAAAAGTAATTCCTCCGTACATAAGAAGTACGTTTTTTCCCTGTAACTTATGACATTATTTTAAATAAATGTCAATAAAACAGCAATTTTCAATAATAAGAATGCAAACATAAATTAAACTTCATTTATCCTATAACCTGTTCTTCCATATTGACTTAATTTTCATTAATTTTCTCCGTTAGTATCCATGGAATTTGGTTTCAAACTTTGAAATTGCTCTCCTGAAAAATTTGGTAAAGTAGACTAAGCACGTTCTTTCCCTGTGCTCTTCATATGCGTTGTTCTCACAGCCATTCTATACACCAGACTTGGTATTCCAACATAAAATGACGCATCTAGGTTGCGACTTTCATTTTTTTTTTTACATAAAACGAAAATGACAAAATTTGTAACTTACGGGGTCTTAAAAATAATCGATTCATTTCCATTTCAATTATAGTCGCTTTTCAAGAAATAAATGGCAGAATACTTCGTGATCGCAAGTATGTCATTTGAAAAAAATAAATTCTTGAGTCGATAACCAACCCTTTATAATCGCCCGTTCGTCTATCGGACCCTGTATTTCGTACAAATACTTATGAGGTTACTTAAAACTAGGTTTGATGTGCGGCCATTCTGCCGGTATCGTAATTATTACTGAGTGCAAAGACTGTCATCTTCTTTGTGAAATTCGTTTGCGAGATACGTTTTTTTTTTTACTTTTACTAAGATGTAAAATTTTACCGACAACAAAATATTCATAAACCTACAGTTATCTATAACAGTGCCACATCAACATGAACCAAGCTCATCTTCACAGGAAATTACATGGACGTTAACCAAGGAACAGTTTTACAATATTTAACTTTCATTATATTATTGCATTACCTGATGTTTTCTTCCGTTCCTAATGCTCCAGAAGATATTCCACCTCCTCTTCTTCATCTTCATTATATTATTGCATTACCTGATGTTTTCTTCCGTTCCTAATGCTCCAGAAGATATTCCACCTCCTCTTCTTCTTCATCTTCTAGTTTAAAGTGTTTATTTCCTAATAGGAATATTTTAACCGTAATTGTATTAAGATGAATGTTTCGTTAAACAAAACTTTAGTAACATCACACGTTTTACGGGTTAATTATTTACCACAACAGGAAATTACAGTCCTACCAAGAGTATAAGAAGTGATCCGGTCAACAGACGAAAACGAAGTGGTTCGAACACGGTGTGCAGTACGGACGGAGTTATTTCGACCGGCTGATTGAATGGAGGGGTGTGTTAAGGAGGGGGAGGCACGAGCCTCGAGTAAACACAGTAGACAGCAATGTATGGTTAAGACGGTTAAGTCAAATTGGAGCAGATTGAATGTAGCCTACAGGTGAAGAGGCGAGGCCTGGTATGCGAGCTGTGTGGGAGGGAAAAGAATAAACTATATTACAGCCGTGGCGAATATCTGACTCACGAGCACATTGTGGCTCGCAATGGTTTCTCTTGCCTTCTACCTCCCACAACCCCCACCCTCTCACTCACTGGAGTCAAACTCCGTTTCATTTGTATTTGTCTCTGATCTGCGAGTGGCATATCATCGCAATGTCTCTCTCGAATACATGTACATCTACAAAAACGAAAGTTTCAAGTAGGATGGGAGGACACATTTTTTGCTGTCAATATGATGAGAATATTAAATGTATGATTTGTTCACAAGTATTACGAGGAAAACGGTTGTATACCATAAAACGGCATTATACTACATCTCACTCATGAAACATTAAAAGGTTAAGTGTTGTTGTTATTATTATTATTATTATTATTATTATTATCTCTGTACGTCGATCCTTTTTCAGCAGATGTACGAATAATGCGGTTAGATCTTCAATTTAAACTCACTGATTTACAATGTGATGATAAATGAAAGCTAGATGTAAGGACTTGACAAATGTTGAACTTTTTAAATCTTTGCCAAAAAATAAATATCCGAAGCTTCGTTCTTTCGCTTTCTCTTTTGAAGCCATGTTCGCTACAACTTACGTTTGTGAAAAATTATTTTCATCAATGAAAATAGTAAAAACCAAATTTAGATCACGACTGACAGACAAATACCTTCGTGATTAACTACGACTGGCAGTAAGCGACATAATTCCTGATTTTGAAACTTTGTCGCAGAGATATTCTGAAGACAGTTAATTTTAGGTTGCGATAATGTGTCATATGTTTCACTGTTCATTTCTTTCTTCGTTACACGTACTAAACATTAGTTTGTAGCCTTGTACTGTATAAAACTGTATGTAAGTGCTCGACGTAAGGAAAATGAAATCCGTTAATAAGACAGACAGTTGCTTCACTTCCCCTTCGGGTTTCCTCCTCCCTCCTTAGTAGCTGCTATGCACGTTGCAGGTTACACAGTGACTCGGCGCACAATCACATTTTCGCCACGGCTGTTTTATACGAATCTACCGATACGAAAGTTCATCTCAGATTAAAACCTCCATATCCTGGTGATATAGACACGGCACATGATAAAATCACAGGGCAGGTCTTGACTCCTCTAATGTACGTACATTCCGTGAAGGTAAACGTGATGAAAGATGTGGCGTCTGTGGAAAGAATCTTCTGTGAATAACAGTAACATTAAAAGGGCCCCTTATAATTATGACCTAAGTGTTGACAGCGATAAGAGCAAAGCTTACTACAGTAGCAGTAAATCGCCCGATGTCTCAAAAGGATCGCCGGTAGGTCTGTGGAAAACCTGCAGTGCATATAATTACTGCCCGAGAGCATTCGTAGCTCACTACAGAGAAGAGAACAACGTTGCGTTCAGATGCACGGACAGCATTTTGAACACCTCTAGGTAGAATTCAGTTAGGGATGTCTACACGTCTGCTCTTAGTCAGCGAGAGACCTCAACAAAAAATGTGCATTAACTCGACAACGGTTAATTTGCGGACCTATGTGTACGGGAGCTTTTTTTCTTGCTTGGGTTAGTTTGTACTTTTCATCTGTAACTGTTTTACCATTACTTTTGAAACACCCTGTATGGTAACATAAAGATAGGTATAATTGTGACGAGACCGTACACGGCATTGGAACACTTCATTTTCTAACTCCTTGTTTCGATTTGACTGGGTGTACAGGAAACACTTCCGTAACAAGGGAACTTAAAATACAGTGCATACATTTTATCTTACTCTGCTCTGTTCGCATATGCATAGCTGCACTGTGCACTGCCGCGTCCGCTCTACATCCGCGAGCGGAAGAAGATAAAATGTATGCACTGTATCTATCTTTTGCAATAAATGTTTATAATTGATTTTTAATGCTTTGTTTTGATTGGCATCGTAACATTTATAACAATATTTTAGACGTCATTCTTGATCTTTTTTTTTTTTTTTTTGTTTTTATGGAAACAGCTTGCACTTTTTATGTTTTAATAGATTCTGCATTCCTAAACGATATTGTAAACAATTCTCAAAGCGATTTATTTTCGTATATAGTAGTGGTGATACTTTATTTAACAACGCTTTCAACTGCAGAGGTTAACAGTTAATTTCTCCGTATCATAGGAGTCAGGGACCATATTCGCAGCTCATTTCATTCATCTCTTCCTCTCGTCCAAGTAGAAAAAAAAAACAATTTTTGGGTCGATTTCGAGTTCATCGCCATTTTATCTTTTTATTTAAAATAAATACGAATTTCTTTAGTAAAATTATTATTATCGCTATATTTCATTTGAATCATTTCCAAATAAATTGACTTGTAATTAATGAATGGACAAAAGCTGACCATAGTTTCGGGCAAATTGTTGTACACAAACAGGCAGATGGACTGTACTATTTCGCATTGTCTGTAATGAGGCGATATTAGCGATCCTAGTGGTTAGGAATGGATGCATATTTACTATACATGCATATTTACTATTGAGCTTCGTGACTGTATATACTAGACTGTGGTTTTATGTTAAATACAGAATTGTGTATAATCTGTACCTGATACGCAAAAACAGAATTCGATCACATAAAATATTCTGTGCTACAATATTGTCGCAGGCCTGTGCAATGTATTTACATTGAAATTGATAATATGCAGCTTTAGTTCTAAAAGCTTTATAACGAGATAGATGAGACATGTTATTGTATGTATGTCTCATCAGAAGCAGTTTTCTTTTTCATATTTTTACTTTTGTTTCGTGGCCACTACGGTGGCAAAATAAAATAATTAATTTTGAGCAATTTATTTCTTAAATGCACTTTAAAATGCGCGAAACATTGCAAAACATGATAAATCAATTTTATGGATACAACAGTTTAAAATGAATCACGAAATTTCCAACATACCGTGGGAAAAACTATTTTCTCTTTTGCTGCGTTTTTCATAAAAAAAAAAAACACCGTACGTGAGACGAAAAAAATTGTAAGCAAATTTCAATTCAGTACACCAAAATTAGATTAGAGGCCGCAAAACAAAAATTTAATTTCGCAGGCCTGTGTTATCTTTCTATATTTATAAAAAGAATAATAAATTGCATGTAGAAATTTCAGAAATTTTTATTTCACAATACGTTTCTTACAATAACACAGGAAAACACAGGAAACAAGAGACAACAATATATTGAACTCAATATATTAAGATAATCGCCACATTTAGCAGTACAGTTAATACATCATACAAAAACACTTGTTCATGGTGATGGCAAGACTTTCAGTCGTTCACAGGCTGCCTTTGTGAGAAAATCTCTGTGCTTAGGATCAGCAATATTTATGAGAGCATATGCTCTCTGACTTAGAGACTTCCCGTACAGATCAGCAATTCCATGTTCTGTGACAACATATTGCACATGAGCCCTCGTGGTCACAACTCCAGCACCTGTACAGGAATGGAAGACAACTATAGCAGTGCAATGGACAGACACCTTTGCATTCCCTTTAACTTTATTCTCTTTGCTAATCATTCAGCAAAAGTATTTCTTCCGCGTGATTATTTTCTTCTACGCACTACTACTTACATGACAACCACAAGGAAACAATAGTTCACAAAATTCGCAGAGATAGGAGCATGCCATGCAACCTACGTCAACACGAAATGCCTAAACATAATAGTGCCTTTTGCCCCTGGCGGAACTTTAACTGTATGTGTGAAAACTGAATAAATGGAACCAGTAGCTTCTTTCAGTGTGCAGAGCTGATGAAGGAACATGGTAATAGGACCATGTATTTTTGGTGAACATTTTTAAATATTTCGTGAAAAATTAATAAAATATCACACTTGCATATAAAATTGTGACTTTCTTGTGTTAAATTCTAACGTACCTTGTTTACATGTTTCGACCTATTTATGGGTCATCTTCAGAACAGGTCATTGTTGGTCTTGGCGCCTCTTGTTCTGTTTCCTGTGAGGGTGCGTTCGTGTGGTATAGTGTAGAGTCAAAGAGTGTATCTGTTTTGAAATTGAGTTGTGTGTTGAGAATTTCGTTGAGGCGTGTTTTCGTGTGTCCGTATATTTCATATTGTTCTAGTGTGTTTATTTTCTGGCTTTTTGGTTGGATATGTAGTATTTCCATGTCTGTGTTGATGTCTCTGTGGATGTGGTTAGCATTTGTGATGTGTTCTTTGTAAAGTTTTTGTAGAGTGTTATTTGTTCTGTATGCGATGTTGTAATTCAATTTCTTGAATGAGATTGCAATTTTGTGTGTGTTTTTGTTTTCGTATGTTAGTGTGATATATTTTTTGTGTTCTTGTGTCTGTGTTGAATTCTTATGTTTTTTGTGATTATGTTTTATCTTACGTATTATGTTGTCTATTATGTTAGGGTTGTAGAATTTAACACAAGAAAGTCTTATCATACATATTCCAAAGTGATACAGTGTTAAAAGTTGTGTACTCAAGATGTATGAATAATTTCATGATTATTATTTTTTCACCATGTGAGCATAATGCGCGATTGGTAGAGAAGAGAATGACTGAATACGCAGCCTGGGTTGCTACGTCACTAAAGTTAGAATATCATATGAATCTTAAAAAATATCGTATTTTACTTGTCTTGATGAAAAAAAAGCGTACATTAAAATATATCTTTGCAAAGCACGTAATAATATTGTGTTTTCATATTTTATAAATAGGAAATTAAGAAAACAAGCATAATACCATAGTACGAGTATTACCACACTAATATTGCATTGTAATAATTTTCTAACGTATAATTTTATATTTGTCATAAACTTCAAATAAAAATACAAAAGATGTGTTAGTTCTATTTGTGAATAATACGTATTTTGTTTCTCTTCTCAACTTTTTTGTCCCATGTGCTCTTTGAGCTTTGAAGGATAGCATTAGTGTTTCGAATAAAGGGGGATCTGACCCATGGATGAAACCGAAGAATTCCAAATCTTTTCTTCCGAGGTTGTCCCCAGCTGTGGGACTGAAGCCGGATGGTCTATGGCAAGTACTTGGCATCAACCCCTTTGATTTGATTACTTGGTTGGGTTTTTCCGAGGTTTTCCCCAACCAAAAGGCAAATGCCGGGTAATCTTTTGGCGAATCCTCGGACCTCACCTCATCTCACTACATCTCGCCAAAATATTGTAAAAAATTGCACAAAATTGTAGAAAATTACTAAATTGTAAAACTGTAAAAATTGTAATTGTAATATTGTAAAATTTTGACTTGTTCCACATCTTAAAGCTTCATTGGTCATATAAGATCTATGGAATAAAATTACTATTCATTAATCTATCATTCCGTCCTATATTGACTAAAAATAATGCATATAAAATTGAAAATATTTTATTTTATATAAATATTTAAAGTAAATAATCTGCCCTCAATGAGGGTGACCATAAAGATCCAGAATAAAAGCACTACAGAATAATTTAGAAAGACAGGAATTGTTTAGTAAAAAAATTCAGAGAAATGCAAACCCAACACAATCATCAATGGCCAAAATATAAATGGTAATGTAATATTCGGATTGAATCCTTAAGAATATTCAACAAAATTTTTTTGAATTTAAAAAAATCTGAGTCCGAGTGCTTTTAAAATATCACATGTGAATTTAGGGAGTGTGCCACGTGCACCAAACAAAAGACCAGAAACATTTCACTGACTAGTGGGAATGTTATATTTCTCATGCATATACTTTTGTCTCATTGTTTGTATTTTATAGCCCTCATCCCCTCCTAAACCCTCAAAATTCCCCATTAGTTGGAAATCACAGTTTCAGATTATATGAGTGTGCTACAGGATTTTAAACTATACCTTTAGTGTGTCACATGAAAAACGCTGCTTATTCGATCTGACAACGAAGGTGACTCATAGATATCACTAGTGCTGAGAGGCATAAACCACTTAGTTCATCAGGGACAATACAGTGTGGACCACAGGTGGTCAGTCCACATTATACTCCTAATTGATGATGATGATGCGGTATTGTTGGATGTCACAGGGAAACCGGAGTACCTGGAGAAAAGTCACTGTTCTGCCTGGATCACAGGCTTGCCACATGAAAACATTATCTATAACTAGCTGTACCCGTGCGCTCCGCTGCACTTGTTAGAAATAAATATAAAGTAATTACTTAATTAAAATAGGACATCTGGTCCAGGGAACATTCGTGCTTGATAGAAGGATAAATCGTTTAATATGTCACTTAATTTAAATTGTATTTAAATAATTAAAATGCGATCATTTTGGTCCAGAAACCACTCATTTAGTGCAATGATAATTCCTTTAACATATTTCTTTATTGTTATTACATGCAAATAATTAAAGTATCAATTGGTTCAGAGAACATCCGTTTTTGGTGCAATTTGGTCCCATCAAAATTTTACTTGGAATGAAACGTATCGGAAATCATTTTTAAAGAAACTTTTGTTATGCAACATTTTTCACAAAAATTAATAATAAGGGAGATATTTCGATTTATTTAATTCAAGCCCCCTTATAACCTCCCTTTTAAATAAAGTATTTTGAATGCCATATAGCCTAAAATCTAAGTTACAACGAACTTAATTTATATTTCAATTTTCATATAAATCGGTTCAGCCATTATCGCGTGAAAAGGTAACAAACATACAGACAGACATACAAACAAAAATTTCAAAAAAGCGATTTTCGGTTTCAGGATGGTTAATTATACATGTCAACACCAATTATTTTTGGAAAATCGAAAATTACTAGAAAAATTTTGGCTACAGATTTATTATTAATATAGATAAGGATACATGCACTCAAGAATAACTTACAAGCAAAAATATTCTAACCCTTGAAGAAACACTCCACAGTAACACTGGATTAAAACTACTTAATACAATATAGCTAATATACTTTTAATATATTGTGAAGTACCTTGTTTGAGATATGGAACAATTTTGCTTTCACCTTTATTAGTTACAGATTGCATGGCAATGATAGGTTTTCCTTTTCCATCAGAAGCAATTCCAGCACCATGAATGAAATCAAGCTGGCCTCCAAATCCTACAAGAATAGTTCTAAGTTAATCTGAGAATGTTACAAAATAATAAATATTATATTCACATCACATAAAATTATTATTAACAAATTTAAATGGCATACATATTTGATAAGCGCTGAAGAATCAAGAAAACTTTCGTGGATGTCTAACATATTTCTAACTTTTCATGTCTTAATAATTAACCGTTCAGCAGGAGAAATATTACGTTTTTAACAGGTCTCCCAATTACATACGTATAAAATTTCAAGATATATGTGTGTGATTGAATTGTTTAATTAATTGAATTTAACGAGTGAAAGAAAATGGAAGTTCAGTGAATTTCCTTGTGTGTGTGAAAAATGAGTAAATCAGTGAGTGATTGTGGAGATGTATTTGTAAACACAATGCTCCTAAATCTTATTTAGTTCAAGTAATATGGATATGTAGATGCAAAAATATGAGAGTTGCTAAAAAAATAATGCACATTGGGCATCTGATCCCTATTTCAGGGACTTGCAGAACTCCCGTTATGTTAATAGCGTAAGTACATATCAACAAATCAGTGGAATCTAAACACACACCTTCCTCTCAAACAGCAGAAATAACTAAAATGCTCTCTCAATTAATATCACTCAATAAAAGAATTTATTTTGTACCATCCCACTGTGGAATCTTGGGAAACGAGAATGCATGCATTAGCAAAGAAGGGCAGCACTGCTACTTACAGACCTGTTACTAAATCTCTGTTACTTCTGTCAAAAGATTTAAAATCTACATACTTAGACTTCAAAAACAAAATTTGATAACACAATCTCAATGGGAAAAAATGGAACATTGCATCAAAACCACAGTTAATTCCCGATTTACCAAAAATCGTTCAAATTTAGATTGGCAACAGACCATGATTGTTTCAAACACCTGCATAGAATTGGGATATATCAGTCCCCTAACTGCCCATTGTGCAACTCAAACCAAGAAATGGATTCGGAACACCTCAAAATCTGTGCTTCATTGGCTGGCCATGATAATATCTTTGAAAAATATTGGAGTGCAAGAGGTCAAATGACTTTATTGTCAAACGCCTGGCATTAGAAAACAACAACAAATCAGTGGAAGTTCTGTCGCGTAGATATGCAAAAAAGCAGTTAAAATTGACGACGAAACTGTTTATTTTGTTCGGTAGTCTTTGAGTGGTGCAAATCGAAGATGGGCGAACCTGTCACATGTTGCAAGTTCTGTGACTTCTGTCAACGAATAAAAGATTCAACATGTTGAAAAACTTATTTGGGAAAACAGACCGAATGAGCCAAGAAAGTAAATATCAACACTGGTAGAACCCAGAAAATTATTTACCAAAGTTCAAATTATGCTATAGACCTATATATTCAAATCAGTAATTACTATACTTCAAAATACAGATAACAGCAGTAAGTAAAAAAGTGTAATATTTTTTATGCTCGACCATGCCGAAATGTAGTAATTATACACCTGGTAGCAGTCCTTTAATGCATGTCATTAAAGTACACCTATTCATTAAAGTTCAGGTTTTCGATTATTCTAGTTTATGCAATCGAAAGACAACAAGGGAAACGTCACGGAGGCTGGAAATCCAATACTGTCGCAGAAGGTTATTTCTGTTACTATAATGTTAAGGTTAATTGTAAATAAGATTCAAATAAAAATTTGTCATCTTTTTTCAATTCTAAATCAATTTCCAGGTTATATCAAAATTAGTTCATGTTATTCTCTAGATTACATCAAGGTCAATGACATAGTTCCTCGGAAAAAATCAATACTTTCGCGTCTGCGCACATCTCACAATTTAGGAGCTATGCAGTCAGATACGAATAAAATGAATACTTCTGAATAATTTCAAGTTAGAAATATGGTCGAGCATAAAAAGTCGAAGAAACTTGTCCGTATAATTAATTAAGACGTTCGTATGAAAATTAGGAAATTCACTTGCACTAGTTCAAACAAACATACTTGATAATTACTATCATTATAGGCTCGTTGCAATAATGTACTATTCTTTTATACTTGAATTTCATTCTATAACTCCACACAAACAACTGATACACAAGCAAAAAAATTCTTTATGTTATAATAAAATTATACCCATACCTGAGAACATTCTAGTTCCAATAGAATCTGAGTTTACTTGTCCTGTTAGATCCACACTGATACATGAATTAATTGCAGTCATTTTTGCTTGATTTGCAACTATATGTGTATTATTGACATAGTCGATTTCACGCATTTCTGGAAAAATTAATAAGAAAGAGAGTTTAATTTGAGGTCCCATTTCACATTTATTGACCAATGTAAGATTTCCGACAACGTTAAGAAAGATTAGTAAGTCATGGAGTGGAACATGATCTCAAAATTCAGCCAAATTTACAAAACAGTAGTATGACAAACATGACAAAAAATAAAGAATTCTCCTTTTTTGTGGATGGTAGGTTTTAACTACCAATACGGAGGACAATCTATAGGGGGAATATAAACACAGCAAAATTTAATAAAATATTAGTCCCCCTCGCGTATGTGGTACCTAAGAGATTACGTCCAATTTCGGCTTCCTCTTCAAAATTTTCTAGAGCTCCTTCAGTGGAGCAGCATAACCCAGAGTGAGACTAGTGGCCAACAGGCTTGGAGCTCACATATTTAGTTTTGTACAGCCCCCAACCTCTTGCAAGGACGCGTTTTGCGTACCTTTTAAATTTGTCCTCCCAATTCTCTTTCGATTTTTCATTCATTCAATAAAATATTTTGAAAACAATGACATTTTTAGGGGAGGATCAAATACAAAGGAAAATTATAGCAAAGCGGTACTGGAATATCTATAAAATTTAGTAATTTTTAAAAATAAATGTTAAACACTAAGGCAATAAACAAAGACATTTATGTGAGAAAGATAAAAATAGGCAATATGAAACTCAATAATTTATGTATATCTGTTTTCAGATTCTCAAAACGTTCATTCATATAAAACAGGCACTTTCTTGAGCATCCAATATCTAATTTACCAACATTTCATCTTTGGAACTTATATATATATATATATATATATATATATATATATACACACACACACATTACACATTGCTATTAATATTATGTGGTAGATTTCCATGTACAGTAGTGACAAAAAAAAAAAAACGGACCGACTCTTGTAGCTGATACAAAAGAATCCTGTGCTGTGAATTGTGTCAAACTGTGGTAATTTCAATATGGATTGTGAAGCCAGAGGTATGGACTGCTATTTAATGTAAAAATACGCAGTTATCTTTGCCGAATAGAGGTAGAAATATAATACTGATGTCAGATGAAAATAAAACTCAAAGTTTTTTATTCTGAAAGTTTGAGGCACTGAAGGAAACAAAACACGGTAAGAATCAAACAAATGCAATAAATTTCATTGTTATAATTAATTATACAAAATGGATGTGTTTTTTTTTTTTTTTTTTCGTTGTTGGTAACTCTATAGTATCTATTAGATGCTTTATGGTTGTGCTAACAGATTGAGTTACTTGTCAACAATGTGACGCTGAAACGTGTGTTCAGATTACTGTCCAGCGACAGTCCTGATGTATTTTATATTTTGAAGATTGGTTAATTAATATTAACCCGGCACACTCACATTCATACAAATTTCCAGACTCTAGACACCCAGGTAATTTTTTCTTCAAGAAAAATTCACCGGGAGCCGAACCCGGGACCTCCGGATCTGCAAGCCAGCATGCTGACCAACAGACAACGGAGGCAGTCAAATGTGTTTGTGACTAGCAAAATTTGAATCTGTGACTCTGAAATCAGCTGCAAGGGTCGGTTCAGTTTTTTTTGCCACTACTGTACATAAGTTCTATGCACTTCTTTCATTAAATAAATAATTGATCTCAAATGAATGACTTATAGAATATTTCACAAACATATCAGCTTCCGCTCCCTTTATTTTTACTTACCAATGGAGGGGTTATCATCAACAAAATCATACAACTTTTGACTTCCAATCATAAAGCTTCCAATTATTTTCCCCTTATGCATCGACTTCTTGTGGTTTGTTATTGCTCCACACTCAACTAAATTCAGAACTCCGTCACTGAACATTTCTGAGTGTATACCGAGATCCTTGTGATCATTCAGAGCTGTTAATACTGCATCAGGTATGCTACCAATTCCTACAACGAAATGAGCATTAATGATTCGTTGAATATAAATGCCCTGAAACGTGTTATGATGAAACTATACACATTGTGTAACACAGTTTACTATACTTGGGATTAAACATAGGAAATCAATTGCACTGAACAACAAGAATTTTGCTCCAACTTAAAACAATATGTCCCTTATGGTTTGGTGTGTGCTGAATCCAAAATGTATCTCTTTTCTTCGTATCATGTAAGGTTTCGTATCATGATTTCACTTTTCGATAAGTGCTCTCCCAGGAAACATTTGGCACGGGTTAGGAGTTGTAAACCAAATCAAAAGCTAATGCATTTATGAATTTATAACTTATTTCCGGTTTCTTATGGTTGTTGGCATGTTCTTTTGTACTTATAATAAATAAACAGATATTGGTCCCTTCTATTTAATAAATTTCATAACAGTTCAAAGTGAGGTCTACGCAATGAACAAACAAGGGTGTGGTTTTCAGTATTAAAAAGAAAAGTTTACCTTTTGAATGAATGCAAATTAAAAGAGGGCACTTTCATCAGTCCACAAATTCACAAAATTATGGCGGACTCTTTGTTTGAGGAAAAACTTTCCGTTACAGAAAAAATGGCATGAAGCACTTTCAAAGATGTTTACTCAAATTTCCTTGGAAATTCTAGGGCAGACAACTACATAGAACTTGTTGTGGAAACCATGTTAAGTACATATGAGAAAATGGAGTGTAATATGTCTCTCAAAATACACTTTTTACATTCTCATTTGGATTTCTTTCCTCCTAACCTTGGAGCGGTAAGCAACGAGCATGGGAAAAGATTTAATCAAGAAATATCTGAAATGGAAAGGCGATATAAAGGAAGATCATCATCCAGCATGCTTGCAGACAATTGTTGGGTCCACGCCTGTGGAGTAACGGTTAGCACGTCTAGCCGCGAAACCAGGTGGCCCGGGTTCGATTCCCGGTCGGGGCAAGTTACCTGGTTGAGGTTTTTTCCGGGGTTTTCCCTCAACCCAATATGAGTAAATGCTGGGTAACTTTCGGTGTTGGACCCCGGACTCATTTCACCGGCATTATCACCTTCATCTCATTCAGATGCTAAATAACCAAAGCTGTTGATAAAGTGTCGTAAAATAACCTACTAAAATAAAAAAAATAAAACAATTGTTGGTTCCTTGTAAAAGGCAGTCCCGGGTTTAATTATAAACAGAAGTCATCCAGAAAATTATTTTAAATGTAAGTTTAAATTCCGAGATTTTTCTCATTATACAGGTGAAATATTTTTTATTGTTGTTCTGTTTTAAACTATGTAACATCATTTTTGTAACCAGTAAACATTTTTAAAGTATTATGAGGCATTTTGAGTCCCTAGTGTGTTGTAATTTTCATAAAAGATTCAATTCATTTTCCCCGGAAAATGATACGTGATGGGGCAATTTCGATTTTAAATTCAGATTTAGGGCACACATTACTAATATTCACCTATTTTTATTCCGGAGCAAGACAAAAAGTAAAAATTTGTTGTATTCATCTTATGATGTTTGGTGAATATTACACTTTCGTTGATGTGACATATTAATGAATTTAAATACTATTTAGTCACACATGCCATGGTATGAAAGAAAAGGAAGTCGCAGGTTCGATTCCCGCTTAGGTTAAAAAATTTTTCTTTCATACCATGGCATGATTGTGACTATAATAATATTTAAATTCATAAAAATTTGTTGTTCAGTGATATTTGTGAATATTACCTTTTCTATATGTTTCACAGGAAATTTTTACATGGATAAAAGTTAAGGGATTAAAAATACATCTAAATGCACTAACAATTATTTTATTTTCTTGAGCAGTGATTCCCTCACCTGAGGGAAGTTGCGAGACGATTTGCAAAACAAAACAAACAACGCCTTATTAACATATACTTATGTTGTATATACTGTAGAAACATAACGTTGAAAATAAATTAATGTTACAGTAGTTATAAAAGTAAAAAAATATTTAATACGATGAATGTGCCTATTTTTGAGAAAGTAGCTTCTTAAATCTATGTTCGATACACACAGTGATATCACTTTCAATTTCAAGGAGATTTCTTGCATTTGTTTTGATGGCAATCAAGGCCTGCATAAATACGAGTTTACAAATACTAACAAAATGTAAGAGCCTCTTTTGCAAGCTCGAGGTATTCTTGCATTCTTTTCATCCAAAACTGATATATGCTCTGCGAAAAGATTATAGTTTCAACATTACATCAGTAAGTACAGTTAAAAAAAAATGGCCCGCCTGAATTTTGCAAATTCCAGAATCAAAACATTGCACATACTCAGTGCTCCAAAGCAGTGATATACACGAGATAGCTTTGGTACTTATTGAAATGCATTTTACTTCGACTGTTCTTGTAACCCGAAAGGCATTTGAAAAAATGTGATGAAAATCGATCTATTCTTAATAGTAATGAATATTTATAAATCGTGCAGTGAAACAGAATAATTGTAAACGATAAATAACCAGCACAATTAATTTAAAAAAAACTCATTCCTCAACAGTATCAGAATTCTGAACTTTGTAGTGTGCGAGCAAGCATGCTAGCACAGAGCTATCGGAATGCTTGCAATGAATTGTCATAATCGGGGTTGTCGTACTGTATCGTGTTTGTTACATAATGACTCTGATACATTAATTTGATTTTATTTTCAGATTAATTTCGTGCCTTTTGCACGCACTAGCTGTGAAATACCTTCCTGTAACACTGTCAATTAATACAGGGTTGAAAACCGTTTTTAAATCATTATGGTGTAAGTTGTGCTGTAAGATCACAGTCTACTATATAGAGTCACGATGTTGAGTTTTGATAGAACCAATAGACTGATCTTTTTGCAAATGAGGCTTTAAAGTCCGTTTGCCATTTTTTTTATATACTAGACTGTGAAGATCTAAATCTTCAAAAGTGTTTTTTTTTTTCTGTGAATGAGTATTTCCTAATATACACAGTGACACAAAACAACAGTAACAACGTTTAGTATGTTGTGCAGGACAGTAAATTGATCATTTTTCATGAGGGAACCAATGTCCGGAAATGCATGGTTTGGGTGCTATAGGGTGTCAAAGTTTCTTCGGATTATTTTTTGGTCCTAACAGTTATGCAACCCATTAGCCATCAGCGTAAGGTGGATGGACGAACTGCCCTAATAACTTCCTTGCGGATGCGCCACATCCCTCCATAATCCATGGTTCGCATTCTAATTGGGTAGTTTGTGTTGTGTACCAGTGCAGTAACGTTGTTGACAGCTCACTTTCATGCAAATATGCAACACCACCTGCATGCCACATATCCAAATGGATGGATTAGTAGAGGGGAGGGGGGTCTGTACCATGGCCACCACGGTCACCAGATTTTACACCTCTTGTCTCTTTTCTGTGGGGTACTATGAAGAGCATGGTGTATGCTACTCCTGTAACACCAGAGGAGAACCTTATTGCACAAATCCACACAGCGACTGAAATACTGAGCACATAACCACGATGTGACGCTCTTGTTGAGTTTTTTGATGAAATGTGGAATGCACACCCATCACCATATCTGAACCATTCTCAAACTTCGATGCCCCATAGCGCCCACACCATGCATTTCCAGACATGGGTTCCCTCTTGAAAAATGATCAGTTTGCCATCCTGCACTAAGCGTTGTCAGTGTTGTTTTGAATATACATCCAGCCATTATGTTAACATTGTTGCCTTGCAAACCACTACTATCCAAAGTGTTTAAATGTATCAGCAAGGAAGGCCAGGCTAAGAAACCAAAGAGAATTAGAAAATTGGTTTGCATATTCCGATTTCTCCTATTGAAGATACTAGTACCGTACATTAGAAGTTGGATGGTATCCATTCGTTTTGAGTAAAATTATCGATTTTACAGGGATTTATATTTTTCGAATGGGGTTAAGTACCCGTACGGTAGTGGAGGGTCACAAACTAGGTCGCACCTTTAAAAAGTTCGGTACACACTGGTTCATAGGAATTAATTGAATAAAAATCTAAACTCATTTTGCCAAAAATGGTGACATCTGCTCTTTCTGCAATAGTCGATTCTAGTACTTATTTAATATTTACAAGTAATGTGTATTTATATTCTAAAATTAAATTACATATGCAGAACACTTAGCACGTAGGAAGAATTGGCCACTGTTTAAAGGTCACAACTATTTGAGCCATTCAGAGCAAAAGTGGTGTAAGTCAAAATTGGGTAATGAGGTTTAAAGTAAAAATTCTGTAAAATACAGCGCAAAGTAGCAGTTAATATGTCCTTCTTGCTATCCACTGACTACTAACAGTTTCAATAAATTTAATATTAATTGCTACTTTGCACTGTATTTTACAGAATGTTTACTTTAACCCTCATTACCCATTTTTGACTTACACCACTTCTGCTCTGCTAATTTATGTAAGATGCACAATTTTAAAAGCATTTTATTCCTGTAATATTTCAGTATTTTATAAAATGCAACAGGAGCTGAAGGCAAAGTAAGTGCATGGTCGAATAATTTCCTTTGTAGGTGAGTGACCACTGATCAGCTACATACAGTACCTTGGACGCATTGTACCCTTAAGAAAAGAGTCCCACATACTTTACACAGTCTATGTCTATAGCTCTATACCCATTTGAAGAGTTGCTCCATCATCTACCAAGTTTTGGGCTATTGTCCTTCCTATTTTACTTTCAGCCTCGTTCGGAGCTTTTGCTTTGACAGTAACAATTCGACTATCTCCTTCAACAGCATAATCAAAATGTGATTCATGAATTACAGAATCACCAAATGTCCTCGGCATCTGTGGGTTCACAAGTGCTGTAAGAAATATATAAACAGAAAGATAATTTTCTGCTGAATAAAACTAATTAGACAAGTAAGAATGCCTATTTGTATTAGCATTACTGTTTACAAGTGCGAAAAAGTACTGGGTGTTCAGTTCAAAGTGTGTCATGGGTCGCTGTATGCCATCATGTGGCTAGCCGATGAGCCTATAGAATTCAATCTTCCTACACTTCCGCAGAGGCGTATTACCTATGTGCCAGAGAAGGTGCCTAGCAAGTATGGCGTTCATTCTGAAGAGTACTTACCGATACGTATGGTAACACCAATAGTGGCAGGACTATGAACTGTTTCGAAATATGTACTGAGGTGGTTTTTTTCTTACTGTCGAAATATGGGGAGAGGTTTAAGACGATTACTTACGTATTTGTTGACATTAATTTCGAAGGTCAACATGGACACAGAGCATTTGATTTGTATTGTGGAATGTTGTGGTATGCAACCGATGATAACAAATACCCTGCGTACGACTTAACCGCCGCAAAACACAGTTCGAAAGAGGTTATGGTAGCACACAGACCGAACAGATCGCCATCTGTAGCCACGACGTTCAAGTTATACTGTACACGTTCTCAAGTTCAGATTGAACGCCTTGAATAATAGGCAACTTCTCTGACATAAAAGCTGAAACTCGCTTCAAATCGCTGACTCATCAACAGTGACGTCATGACACACTTTGAAATGAACACCCAGTATTTGTTTGAACTCGAGCACAAAAGTGAGATACAAAAATGGTTCGGAATATAAAGTATATATATTACGAAGTGATATAGTGTTAAAAGTTGTGTAATCAAGATGTATAAAAAAAACAGTGTTTATAAATTACACACTTCAGGATACTACTGTATAATGCATCTCATTCTGACACTGTAGTATGGGTTAGAAGAGTGTGCTGGTGTCAAATGTTAGAAGACAGCTATGCAGGACTGTATTTAGGCATAGACCAACATGGGTCATGGCTTGGGGTGGCAAATTTTTGGTACTAGCAATTTTTCTATAACTATGACGTATACCGAAGTATATATGATATTTCCGTGCAGGAATTCTGCATTACCCTATGGTGAAGAATAGGTAGAATGGAGAAAAATTCTCTCTGGCAATGAGACCCAGACCCGGGTTTTCAGCTCTACATGCTGACCTTTATCCACTAATATATTATTTTAATTTACCGAAGTACATATGATATTTCCATGCAGATATTCTGCGTCATCATACGATGAAAGAGTAATGGAACGGAGAAAAATTCTCTCCGGCGCTGGGATTTTATCCACTAAGCTACACCAGATTCCAGTTCTGATGCCAGATTGAATCCTTCTCAGTTTAAGTTCTACCTTTCTTGCCTTGTTCCGTCAGATCCCGGCCACTTAGTCACTCATAATGAGTGCACCTCTGTACATAGTGTTGGACATTGTGCCACTGTCACATATTCTGTGACACAGTACATGAGGGTAGGCCACCAAAGGGGAACAAAGACATAGAAGTTAAACTGAGAGAGATTCAATCTGGCATCGAAACTTGAATCCGGTGTAGCTTAGTGGATAAAGCGTCAGCATGTAGAGCTGAAAACCCGGGTTCGGTTCCCGGTGCCAGAGAGAATTTTTTTTCTGTACTTCAGCTGTGAAAATTTGAGAAATTTAATGCACTCGCGCATATGATACAAGCATTTTATATTACTTTCTACCCATATATATCCAAACAACAGGTATTTAAGTAATATGTAACAGAAAGTACGGTTGTCTGATTATAATATACCAGTCAAGACTACCTATATATTGTTGCACGTGAGTCGCAGAATAAAAACGTGTAAGCCCCTTGTTACATGATGGCTCATGTTCTTTCAAAGCAAAATAACACCTAATGTATGCTAACATCAGCAATTTATTGATTAAATACCTGAAATTTAAAGAGTTCATTTGGTCAGAAAAAAATACGATTATTTGAATTTAAAGTTGCGAATTTAGGCATATTTCTGTTCAATATTTATTTTCTTCCACTGTTGATAATATATTCTTTATTGTAGTTTCAAAACCATCCCATTGTTGATTAACTTCATGAACTTCTAACAGTTTCCAACACTTGTCGTTTCATTTCATTTTATTCTTGCGACAAATAAGTATTATAAATCTTGGCAGTTGAAATTAACTAGTACACAATTTATGATATGCTTAAAAGTGGGATACTGTGATTGTTAGATTATAAAAGTAAAAAATTATTAAGTTAGAATACGAAGAAGATTATTAATTTTAAAAGTTAAAACTAAATCAGAAGATTAACGGAAAATACATATTTAGGTAATGACATGCTTTTTTTTTCCAAATGTGGAAATGGCATTTTTCAGAAACTGATAGATCTTCCGTATAAAACAACTAATTACAATGGTGAAAGTAAAATGAATTAATTAAGTTAGAATAAAAGTAATGACAGCAATGAGTGTGGAAATAATGTACTGTAAGTAAAATTAGTGATGATCCAGCTTTCAAAAACACCTTTTAAAATGCTCTGAATTTTTCTCGAATTCATAAACAAAGTAAAGACATACCTTTATTGTACCTCTTCAATATTCTGACAAATAACCAACTTAAAATTTTTTTTATCCTATTAGATTAAAAGCTAAAACAATGAAAATGGCATTCCAGAAAATGTGACAGAAAGAGATGATAGTTTCATTTAATTATGTATTCAATGTAAGAATGAGAAGCAATTACAATATTAAAACTGAAAATTAGAATGTTATATTTTTTTATAAGTCGAATTTAAAATTCTGTTTTTATTTTTCACTATTCTGTAATTTAAACATTTTTTTCTAAGTAATGACAGCAATGAGTGTGGAATTATGTAAGTCTGTGTGGCTTACAGCTAAAATGCTTCATCACACCATCCTCAGAGCCTACTAGATCTCGGCATCATCTCGAACTTCTCTGCCTGTTATGTGGGTGCATTGTTGAAAGGTGTTGAAAAGTGGAGTCAAATTGTGTGTGTAAAATGATCTGTGTGTTGAGAATTTGATCTGTGTTTTAATATTTTCTTGTTCTAGTGTGTTGAGATTTTGTTCTTGGGTTAAATTTCATAAATTCAAAATGGTTATCAAGACAATTCTGAACAGTCCACAAATTTCAAGACTTGTCTCACACAACATCCGATTCAATATTATGTTTAAACCAAATCACACCAAAATAAAAATCATTCACACATAGCTCAAAAAACTAAAACCCAAGATTCTATTAGAACAATATCAAACACCTTATTTCATTCCGGTAGCTCAGTTAGAGCAGCTGGCTATGGACTGAAAGGTCCGGGGTTGAATCCCAGGTGGTGAAAAATTTTTTCTCGTTAAAATATAATAGAATATTCAGTGCCTCCTATAAAATTGAGTGACAGAAAGAGATCTTTCCATTTAATGCTGTATTCAATGTAAGAATGAGAAGCATTACAACACTTTTTTTTTTTTCTATTAACAAACATAACTGAAAATTAGTAGTGTTACAAAACTTGATTTTTTATCGAACAAGGCTCTGATGCAAGTTCGAATTTAAAATTCTGTACTTTTATTTTTCACTACTCTGCTAATTTAAACATTTTTTTCTGATGTTAATAAAATGAGTAAAATAATTCATTTTTATAATCAGTAAAGCTAAGTCTTCATTTACTAATATCTGCTGAATTAATATGTTAAAATAAATCTAGATATTTTTGTTCTCACAGTTAATTTGGCATATCAAATGAATTCTGCTGGATTAACTTGTCAGTAATAAACATGTTACCTTAAATTTAATATTAATAGATGCAGATCTGGCATAAGAGAGAGATATAATTAATATATAATTTGAAAAATGCAAAATGTTTACTTCATCTTACGATGTTGGATGACTGTGCATGATTATGACTATATAAGTATTTAAATATTCATTAATATGTCACATCAACGGACGTATATACGTCATCCAACATCGTAAGATGAAGTTTACATTTACAATGTTTCTTTCCACCCATAAGCAGTGCTGACTAGATCAGACGCTATGGACAGTACTCTATAACAGAGTCGCCAGTATGAGAGGAGAATTTCAAACCTTTGGCGTGAAACGAACTGATAGCTCAGTTGGTAGAGCGCCTGACAATACAGGAAGTCGCAGGTTCGAATCCTGCTCGAGGTTGTGAAATTTTTCTTTCATACCATGGCATGATTGTGACTATATAAATATTTAAATATTCATCAAAATGTTTGTAACGAAGCTCTTAATCATTACATAGTAACATCAAATTCTACTTCTATTAGAGCAGAAATGAGAAATTACCAATGATTGTTTTGCTGTGTATAAGAGCAGCACGTACACAATCAACACTAGTCCCAAGACTGCAGTAACCATGACAATCAGGAGGTGTGACCTGCAATATACAAATTCTAACTTGCACTAAATTTATATACAGAATTATGGAAAGGTAACATACTTTTTGAAAATGTTGAAAAATGTTGAAATACTTTAGTAATTAAAGTTTTATCAATACCGTCAATGCTTATCCATTTAACAAATTTACTGGTTTTACAATAATTTGTTACATTTATTTGATTTTTAACGTTTTCGGCTTTATTAAGCCATCTTCAGAAGATTTATGTCCATATGTAATGGGATTGGTACATGTGAAACTAAATAAACCTAAACATATAGTTGAAAGGGAAAGTTAAAACATCACTTTCTGGCAATATAAGCCCTGGTTTATTAAAATTGTTACATGCTAAGTTTAATACAATTGTAATTAAAACATGTTGGTATCTGTGTTGGATTCCAGATCTGACAGAGGCTTGATGAGGCAAAATCATGAGTGTTGCAGAGCTATCCTTGTAGTTACTGTCTTGCCTCCTTCAGCAACTTTAGCTCCGCAACACTCATGATTTTGCCTCATCAAGCCTCTGTCAGATCTGGAATCCAACACAGATACCAACATGTTTTAATTACAATTGTATTTTAATTTAAACTTAGCATGTAACAATTTTAATAACCCAGATTATGGCTTATATTGCCAGTTTTAGCACAGTGATGTTTTAACTTTCCCATATGTCCAATTACTTTCATAGTGTGTTATGTTTATTGGTTTATTTATTTGTATTGTATGCACATGTACCAATCCCATACATATGGGCATAAACTCTTCTGAAGATGGCTTAATAAAGCCGAAAACGTTAAAAATAAAAAAAATGTAACAAATTATTGTAAAACCAGTAAATTTGTTAAATGGATAAGCATTGACGGTATTGATAAAACTTTAATTACTACTGTGTTAGCTTATCGGCCCCATCATGCCTTTTAAAGCTGAAATACTTGTTTTAAATAGGGCCTTAAAATATATGGCTGCCGTAGCACAGGATCTGGCTCCCAGGTGACAGTTGAGCATCTGCCGGTAAAATACTGCCTACAATGGCAGATGCAAAAGGATTGTGAAACTACCTTATAGTTGAAAGTGTCGTCTTTTCGCCCCTATACAAGCTTGTCATCGCGAGTATATGTTTTATCATTCATCCATGTTCATCAATTGAAATTCTTATTTATACTCAATATTAGTCTGGTGTTCTTCTAATGTGTGCAAATTTGTGCGAAACACTTTGCCTTTCAAACTCCTCCATGAATAGAGAAATTAAGAAATGGAGAAAGAAAGTAAAAAGAAAAAAAGAAAAGAAAAAGGAAAATAAAAAGGAAATAAGAAAATAAATCAAGAAATAAAGAAATGTAGGAAGGAAAAATGGAGAAATCAAGAAATGTAGAAAGAAGGCGAAAACATAAATCAATCTTCTTAATGTATCCAGCTGTTTGCTGACAACAAAGTCCACTATAGTTCACTGTAGTCTATTCAGTTGTTGTTTTTCAAGAGAAATGAGGGGTATTTTGATCGGTGTTCATTATAGATGCCTGTTGCTAGTAGCCAGAGGTGGGGTGTAGTCAATATATACTGCAGGGCTGTGTCTTCTGCAACTGGTACTGATGATTTTAATTGACTTCTTTTGTGGTTTATGGATGGACAGTATAGAAGAATGTGTTCCAGATCTTCATCATGATTATTACACCACAGACAAGTAGGTTTATCAGAAATGTGAAATCAGTGTAGGTACAATTGTGTGACAATGTGACCTGTTCTGGCTCTTGTTCCCTCTCGTGGGTACCCACCTTGTTGTGGTGAGGGGGCTTAAACTTGTTTAAGCTAACAAATAACAAAAAGGTACCCACATAAGATGCATTACCACCAACGCAGTCCCACTATATTTTTCACTGTTTATATTCATGGAGTCCCTCAGTGTAAAATTCTCCGGAGGTAAAATAGTCCCTCAATTGGAACTCCGGGTAGGGACTGCACTGAGAGATGCCAAGGCGAAAACATAAAGAAAAAGAAGAAATAGAGCAATCAAGAAACGAAGGAAAAAAGGTAAAATGAAAAGAGAAAAGATGAAATACAACAGTCAAGAAATCTAGGAAGAAAGGAAACACCAAAACAGAAAAGAAATATGGAACTGAAGAAAGAAAAGAAGAAATGGAGAGGGAACTCGAGGAGAGTAGAGTAGGGAAGAAATTGTAAAGTGATAATGGGCCAGTGTAGTGTCATTTCCGCAGGACACATGTCTTATATGTGGCAGCTTTATATTTTAATGACTTTGTATTTGTGTGTGGCAACTGTGTTTCTTTTTCCCGCAAATTTATTCTTTTACACAATTGGTTTTGTCTTCAATTGGTTTTATTCTGTGTTATTATGAGTGCAATTGTGAATCTATGAAAACCCTGCGAACATTTCAAACCCTAAATGATTTGAGATGTGAATCATGTACTCATAGTCCTAATCTGTCATTTCGAAAGAATTTTGGAAAATTTGAAGATTCTGGTTATTCTGAAACGTTGCTAGATTATGTGGTACTGGAATTACAAAATTATTCTGAAATAAATATGAAATACAATTCTGACTTCAATAATATTTACTGGTACATTTCATATTATTTAAAAATAGGGTTCATAACATTTATTCATACAACAGACCATACACTAATTTTAACGACGGTTTTCTCCTCGTAAGACAGAATTCGTTGGTAAATATTAGTTATACATTGCATACTTACATGAATAAGAGAAATGGCAGGTTTAAATATCTTGCGGTAGAACATAACAGGAATTTGTGACAAAAATATCGGCACAGAATCAGCATTTCCTTCCGCTACCGAACTTCGAACATTAGCTCCCATGAAGAATGAGTAACTGTGAAATATCTCTGAAGTATTTAAGTAAGGAAAAAAAAAGCAGATAAATCCGAGTTTTATTTTAGTGTTTGTTTTTTATTACTGTACTGCAAAATACCAATAAACTATTTATCAAGTTCATGTGAACTGAAGCCTAACATATATTTTTTTGAGATTTGAAGCAATTATTTTAATCACGGAAAATATATAGGTATTACAATGAAACCAAAGTCAATGCTACAAAGTGGCAAAGGCTTACCATTTAGTTTAACATTGAGGAGATTATTACAGTAGATAGTATGTATAGTACATCATCCTCAACTGATCAGAAATAATATTATCAATGAGACAGATTTGGTAATGATGTATAAGTGATTTCAGAATCAATCGAATCTATATCCATGTAATACAGATGTCATTTATTGATTTATTTAGCAAAATAAGCGAGGCCAGGGAATAGGAAGAAATACTCTTATAAGTAAACATTCCACATCTTCAAGTTGAAATCTCCCTTAAAATGTTATATAGTGGAAAATATTGCGAAGAAAAACTAATTTACAAAATATTAGCTACCAATACAAACTGTAAGATATAAAAAATTAGTTTTAAATATAGTGTAAAGTGTTCCATTCAAATAGAATTTCTGGTTTTCTTAGCGATAAAATGGTAATATTAAGAGGAGGGTGTATTACCTGAGTTTTAAGGGGAAACAACAAACATTAAGGTAAATATCCTAACAAAATTTCTACTAGGTACACAGTACAAAACTGATTGTGCAATGAGAGTTAATAATTTAATCACTTGCCTGATAATAAAAGCAACATTAAATCTATTCTTTTTCTCTGTTGCTACAAATCATATTTCACAATATGTGTTCAGCAGTCATTGTCAGATTAGGATAAAAAAAAGGTTTTTGAAGTGTACATTGCAGCATTAAAGATAGGTTCACAAACGAATAACTGTATAAATCTTTTACTGATATAGGTTATTCGTTATCTTGTGAAACCAAATACACATGTGAGCCGTAGCTTACAGTAAGAACATTATGGTGGGGGTAAGGGAGCTAGCTAGCTAGCTGCAAGTAGAAGCGTTCCCCTCATGTGCAGGTAGGTTTCACGAGATAACGAATGGCCTATTCATTAAGAGATTTTCGTGTATTTGTCTTAAATACTGTTGTATAATAAGGGCTATGGGATTCATGTATTCGTAGTTTATTGTATGAATTCATGACAAAAATGGAAAGAACCAAATGAATGACTGAAACACAAGCAGATTTTGCACCATGCACAACGAATAAAGGAGATATTGTCACATTCTTTATTTTCACAACTGTTGCTGAATTCCTCCAAGCAGAACTGTGCAGACGTTATCGTAAAGACGTGTATATTTCTTTGCAAAACAGGAATACCTAATCATGTCTTAGGATCGAGACGACGAAAACTGAAAATGTAAAAGTGATTGTATTTCACTCAGGAAATATCACGGCATGGTTAGTAACCCTAAATTATTCTTCAGAATTTTAAATTTAAGCTTAAAACTACAAATCGTTAGCATCGATGGAAAGGAAACATATAACAATATTTAAAAAATTGAACAATTTATACTACACAGAGAGAAATAAACTTCGAAATTTCTTGACCTTTCTTAAGGTGTCGAGACATCAGAACTAATGCACTGCTCCACCGATTTAGTAGAATCCGTTTGAGTCTAAAGAAAGTAACAAAACAGTACAACATAGTCTCTTATGATGAGAATCCAAGCCTATGCATATTGGGAAGACATCAAAAACAGTTCACAATTTCTGACAAAGTAGTTGGTTATAACGACATCCAAGGGAGCTTAAAAATTATGTTGTTATAAACGAGAATCCACATTAGCAATCTAGTGCAAACTTACACTTATTTTAGATTTATGTATTGACTTTTAAGCCTACATCATGTCATTATAAATACAGTATTCTGTATTAAAACAGTTTGTTCAGTACTCACCAAACTACTTTACTTAGAAGTGAAGTAATCAGTCATTTTACTCTGTTGTCTTCTACTTGCCCAAAGGGCTAAATTACGTTCTATGTTCATAATTTCATCTTGCTTTATAGAACATGTTCATAATTATGACAAAGCGCAAATATTGACATTCTGAAAATGCGTGCTATTGCTGGAGATTTCAACAAAATATTTCTTAAGATACTTTGGTTCTCAGAAAATCTTATTCCAAACTGAGGTTGAAAATGACGTTATATGTTTAAAGTAATAATAAGCGTACACTTATTTTAGTAATACCTGTCGATGAACATAATAAATAATGGGGGGGAATAATTATTTTTTGTCTTTTCAACAAAATATTTATTTATTTGGTTCATTTATTCAAACTTATTTATTTTTGTATCTTTTACATATATTCTAGGAAATAAAATTAATTTGAATCAACATTGCATCAGATTCACTTGTTGTAATGAATTAACAACTCTTAAATACTCATTCCCGTATGATTTTTTTTTTTTTACTGTCCGTTATATTCCTTGACTTTCATGCTCTATCTAAACATGATGCTTGACTATTGCAGAGGACTTGCTCCACGTGTTATATCTAAGTAGGTAAACACTGGCTTTCTCTTATATCGATGAAACAGTGTACACGGTTCTTGCAACACCAAATCAATTGCCATAAGAATACGTTTTTCACTTAGAAATTTTTATTCACTTACGCTGATGGTACAGTATATGTATAATACATATTTCTCTTCCATAGTTCTTGTGAACAGAAACTAATTAAGGATAATTTACACAAATTGTATATAAACATATCAAATAAATCACTATAGACAACAGCAAATCATTCCAAAAAAAAAAAAAAAAGTATTAGTTATTTTCTTGAAAATCGCATATCGTAGTTTCGGAATGTTGAAGATATTAAAATTAAGACACGGTTGATAGGCTGTAATCCCCTATAAGATTTAATTATTCATTTATTTTTATGACTATTGTCCTCGATGCGTCCTTTTTTATCTCCGAAACACAGGAGAAATCTACGAGTACTACTGCTGCATTTTGATGGAAGTGTTAAAACGAAAACAGAGATGTAACAGGGGACAGAATGTAGGTATATACCGTTAAGATACATCAACCCTCAACCCCCTAAACAACTTGAATTACTTATATATCAAATTTAAGAGATTCTTTTCTTAGCTGATAAAGCAGTGAATTATTTTACCTTTGCAGTCTTTATCTGTATATGGAGCTGGCCCTTCTGTATGCATATGACACACATGTATATTCTTGAGACATTTTTCCTTACCAACATCTGTCATTGCTCTGACTAAGGGAATTGGTGTTGCAGCTGCACCTTGTATGAACACCGTATCACCTAAATATCGAAAAATATATACACAGTTAGAAAAACAAAGCTCTTTATAACCACTGGAATTTTTATTTTAGATTTTTTTTTAAGCTGTACAATACGAGTAGGCTATATTACTAGTGATTATTATTTTAAAATGTTTTCACTGTGAAAAATTATACGATACTTTGAAATAATATGTATTACGCCATCACCACCACTACCGCCAGGATACCTTCTTTTTCCTCTTCATGAAACAAGTTGCTTGATCTTTACATCCTCCTCCTCATAATGTCAGTTTTGTTGATCTATTGTCGTCCATTTTTAAGAAATATTATTCATGCTTGCTTTTATTAAATAACATAAGCTTATAATAAGTAAATAGATATTTATCCTTTATTAAATAAAATGAAAGATTCGGGGTACCAGTAAATGTTTGTTGTCTGGGCAGGGCAGGGTCAGTTTGAATGCATTTGTTGCCTAGTGCACATCCTAAAATATTCCGTGTCCACTCTTCACCCCCTCACTCTACATAAACAGGCTATTTATAAGTGCAGATGAAACAACCAACAGTTACACAAACAGCTGGATTTTTCAGGCAGAAAAATGTTTTTTACGTGACATGAAAATAATGCAAACAATGTTATTTAGGCCTATGTAAAAAAAAAAACGTATACAAGTTTTCTGAAAAAGACTGGACAAAAAAGACTGTCCCTGACATAAAAAAATAAAGATTCACTGTAATTTTATTTAGTGCCTGGCTCAACTCACTTAAATCGAAAAATTCTGATAAGATCCACCTGTAATTTTTTCCATTTATGGCCGATCCACGGTGCTTCTCCTCTCATGGATGTCCCGCATATACATTGACTACTTCATAGTAGTCGTGTTAATATTCAATGAGGATAGCGCCTCAAATAATGAAAACTCTGTTTTTTACTATGGTTTGTTTTCTATGGTTTGTTTCTTCGGCATTTACAGCCTTTTTCACGTCCAGTCTTCAATTGTGACTGCATCATATCAACACACTATTTATAGCAAGAGTAGCTCAGTTGCTAGAGCAAATGGCTATGAACTGGAAATATCTGGGTTCAATCTGAGGTGGTAATAGGATTTTCCCACTGCCAAAATTTCCAGAATGGCCACGAGGTTCACTCAGTCTTCTATCAATTTGCGTAGGTACTGGTACCATGTATTTCATGAGTAAAAGGCAGTTGGAGCTAAAACGTGTTGCAATTAGCTATATGATGAATCGATGATAATAAGGATAAAACATGACGTCATAAACAATTAAAGAATAGACCTAGTTATATTTAATTCAAAACCCTTTCTTAAAAATAAATTCACAGCTTCTCTTATTGCTGTGTATGAACTGACAATATTCTTATATCAATCTGTTAAAATTTAATTAAATTTTATCTTTGACTTCGAGTCGCCATTGTTGGAGTGGAAAAAGTTACGGAAATATTTCTGCAAAACATGAAGCATACACTAATTTGATTCTACTGCACGAAGAAATCACCAAGAGACTTTTTTCAATTAAGTTTCAGAGGTTGTATCATATTTTTTAAAAATACAACTTCTTGGATATTATCGTCATACACATGTTTGTGAATTGAATTGAAACTGATGATAATATGCATATATTCATACCATACCTATTAATCAATAATATTATAGGTCTTAATAATACACGAATATTTTTGTTTCTAATCTTATAGATGCAATAAATACCAGTATTAATAGTGTATTAAATTATTATAAGGGATATTGTAACCATATGAATTTACAATTCAAAGTTTGTTGGTTATAAGTTAAATAACGGTATATTTTAATAATCACGATGTTGCAAGTCAACGGCAGTAAATTGATAAATTATGATTCCTGTAATTAACATCTGTTTCTTGCAGACGTCCACTGTTGCGTTATATGGAGAAAGAAGTGTTCGGTTAGAATGAGGTTGAAAGTGCTTGTATAATACAAAACTTCTCTTTTTGTTTCAAGTAGTTACAAATACTGACTGTGGTCTATCACTGTTTATGTATTAGAACCACGACAGGATTCGTAAGCATGGTGATCTGTCCAATTCTAATGACGAAACAAACACCCAAGTCACTCTTTATGAGACACGCGATATTTCTCAATTCCAGTGACTAATTGTTAGTAGCCTAAATAAATTTCTTGAAAGGAAAAAAAAATAATGTAACAAAAATAAAATTTATACCAATCAGGATTTAGAGTTAAAAAACAACATTATGACACCAATTATCCGTACTTTATGTTCTTGATGACTTAATGGGGGTTAAAAATTTATGTTGGGATGCTTTAACCATATGGATAACATACGATTGTTTTATGGTAATGTTTTCACAATGACTATAATGAGTAAAATATTTTCAATTGAAATTTGAATGAATGCTTGCTATCAGAGATGTATGTTTCCAAGATATAGCTGAAGTTTGAGCGTGAAGGACAAGGGTCACAGTTATCTCCTATTGAGAAAAGTAAGGTTACTTTAGAATTTCATATTATATTCGTACACATATCACACATTATGCACATAAGATTAATTACATTACAGCAGCGAAAAGAAATTGACGAGTTTTGTTTCCAAAACTTAACATTTCAAAAATTAAAACACCTTAACAGCTTTGGGACTTTTAAACATATAAAACAGTGACTTCATGGGCAATTCATATACAGTTACAACAATAGATACAATGATTAGTTTTTTTACAGTAATATTAAATTCATTGTTACATTATTCGTTTTGTGATTCTATAACGTGAATGCGAAGATCCTGAGTTCGTAAAACAAGCTATTCAATTATTTATTTATATATTTGGATATTTCATTTATATATTCCTATAGATGTTCGTTGTTTTTGTACAGAAAAATATGATTATGTATATATATTTTAAATTGCGATATGCATGAGGAAAAGGAATGTTATGTGTCAACTCCACTGCATCAGTGACATTCTTCCCATCTTTTTCTTACAGTGTCATTCATTTTAGAAGGGAAATTAACGATTTTATTCAGTAGGCCTAGCTAGTTTTGAACAGCAAAGACCAGCCTCTCTAAATAGGCTACTTTAAATATTGAGACCTCTTACGAGTTTCTCTGTATTTGACAATTGTTGAGACAGTTTACCTAAACTTTAAACAAATTTTTAACATCGGATGAACAAAACCGCATACAGCTTACAGCCAATTCTTACCAGACTCCAGTGCACACTCCAGGGCATCATAAGCAGAAAGGTAACCAGGCTTCCTATCCAGAGGCATTGCAGGTTCTCTGCTGTAAGTGTAGTACAGTCTCGTACATCGTAGCTTCTGGCATAATTTTCTCATGTAAGCCATCATCATAGCACAGAAAGAAACTAAACGAGGTTTATAACATACTACATAAACGAAATACAGTCATTACTGATAAAATTGTTGCCTGATCAACACAAGTCTACAAATACAGAATAAGCTACAAACTGCAAAATGAACTGCATTGTTGTTACTTGGCATTTTAAAAACAAATGTGAACGCTCTTTTATTAGCAAGTCAGAAATTCTCTCTCTCAAACTAAATTTCTCTCTTTCTCTGCACTTCATGCTTCCTATAATCTGTAATGCTCTGTATAATTCTTTGAACTCCTGTTTTGACCACTTTATTTCTAAACCGTGTTTAACAAAAGAAAATAATGCAACATAATGGAGCATTAATTTTATTATATATCGACAATGGAAGTATTGTAATACTTTCTTTTCGACGATCATCATGCACCTCAATGATGTCTTTTAATTCATTCTCAACTACAGGTGTTAAAATTTTTTATTTTTTGTTTTTTAACTCTTGAATAGACCTGATACGCCATTTTTTGGTACGACACTTTATCTTTGTAAAATACATTTTAGTATTTAGCGTCTGAATTTAATTTTATAAGGTGATAATGCCGATATAAATTTCAGTCCTTCAATAAAGTTGAACTTCACTGCACCTTTTTGAAATTATATACCCTAGGGTTTGCTCAAAATTGGGTTTGGATGAATATATAATCATAATAGAATAATAATAATAATAATAATAATAATAATAATCGAACCTAATAATAATAATAATCTGGTTTACTTCAGTGTTCCAAAATGCACTTTTATAATAAACTCCACAAGATGTGACATTAATTTCTTTTAATTCATTCTCAGTTTCACAGTTCATGATCCCGGTGTTCAAATTAATAATGCTTTATCAAGTTATAAAAAATACCAGCTAGTTGGCCAATGTCCCTATTTTATCAATCTTTAATAAGGACCTGATACCTGCCAATATTTTGGTTTGAAGGTCAACTGGCAACATGAAATTTGTGAGTCTTTTGTAAAAGTCATTGTGCATTTTGTGTTAACTTTGATAATCCCTCCCAAATTATGATTTTGAATGCACTTTGAAACCTGCGATAATGTCATGCTAATAATAAAAATTTAAAAATTTAATAATTTCCTGGCGACGTGATATTCAAATTTTCTCGGGCTAAACTCGTCCGTAACTATAATTTCAGCTCCTTCAAGAAAGTTCGACTTCACTGCAGCATTGCCAATTCAGCAGCTCCTCGGCTGACTCCCTCTGGCACTATAAATTAAGGAGCTGGTACCCTCAGATATCACTAAAAGATTAACATCCTCGACCATTTTATGACCTGGCTGGAAGCAAGTTTGGATGGTGCGAATATTCATAATGGGCAAACAAATATAATTATAATAATCACAAGACCTAATAATAATAATAATCTTGCAAGACAGGCGCACATCATAATAATAATTGCCTTTCCTGACATTTCTCGTTGTTTGCTTGGTGAAATGAGGAAAAAATCTTATTTCAACTGTTGCTGGATCAATTTGGTTGGGAAATCTTTGATCATCCGCTTTTTAATTTTGTTTTCATTTTCACTAAAAAGACTTTCTGGGTGGTACCAAGTGATGAAGATACCAGCTTAATGAACTTGGCAACCCTTCTAAAGCTAGTGAACAGCCAAATGTTTAAATGATGGTGATTATGTAGAGAAGTAAAGGAAGCTTCATTATGTAACAGACTTTGTTTTTCAAATATATATTTTTTTAATTATTACAACAAAACGGTCGTTATTTCCTGGATCCCCCTCGTAGATAGTACCACAAAGTACGATAGTACTATAAATTATGCCCATGGGATCGAAACAATTTTGCTCCCTCCACCAATTAACTTGCGCAAATCTTAGATATTTAGCAAAATGAAAAAAGTGGTATATAACAACAATTTAACATACTTTATTATTTAATGCAGATATCTTCGAAATAGAAAAAATATCGACAAATTATTTTCAGCTCAATTTTTCTTTTCCCAAATTTTGTAACTAGCCTGGGCCCATGTGTAAACATGAGCCTGAATAATCCTTAGTAAATTCTATGTTTAATACATTAAGGGTGAAGACAATATTATGCCATTAATTAAAAATGTCTAAAAATTGTTTAATTTTTAATACTGAAATTACTGTGGCCATAAATTAAAATCTTCAGTAAAGAGCTATGAGAAAGGTTCAATGCTTTCCAAAAATTCATCAAAATGGAACATTTGAATTAAAAGAATTACTGCTAATTATTGTAAGTTACAGTGAGAAAATTCCATATTGTACTTATCAGAGTTATTAACATAAACACTTTATCTAGATATACATTCATTTTGGTTAGTAGCCTACCAAATCCTGAATAAATACAGAAATTTTAATTCAAAAACTAAACATAAGAACTGAACTGTAAGCCACAAATTGAAGGACGGGCAGACAGATGTTAAATAAAACCTTTATTTGAATAAATATTATCGAAAACGCCTAAGAATAGCCTATTGTTTGTGCAATTTCAATATCTTCTCCATCGTTTCACAAAAAATGAAAGTACAATCATTAATGATGATGCAGAAGTGATGATGGTAACATGGTCGTTGTGATGATAGCTTATGATTATTATCAGTGGCCTTATATCTTCAGCATTTCAGTTTTATTGTGAGAAATACTATCTGATTTTACTAAGGTACATTTCAGTTTCCTTGGGGACTTATAATAACCACTCAAGAGGATTTGAATCTACGAAATGTGATTCTGACAATCAGCCAAAAATCTTCTGTAATTTTTAAATGTACAATATTTTCTCTGGATTCTTTAAAATAGAAAGATGAAAAAAAGAAGGATGTCAAGTTGCAACTGGCAGCTTTCAGCGTCACCTGATATTTCGTCATGGGAGCCATAGTGTATAATACCAAACTTTCTGTAGTAACATCTTCCACATGCCCTACTGACCATAAACTACCATAGTTGAGATGAATACTGCCAAAACAATGCATAACGAAAATGTACAGTAGTGCTTAATGAAAAAGACTCAATTGCTATTGTATATCCGTCTTAAGTCTGCAACATCTGGTCTTCATAGAGTTGATGCCAGTGTTCTAATTCTCTTCCATAAAAGTAGATAAATATTCTAGAACTTCCACTTTTTTTTTTTTCATTGTGATTAGTTTCCTTATACACCCCGACTGGTTGCAGAAGACAAATATTATTTTAGTTAAATCTTAACTTGACTTTACCCCGATGTCTTTTGCTGTTTTAGATCAAGGCACACTGTGATATCGACATATTATGGAAGACCTGTTGCACTAAATTTTAGTGAATAATAACAAAAAAACTCAAAGTCTTGTAAGAGTAATAAAAAATAACACCACAGTACCATAGCAGTAAATATCACAAGATGGAATGTATGCAGTTTATCACTAACACTCAAAGCTTCAGTTTAAGATTCCAGATATATGTTCTGCTACACAATTGATACTTGAATCAGTTTTCAGATTGAGTTTGTGCATATTTATTTTTCAATTTACTTGGTTCTTCACAAATCTTCAATAATTATCTACAATATATATATATTTTTTCCATCAAGAGATGCAACAAGAATTTAATACATGTTTATTTATCAAAAACTGATGACATTTTGCCATTACAAAGCAATAAGGGATGAAATTAAACACGTATGTCTACACTACATTAGTTTCATGTAAAAATAACAGTATGTTATATAAAATTTAAACAACATACCATTTCAATATTATAACGATCCTGCTGAAGAAACTCAGTGCAAGAATAGTTAGTCAGAAAACTTTCATGGAATGTATTAAAAAGTTTCAATTGCAAATACAGCCTAAACCAGAAAACTTTTGTCTGCAATGCTTAGAGCCTTATACATGAACTAGCACATGTCTTAAAAAAAAAAAATAGAAGAGGGAAAGGTACATGATTGGTATTGCTTATAATATTGGATCTGTATGACACTTTACAAGTATGTAGGCGACAATGCTGACTGTTCACCAAGACATTCCTTGTCAGAATCTTGGAACAAGTTCTGAAAGTACTGAAAATTAAAATTAGCCTACAGAATATCATTAAAACATATCTAAGTATACTACACAAGTATTGCTCTTCAAATTGCTATAAATATATACGTTGCAGTAAATTATGCACATATAAAAAACATACACAGTTGAATATCTTATTTCTAACTAAGCAATACTGATTTTAAGAAGTTGCATATACGTGTTCTGTGACAGCTGTCGTTGAGTTCTGTTATCTCAAACATTAAATTTATTCATTTTCACTGATGGCTAGGCACTATGCCACAGAGGCATAAGGACAGAGGTAGAGCTTCTTTCATTTGTACATATTTTATATGCTTGAGAAAGAAAGTAAAATAACAATTGTTTCAGTAAAACACACTATAAAACAGGTTCATTTCTAACAGATGTGAAGCATTATCAATTGTCATGCAGATGTTCAACCGAATTATAAACATGTTTGTTACGTACTTTTCAGGGTAGTCTCGTTCTTTTTCAAGAAAACTTTCCGAATTGTTGAATTTTACAATTCTGGTAATAATGTGCGAAATTGTAAGACTCATTAAACTGAATTTTGTCAGAGAGTGTACAAGTTTCATGGCATATGACAAACCATAGTACAGTAATTAATACTGTTCCACCAAACATATTATTTTCGAAGTTTGAAATGTATGTGGTATCATGCCAGACATTTATTTCCTTACTTTTATTATGAGACTTAGCTCACTGTCACTATAAGACGTCAATTCAGCACTTCTGGTCTTAATCAATTGTATGCAAACATTAAATAAAACTGTATTTTCAATGCATTATGAAAACCATATCAAACAATTCATTTTCTCTGAATATTATGATAAGCACTTTCTTGTGTTAAATTTTAACGTACCTTGTTAACATGTTTCGGCCTATTTTGGGTCATCTTCAGAACTGGTCGTTGTTGGTCTTGGCGCCTCTTGTTTCCTGTGAGGGTGCGTTCGTAGTGTAGAGTCAAAGAGTGTATGTGTTTTGAAATTGAGTTGTGTGTTGAGAATATCCTTGGGGTGTGTTTTCGTGTGTCTGTATATTTCATATTGTTCTAGTGTGTTGAGTTTTTGGATTTTTGGTTGGATGTGCAGTATTTCCATGTCTGTGTTGATGTCTCTGTAGGTGTGGTTGGCATTTGTGATTTGTTCTGCATATGTGGAGGTGTTTTGTAATTTTGTTATGGCTGTGATGTGTTCTTTGTAACGTATTTGAAATAATCTGCCTGTCTGTCCTATGTAGAAGTTGTTGCAGGTGTTACATTTGAGTTTGTATACGCCTGTGTGGTTGCATTTGTTTGTTTGGTGTTGTTTGTGTGTTGAGATGTTTTTGTAGAGTGTTGTTTGTTCTATATGCGATGTTGTAATTTAATTTATTGAATGAGGTTGCAATTTTGTGTGTGTTTTTGTTTTCGTATGTTAGTGTGATGTATTTTTTGTGTTCCTGTGTTTGTGTTGTATTCTTCTGTTTTTTGTGGTTTTGTTTTGTCTTATGTATTATGTTGTCTATTATGTTGGAGTTGTATCCGTTTTCTTGTACTATGTATTTGATTGTGTTTAGTTCTTCGTAGTAATCCTGTTGGTTCATTGGTATGTTGAGTAGTCTGTGTACCATAGTTCGGAATGCAGCTTTTTTGTGTTGTGTGGGGTGGTTGGATGTGTTGTGTATGATATTCTCAACACACAACTCAATTTCAAAACACATACACTCTTTGACTCTACACTACGAACGCACCCTCACAGGAAACAAGAGGCACCAAGACCAACAACGACCAGTTCTGAAGATGACCCAAAATAGGTCGAAACATGTTAACAAGGTACGTTAAAATTCAACACAAGAAAGTTCTTATCATACATATTCCGAAGTGATACAGTGTTAAAAGTTGTGTAATCAAGATGTATAATTCATTTTTATGTATTTTTAAATGCAAAGCAAAGGAAAGTGAAATTTCAATACAAAGCACTTTCATTTTCTATAGCGCTTTTAAGGATATGTTCCAAAATAGTAAGATTTATTACGAATGAAATAACTGTGGACCACTGTACTGTCAACAGATTTCGAAGTACTTGTGTACTATATTTCTGACGGCTGGTTTGCTGACATGCCAGCTCCAATTCATTATTTGTGGACATTTCGTTTAAGTTGCTTCATACAGTTCGACATTACAATTTTAACAATTTATATTAAGCTTAAATTAGTGCCTTCACATGCGATGTTTTGTTTTTTGTTAATTTTCTCAAACGATTTAGTCATCAAAGAACAGTTTGTTTTCATTTAACAGCATCAATAAAAATACCAAATATATATTAAAAGAACGTGCCTACATAATTAATACCATGTACAATAATTAATTTCTGACTTCAATCCTATCACAGTGAACAGTAACTATCATAGCTAAATTATCTTACTCGCTTACAGAGACATGTTTAATTAACTTTGTACACTAATTGTATTTCCTGTGTCGATCACTTTTGATTTCAATCCACAACATTAGAAACTACATCCATTATACACCTATTCTTACAGGCTATCTTTCCTAGTGATGAATGATATATATATGAGCAAAGTTTCCAGCACTCATTTTAAAATGTGTAGTACCTTCCTACAGACGAGTTACAAAGATCATTGCCTTCACGAATATCTAAATTCACCATCGATGTTCTATATTATAATTCTAGAGACTAATTTGTTATTTCCTGTATCTTATAAAGCAGCAGCTCTGCAGTGTGCTTGAATGCAATAACAAAAGAACCATTGATTCTGTCATACGTAGCCAACTTTCCAGATTTTTAACTAAACTTGTGCTAGTGTTTTAGCAATGTTGCCACAATTACGTCAAAGGCAAATAGAATGGTACTGCTAAGAGCATCATTTTCCTACTTCATACTGGTTACAATCAGATAAGGCAATATGAATACTATTAAAGAAACTGAACTTTGTAGTAGCGAGTTAGTAAATTGCCGTTTTTCACCCCCTATAGCTGACTTTTTGCATTTTTTGACGATCAACATCTGATTTTTAATGGTGATGGAAGAATACCGGTATGTTATTGAAATCAAACTTGAAACGTTCAAGGTGATGGCATGCATTTCAGTCGTTCAAATGCAGCTTTCTCAAGAGATTCTCGATGGTTTGGGTGGGCAATATTAATGAGAGCATGTGCTCTCTGACGGAGAGACTTCCCAAAGAGGTACGCAACTCCATGTTCTGTCACAACATAATGCACATGGGCTCTGGTAGTCACAACTCCAGCACCTGAAAGCAAATTAAACATGTCAATGCACAAATCATATAGTCATAACATATTCATACAATTTTGCAGTATTCGACATGGGTTGTAATTGTAAATGTATGTTTACTACTCACTTGTAACTTTATAAGGCTCATTTCCATATTTTATAAGTGTATGAAAACATGCGTTTTTGCAATTGAATTGCGCTTTTATTACGTACTTTCTACAAAATTTGGATTAAGGTTCACATCTTATCTCTATTATTATTATTAGCAGTGGGGCAACAACAGGGGGAAGTAAAGGGGTTAAGATTTACCCCCTCCCCTATAAAGGGGTAAATAGTATAATTTTTACTAGAGCTGTTGAATTAATCGATTAATCGAATTTATTAACCGATTAATTTTAAAATTCGATTAACCAATCAAATGTGTTTTAATCGATTAATCGAACCAATTAAAAAAATCGTATAATGAAGAAAACAATTATCCTGTGAGCTCTGCGTAGCACAAAATCTGAATACATAATTTGATGTAGTGTTCAAAGATTTTGCTTGATTGCTAGTTACTCAGAGGTATTATTCAGTGTTTTATATTTGCGAACTTCAGTTAAATGTTGCATGGAAAACTTGTGAAAGATTCGGATTTAAGTATAGCGTAGTTAATTCCCCACCATTATGGTAAGACTTACTGTCATGAAAATTGCACGACAAAATTCTTACCCAAACAAATTACATTGTTTTGCAACTGATTACTCTTTTAAAAGTTTTTCGAAGCTTCTCCAATTTTTTCATCAAAATGAGTATCATTTCAACATACCACTTTTTATAACAGGACTGATCTTGCTTTCTCCTTTGTTAGTGACTGATGGAAGAGCGATGATTGGTTTTCCTTCACCATCCAGAGCTTCAGCTGCACCACGAATGAAATCCACTTGGCCGCCAAACCCTGAATTAATAGAATTATTTTAATAGGTTAACAAGCCCACATTACATTTCAGTTTACTGTATTTAATCTAGATATAGGTAAATAAAGCTTTAAATAAACACATTTACACACAAAACTAATGAAAGGAGTGTTATTAAATATGTTGTTGCTATTAACTAATGCTGAGTTCTTCGCAATAAAGGCATTAACTCTCTTGTTCTCCAATATTTCTCACACACAGTGTTACTAAATACAAAAATAAACCAAACAAGTCACCGATAACTCCACTGACATACTCGGTCTTGAAAGCAAAGGCATTACATTAAATACCAGTACTAGAATGATTACATGTATGCCCACAATAATAGTATTGTTCGTGTCTGTCCCAAACAAAATTTAAAGTCAATTATCATATGAAGTATTAAACAATAAAAGTAATATATGTTGTTGTTGTTTTCTAATGCCAGGCGTTTCACAATAAAGTCATTTGACCTCTTGTATTCCAATATTTTTCAAAGATATTATCATGGCCAGCCACTGAAGCACAGATTTTGAGGTGTTCCGAATCCATTTCTTGGTTTGAGTTGCACAATGGGCAGTTAGGGGACTGATATATTCCAATTCTATGCAGGTGTTTGGCCAAACAATCATGGCCAGTTGCCAATCTAAATGCAGCTACAGACAATTTTCGTGGTAAATCGGGAATTAACTGTGGATTTTGATGCAGAGAGTTCCATTTTTTCCCTTGTGATTGTGTTATCAAATTTTGTTTGTTGAAGTCTAAGTATGTAGATTTAATAAATCTCTTCACAGAGTAATACGTAGATTTAGTAACAGGTCTGTAAGTAGCAGTGTTGCCCTTCTTTGCTAAAGCATCCACATTCTCGTTTCCCAGGATTCCACAATGGGATGGTATCCATTGGAATACAATTCTTTTATTGAGTGATAGTAATTGAGAGAGCATTTTAGTTATTTCTGCTGTTTGAGATGAAGGTGTGTGTTTAGAGACTATTGATAGAATAGCTGCTTTGGAGTCTGACAATATAACTGCATTTTTAAATTTATTGATGTCAATTAGATTCCTGAGACTTTCACTTATTGCAAATTTCACCATCAAAACTTGTTGTTCCATACCCAAGAGATCTATAAAGTGAGAAGAGACAGCACATTAACACCTGCTAGGTACCTTGTTCTCTGAGATCATTTGATCCACCATATAAAAGAAGCCAGTTTTGTGGAGGGTACCTAATATTAATTGTGTCTAAAGACAATTGTTTTAGTATTTCAAAACTTCTGATTTTAGATTTCTTCTGTTAAATTTAGATTATATTCTATATTTAACAGAGTTAAAGGGTTTGGTTTAATTTGTAGGTTTTCCAAGAAAAGGACCATTGATTTTCTGTTTTAATTCTTCAACAATTGATATGAAACTTTTTGGGTTTTCAATCTACAGAGAGGAATAATGCCAATATTTTTCCTCCCAGCTAGGTCCAGTGGACCTGTCGACCAACAGCAGGTGTGGTCCTCCAGACATTCTGGGGGTTATGCAAATTAGTCTTAGGTGAAGCTTCCTGTAAAATAGATTTGAATAATTTCAAAAATTTTCCTATATTCCGAAACATAAAAGTTCCTGGGTAAGTGATAAATAAGTAAACCAGAGGTCCTTATGTATTTCCCCGTAATTTTTCTAAATTATTCATTCTGGGGGTTGTGAATGATAAATTTAAAACGTTAAAATATTTTTCATCTTAAATCGCTATTTTTAACCACATCCTTATGAAATGAGTACTCATTTCAATTAAAATTATCCAGAGATAAAAATAGTCCCCCAATCGGATTTTGGGATACTTTAATGGTACAGAATCAACTAAACATCTTACAATGGAATGCTGGTGGTATAACATCAGCCAAGAAGACTGAACTAAAAGTAATATATTTCAATCTCTCTGTGAAGGAAGGTGCAATACAACAATGAAACTAATAAATTAAAAGTTCGATAGGCATCTTCATTGAGAAACATTTGAAACACACTACCACCAAATCAAATTCCTTTCTTTATGAGAGAGAAGTGGAGAATAAAAGACATAAGAGCAAACAGAAGGAGAAACCCATGGAAAATTAAGAGGTCCTTCCAAGAAAAAGCACCAGCTGCTTTATGTGGGCTTTCAAATGTCATTAATAGTGACATCAGAGTTCTTTGATGAGAGTATAGAGATCAATAATGAATATTTTTATAGCACATATTTACAAACTGCTGATTACTATTGTGGAATTTATGAGCAAAAGCAGGTCTTAGTGACGCGCCTCCTATAGCCTCTCCTACCCAATTCCCAACCTCAACCTTCCCTTCTTTGCTTTTAACAGATGATCTGGGGACCGAGTCACAGCGGTATAACTGTTTCATCTAAAATGGAGGAAATGCCATTTACATATGTGCTGGCCTATCAAGCACAACAAAATGTTATACTTTTCAGCGGCACATGAGGGAAAGGTCGGTGGATCTAAATAACATCTGTTTAATCCTCCTGGCCAGGTCCGAAAACCCATTGACCAACGACAGGTTTTTCCTGCATAATTTTACATTTGTTTCATATTTAAAAACTGGTGCCCGTTAAGAAAACAGTTACATGAAAGCCACAGTTCAAAAGTATTGGAAAGCACGACTACTAATGGCTTTATTGCCAAATGCAAGGCACTAGACAACAACAACAACAACAATTTATGAGCAAAATAATTTTAATATAAACATTTCCTTATATTCGAAACATTTCAAAGTAATAAATAAGTAAACCTACTATGTATTTCAGTACTAAAGTGGTATTTAAAACCTCTGAAATTATAAATTTTTATGCAATATTTTTGTCATCTGAAATATGTTTAACACATCCTTAGAACATAATATGATCTCATTTCAATTAACAATTGAGGTGCTAAGATCAAAAAATGGGACTCGTCATCAATTTTGGGATAGCTGATTTACGACTGTTTCCATATTGTATGAATGACCTTTCATCGTTTAATTTAAAAATGGAAGTTGTCACTTGCGTGAAATATTTTAGAATTCTAGCGTTAAGTTGAAAAATGGGATTTGTCGAATGACTATTCTTCTTTTTGTAAACAAAGTGTTTCACGTGCTTCGAGATTCAGTGTTAAAGAAAATGACTCAGAGACCCAACATTCTGAGAGTAAGTTGTGTGACACTGAAGATCACCCAATTGAAAAGTGTGTTACTGAGTTGTCAACTTGTTTATAAATATAATTTTGTTTTTTTAACGTTTATATTCATTCATAGTGTTCTGCCCAAGGGCAGGTCTTTCACTGCAAACCCAGCATTCTCCAGTCTTTCCTACTTTCTGCCTTCCTCTTTGTCTCCTCATATGATCTATATACCAATGTTTATATATCAAGAGTAATATAATTTAATACCAAAAAATGATTTCCATTTTTAATTTATTTACTATTTTTTTTGAAAGTTCGTTCCTTTAAATCAAAAAGGATACATGTCAGCAGTGTTCAAAGCTATTTGTCTATGTTTCGATTTCTAAAACAATTAACTCTTTACGGGACAAGTTGATATGGCCAAGTTCAAGATACCAATACCATAAACAAGGGACTAAGGTAAATATAATCCAGTTTGTGAAGTTTTTTGTGTTCTTCTCAAAATGACCTCTGCACGACTATTCCCATTTTTGATCCCAATGCCTCAATTGTGTCACTCTGCATGAAGTATATGTTTAACGTCCTTGGTTAAGTTGCTTTTATATAAAATATGAAATAAATAATTAAAAAGCAATCATGTTGTTGAAGTACCTGAGTACATCCTGGTTCCAATGGAATCTGACACTACTTGACCTGTCAGATCAATCTCAATACAAGAGTTGATAGCAGTCATTTTTGGATTCTGGGCAATGACACCAGTATTATTTACATATGAAACATCACGCATTTCTGTAATAAGAAAGTGACAAATGGTTAGGTAATATCTGTATCAAAGGTGTAGCAAGTACAAACATTTGGAAGAACATTAAATAAAAAGTAAGAATAAGAATAAACAACAGAGTAAAATATACTGTATAAAATTTATTTACTTATACAATGTCCTTAATAAAATTATGAAGTGTCTTTACATTTGACTAAATTATTCAGCATTAATGATGCGCAATTTCCTCCCAAAACCATGAAAAACTTCAGACAGGATATCTGGTCAACAAAATAAAACATCAGACAGTCCAAAATTAAAATGAGCAATCTATGTTATGATTAGTTCACCTGATATATACATCTAAGTATTAAACTTTATCACATGTGCTTGGGAGTTGCCCATAGGGAGAAGTACTCAGAATAAAACGTCACAACAGCATACGTTCTATGATCGCAGATGCACTTTGATCCAAAAATCTAGATGTTCACGAGCAAGTTCATTGTATTGCTGATGGTGGAAGCAATCATAGGATCGATATCATCAGCCGAAATAATTGATCCTACAATCAGATTTGAAATCTCAGCCACTCAACCATCTGAAGTGAACGAAGAGAAAAAGAAAATCTATGAGCCCACGATTCGGTACCTATCGGCGAAATACAACATAGAAAAAATCACAGTTACTGGTCTCTTCTTCGGAGTGAGAGGCACCATTCCGAAAGCCTTTGTAAAGTGGAGGGGAAAAATACAAGCTGACGAGAGATCTTCAAGATGCCATCGTCACCACCATAATAAAATTTTCTGTAGCGATATTTCGTCAGCATCTTTATGGTGTACATTGAATTTAAATTATACTTGGTTCAATTTTTTTTCTTATGTCTTAATCAATTTTGTCTGAAACCTGTTTATATAATTTTTCATTTTAAATTTTATTGTGAGCTATTCTGTGTCGCAGGGCCAACCCAAAATATTGGGTCAAACCAATAAAATAAAAAAAAAATACGTTAACGTCATAGCTAAATCTTTACTTACCTACATATGGATTATTGTCAACGAAGTCATATAAGGCACGTGTCCCAATAAGGAAACTGCCAATAATTTTGCCACGATTGATTGTCTTCTTATTATTGGTGATGCAGCCCTTATTTACAAGATCAACAATGCCACCTGCAAACATCTCCGAGTGAATACCAAGATCTTTGTGATTTGTCAGTTCTGCCAGTACAGCATCAGGAATATTTCCAATACCTGAATAAGGAATAAAAATACAAATAAATCACATGAACGAAACATGAGATATACATACAGACAGACAAAAATGTAGATAGATCCATATAGAGAGAGGTGTGTGTGTGGAGAGAAATATGAAGTAAGAAATATATATATATATATATATATATGTATATGTGTATATAGAAATATAGAGAGAGAGAGAAACATAAGGAGGGAAGTAGGAAGGGAGTGAGGTAAATATATAAATATATTTAAGGATAGCGGAAGAGATCTTTTATCCAATGGCAAATACTTCACTTTCCTGTCACTCACACAACCATTTCCCTCTAGGAGTGACACACCACAACTGTAGATCTTTCTGCTGCCTTAGCATTTCCCTCAGTGCACCATGGGAGTCGATATAACACCAGATGATGAGTACAGGAGCAATGGTGGAATACAAGTAGGGGAAATGAGAGAATCCTGCCACCAAGCACTAACTTCGTCCGCCGCAAGTTCTACTTCGACTTGCTGGGACTCGAACCCATGTTACTAGAGTGGAAAGCTGTTTCTTGAGAGGTAGATATACCAGGCTTTAACTTCAAAACTTCTCAGTCTAAATAAATATTAATTTCAATTACATTTAATTTAAACAAACACATCAATTTAGATATTGAGTGGGAAGTTTAAAACCAGTGTTAATTGCATTCTAGGTTTCAACCCTCAGCTCACTTTTGAAATTTCAAATGGCACCCCTGTATTACGATACTTAAATCTGAAAGAGTGTTCAATTGTTTATACATCTCATTCATTTGTTCTCACATCTTTTGTCTTCTATAATTTGTGGTTTTCTGTTATCGAAACAGTAATCAGCAATGTTTACGTCGCCTGTCAGACATGGAACGCACAATATCTTTGTAATAAATTACGTAAAATAATATATTACTTTGTTTTATTGAGCAATTACTTGTCAATTTTATTACTCACAATATACTTAACATTACTTCAATCGGTAATTATGTATGGAATTACAGGTTGGGGTAGCTTATTTAAAACCAATTTCAATCCACTTTATTTATTACAGAAGAAAATAATTAAAATATGTCTTCATAAACCTATTGATTTTCCATCTCAGAAACTGTTTTTAGACGATGTTCAAACCACAAATTTAATTCACACAGTAAGTGTGCATTCAATGCTGGACTCTGGCATTCTGTCAACCCACTTGAGGTATGTGGATATAAGGGACAAATTGAGCCAGGATCTGGTATAGTTCCCAGGTAGCTCAGTCGGTAGAGCGTTGGCGCGCTCAGCCAAAGGTCCCAGGTTCGATACCCGGCCCTAGAACAATTTTTCCTTTGAAATTATTCAAGTCAGCTTTACAGGGAGCTATACCTGAAAAAGTCAGATTTGTATGTTCTCAATCCTGTTTTACGTTTTTAAAGAATAGGTTTAAAATACACAACCATAATATTCCTTAATATTAGTTTGTGTAACTATCTGAAAAAAATAACTTGAATCAACAGAAGTCTTTATAGTTTTATCACAGTCATTTTATTCTCTTCAGCTCAACAATCCAGGTCGCCAGGCGATGATAGAAAACAAAAAATGTGGGAACAAATTAATGAGATGTATAAACAGTAAATTAAATACTCTTTCAAGTATCATATGAGCCGTTCAGAGCAGAAGTGGTGTAAGTCAAAAATGGGTAATGAGGGTTAAAGTAAACATTCTGTAAAATACAGCGTAAAGTAACAATTAATATTCATTTTATAGAATTTTTATTTTAAACCTCATTACCCAATTTTGACTTACACCACTTTTGCTCTGAACGGTTCATATATATATATATATATATATATATATATATATATATATATATATATATATATATATATATATATAGGTGCCATTTGAAATTTCAAAGGGATTGAGGGTGAGGAGGGATGCAATTAAATTGTCGTGTTTTGAACTTCCCTGTCAATATCTAAATTGAGATTTTTTTGTTTAAATTAAATTTAACTGAAATAAATAATTATTCTGACTGGCAAGTTTTGAAATGAAAGCTCTGTATAAAAATATAGTGGCAGAGAAAGGTGCCATAGATAAGACAAGACAGAGACAAGACAAATACACCTAGATAGATACGTGAATAGGGGGATAGGTAGATGCAGACAGATATGTGGATGGGTAGATAGACAAGGGGAAGGAAGAGGATGAGAGAGGAAGAAGGAAAAAAAGACAGACATAAAGGAAAAAAGTGTGAAAATCTCGGTAAACTGATTTTAGGCTATGTAGATAATTCAAGTTTAACACATACTTCTCAACAGTAACTTTGATATAAAGGCATAGAAAATGTAATTACCCATCTGAAGTGTTGCTCCATTATCAACTAAATTTCCTGCAATCTGCTGACCAATCTTTGTTTCAACATCAGTTGGCGGTCGACCACCATGTTCAGGAAGTGGAGTGTCAATGTTCACTGCATAATCAAGTGAGACTGATGGATGGTTCCATCCCCAAACGTTCTGGGCATTTGTGGATTCACTTGAGCTGAAATCAATATACAAGAATTTACATATGGTATTTAATTATTGTAACATGATAAGCGACATATTGCCAATGATATGTTAAGATAATAAGTTGTAGCCTATGTAAATAAATGTCATTATAACTAAAGAAATTTATCTGAAATCAAAATGTACTATTGCCCATTCTTCGTCTTTTTTTATATAAAAGATCTTATGTAATTTTCTAATTTATGATCATTTACATTATATTACAAGATGTAAAATTTTAAATCATAAAGAAGTTTGACAAAAACATGTGTTCATACAACTGTTGTGATTGTTTATTGTATTTTATTGGATTTTATGAATTTTAAAATTAATAAACACTGTTGAATTTATTTTATTTCTATATTAAAAATATTATTGACAAAAGAATCACAAATTGTGGTGCATATGTTAGCAGTTTTAATACATTTGAACATTGGCAAGATGATTTAGAAATCTTGGTTATAGAAAAGACTGACTTATCATGCATTACAATTCTTATGCACGGTAATACATATACTATTATTGTTCGTAATATTTTACAGACTATATTTACATTAAAGACCTTGAACTGAAAGAGAGCATCGAATTATTGTCGTCGGAAATGTGAAGTGTGACACTTGAAAAGATGATGATGATGATGATGATGATGATGATAATGATGATAATGATAACCATTATTACAATCATGCCATGGTATGAAAGAAAAAATTTTTGACCCTTTTCCTGTTCTCCGGTGTCACTTGAACCCAGAAGAATAAAATGTTTTCGTGGATGTAAAATAACAGTTTGGTGTCGAAAGTTGTGGTTTTTTTCTCTGCAAACTTTCATCTGTAAGATTGGCATGATTGTGACTATATTCAGTAAATATTTTCACCTAAGTTACTCAATGGCAAGTAAACATTTTTTTCTTCTGGGTTCAAGTAACACCTTAAGGATCAAAGTAGCCCACGTTGACGGTACTTAATTTTATTACGTTATGCTACTAATTTCCAATTATATAATTATTCGAAAGAAAGAAAAATACAACAAAAATAGTAAATTTTCTTTAGGTAAAGGGCATCATTTTATGTATAATTCTTTTTTCAAATAAAAGTGCAAAGTTGAGTCACTAAAGAGATCTCAGTTCCTTTGTAGTAACTGCGTACATACCTACAATTGTCTTTGAATACATCAATGCTGCTCGTACACAGTCAACACTAGTGCCGAGACTGCAATAGCCATGCTGATCAGGGGGAGACACCTAGAAAGAGCACAATTTAATTTATTTCAAAATATACAGACTGTTTCGAAGTTCTATAAGGTTTAAGCTTCCACCTAAAAACATTGCCACATTCCTAAGTCTAGCTAGAATCCAAGAAATCAGATTCTACAATTTTGATCTGGAACATATTAAAATAGTTCAAATTGCAAAGAAAAAGAAACCATGCTGTAATCTCCAATAAAGGGATAGAAACTTAAAACAACTACAAGAGATCAAAAATTGAAAAATTGTAGTTATTTATGTTGCAGAAGTAACTTAAAAATTTAGAACATATGCATGCATATTAAAAATTATTTATTTTAGGCAATATAAAACATAGTACCAGTACTTTATTTCAAATCTCAAATTAAATTTTCCAACAGATCAACAGATGATGTATGGTATGTAAGTTCCTCACAATTTTAAAAGTAGCTGTCGTGTCTTTCTAATTTAATTTTCTTAATACATATTCGTACATTGTGGATTAATCAGAAGACTATGACTACAATTATTTTAGTTGCGTATGAGAATAATTTATTTTTACCTGAACGAAAGCTACATCTGGCTTAACAATTTTCCGATGAAAGAGCAGAGGTATCTCTGAGAGAAAAATAGGTACACAGTCTGAACGGCCTTCAGCCACGCCTTTACGGACATTTGCCGCCATAAAGAAAGAACATGATCTAAAAATTCCTGTAAATGAAAAATAAATTATTAGAATACATCCAGGAGAATTCAAAATTATCAGTAAATTAAATTTTTATGCATATAAATACGAAAACAGCTATGCACTAATGAGGAAGACTGAATTGAAGAATTTTCCCCTATACGTAGTCTTTTTCGGAAAATTTCACTCCTGACAAATCTATTGCTTTTTACGCTTCTTTGCTTACACTCTTACAGCTTCAAGAGCATATGATTGTATATGTTCATTCAGTATTCTCATTAGCCACCTTATAAATAATGTAAGTCTTAAGTCGTCTAATCTATAATGGTTGTATCAATACACCAAAACAGCGCTATTGTCAAGTTTGTCTATCATAACATTCATACAGATTAAGAAACAAGCCCTGAAGAACATCATATTCTGAGAACTTCACAGACCTAACCTAAATTATGGTCACAGCACTATTTGCTACCCCATTTTCCCCATCCCTTCAGTCATTCATTAATTAAGTTAAAAAGTCGTTTAATGAAGGGGATATTTTCAGGAAAATTTATAATGGATTTGGTGAGAATTAAAAGGCACTAAGTGACTTTTTTCAATAAAGTGAGTTATACATTTCTTATATTTTAAAGATAGCCCTATCGACTGGTAATGAAAGGAACTACCTATATCAACTGTATAGGGAGTAGATTACAACCTATTCTTTAGAATTGGTAGAGAGAAAAGTGAGAGGTTAACTCAAAGATATCAAGGTCAAAATCAAAACTTGCTTCTTTTAAGTCTATTGCTTAGTATTATAACTGAAAAATACGGTACCTATATAAGGAGAGTCAGGAGGAAAGTTGCATGCTGTGAGGGGTGATAATATTGATAATTCTGAACATAAAAGTTTATATGAACATATGTCCTGTTCTTAACAGTATCTGATATACAGCTATTTGAAAATCACGGGCGTCAGTCTCATGTCCTTCATCAGCACTCACATGCGGACGCAACCAAACCGACATCAGGTTGTAGTAGGATCAATGAAACGTATCCTGGGCATTGGATTGGTCGCGTTGGAGTAATTTCTTGGCCACCGAGGTCACCCGACCTTACTCCATTGGATTACTGTGTGTGTGGTTTGCTTAAGAGCGAAGTCTACAAATGCTAAGTGGAAACAAGGGAGGAACTTCTCGCTCGCATTTTACATGCTTGTGCTCAAGTAAAGGAATCAGCTCAGATCAGCAACACAGCAGCTGTCTACAAGAGCTGAAAAAGTGCATTGAAGTTGACGGTGGACTTTTTGAACATGTTCTGTAAAGAATAATACACAATTAAACAGACCATAAGGTACCGTAAAGTGGGGTGACTTTGAACGCCGAGGTGACTTTGAACAGTAATTTAGCGCCTTTCTAAATTAAATGCTGTACCCAATTGCGAAAAAACTGAACTAATTTATTGACAACTTGTTTTTTCGCAATTGGGTACAGCATTTAATTTAGAAAGGCATTAAATTACTGTTCAAAGTCACCCCACTTTACGGTAACCATGTTTTAATTTACTATCATCTGTGGCCCGGGTTCGATTCCCGATCGGGGCAAGTTACCTTGTTGAGGTTTTCTTCCGGGGTTTTCCCTCAACCCAATATGAGCAAATGCTGGGTAACTTTCGGTGCTGGATCCTGGACTCATTTTGCCGGCATTATCATCTTCATCTCATTCAGACGCTATATAACCTTAGATATTGATAAAGCGTCGTAAAATAAGCTACTAAAATAAAAAAAAATATAATCTGCACTTCTGGCATTCCTCATTGTTTCCATTACTTTTCTCCGGAACCGTTAGGAACAGGACATATGTTCATATAAACTTTTTTGTTCAGTATCACTAATATTATCACCCCTCAAACCAAGTACCTTTCTTCCGGACTCATTCTGTATTTAATATTAAATATGAAGGCGACAGTTACCTCTTTGTGAAGCAAAATAGTAGAACTGTTTGAATAATAATAATAAAAAAATAACAATAAAAATAATAATAACAACAGCAATAAAGTTAATCAAATCACAGTATATTTAAAAAAATTCCTTACCAATACAGTTATAATAATGTAACTATGTTAATTATGAAACCCTGCCTGATAAAGAGATGGGTAGCTACTGCGTCCTTCGTTTACAAAGGTCAACTGTTTTTTTTTGTATTATAGGAAGTGAATAGCATGCGCGCTTTCCAATCAAACGATCCGAGGTTCGATTCCCGGTGAGGGTAATGGAAGAAATTTATCTTCCATCCGTAGTACTGAGTGTTTGTCCATTGTCTTGTGACTGTCCTGTGATGTCTCTGCGGTGTACCTGCGTCATGCCTATCCCATGATCAGATAGGTCCACATTTGTGAGATGCCTAGTGTACGACCAAATTAATCTCTCTGCCCTATCCGTTGTGATGTGTAAATCTGATAAAAGGGACGTTAAGTCGAGTAAGAAAGTAAGAGAGAGAACTTTTGGGATGCTGAAAAACAGATTTTTGGATTCTTAAGAAAATACAATGCAGAATATAATTAATAATGAACAATTTCTTTATACGAAATCTGAAAAAAAAAAAAAGTTTTATTTAACGACGCTCGCAACTGCCGAGGTTATATCAGGGTCACCAGTGTGCCGAAATTTTGTCCCGCAGGAATTCTAACCTCGAGCACAGAAGCCCAGCGCTATACCGAACACGCTACCCACGCCGATCGCAATCTATATGTACAGCTAAATTTACTGGACGTTTCATTAATAATAACTTATGTAATAAGCGCGCATACAGGTGTTTATCTAATCACAGAATGTCACTCCATTAAGTTTCATGGGTAACACATTATCTAATATCTGAATGCAGGCTGACTGCCAACTGATGAATGAGCGAGATAGAATGAAGTTCAGGAAATAGGTAACCAAATACGCTACAACCTACTTCATAACGCGAAGAATGGATTTACTGATCTACTCGTAAGCAAATGGTTACTTACTTACTGGCTTTTAAGGAACTCGGAGGTTCATTGCCGCCCTCATATAAGCCCGCCATCGGTCCCTATCCTGAGCAAGATTAATCCATTCTCTATCATCATATCCCACCTTCCTCAAATCCATTTTTATATTATCTTCCTATTTATGTCTCGGCCTCCCTAGAGGTCTTTTTCCCTCCGGCCTCCCAACTAACACTCTATATGCATTTCTGGATTCGCCCATACGTAGCCCTAATCTCAAACGTCTGGATTTAATGTTCCTAATTATGTCAGGTGAAGAATACAATGCGTGCAGTTCTGTGTTGTGTAACTTTCTGAATTCTGGTTAAGAGAAAATAAATAGAAAATCACCGCGAAAAATAGAACATTTTCTTGTTACATTGCATATAAACGTATTTATGGTCACAGGGGATTTACAGCTAATGAAATGAACAAAAATGTATACAAGTAACCTGTTGTACTGAAAATTCAGCATGCTTTTTTTTTAAACCTTGGATTGGTTTCAGAAAACACGGAATCAAAGTTTTTCGACCCATTCTTCCTCACATACAAACTTCACAGAACATTTTTTCTTGTATGTATCAAAATGACTACCATTTGACCGTCTAGCTGAATGGAACTTTGACAAAATTCGCAACAAAAAGTAAGATTCTATGTATTATATAATAATTTCTCTCAGAAAAATATTTTTCGTCAGTTTATTCTATGTAATAAACAAAATTACGGATAAAATCTCTTGATATTATTTCGGCTAACTTGCCAATGTGTGTTTCTGACTTAAAATAGAGACAATATTTTTACAAAAATTGTCATGTGATTAATTCCCAGATAAACTGATTTGTAGATACTGAATATAGTGAAATCCACGAATAATTTAGGAGAAATTAATGTACACAGACATATGGTATGATCAAAAACAGTTTCGCCATTAGGCATGTTGAAAACGTGTATTTCCGCAAAAATATTGAAATCGTTCTTTTTAATTATTTATTTATTTTTACAAGCATTACGATACTCTCTATATTGAAAAAAGTACAAAGGATTCTTTATACTGGATTGACTTTAAATTCTGGCCAAATTCAATCTCGCAAATTGCAAGCGCAATAATTAACAATAGGTCCCTAATAGAAACAACAACCAAATTTCTTGGCTTAAAATCGATAATGTGTTAAACTGGAAAAATCAAATTAAAGAAATTATCCCCAAACTGAATTCAGCATGTTCTGCTATTAGATCTATGCAAAAGATAGTAAATATAAATACCTTAAAAACAATATACTTTGCATACTTCCACTCGGTAATGAGTTTTGGAATAATATTCTGGGGAATTTCCACAGATAGTAACAGTACAGACCTATTATTTAGTCCTAACAGCTCAACGACGCGAAAAGGGGAAGTAATAGGAGTAGTGGGGAGAGCTCCGGAGTAGAGATAAGGGCGAGCGGTAATTAAGGATTGCAGTACAGGTTATTTGTACTGGAAACATACCGCTCTACCGCACGCATGACATCCGATCCCTCTGAAGGCAAGCGAGTGTCTAACCCAAACACTCCTTGGCGTAACTAAATGGACTCGCCTGACCCACGCGCACATCGCCGGCGACTGTCAGGACTAAATAATCTTACTGTATATTTCTACTACAAAAAAGAGTAATTAGAATAATAGTAGGTACCAAGTTTAGGGAATCGTGTAGGACTACCTTAAAAAAACTACAAATAATGCCCATGTCTTGTCAGTATATTTCTTTCATTAATAATCTTCATCATATTCAATCGTGAAAACTTTGTAACAGTTCACAGCATAAACACGCGTCAAAAATGACTTTCATACTTCATCGGCAAGTCTATTGTGCTATCAAAAAGGAGTGCGTTATATGACAGTAAAAATTTTGAATAGTCTCCCTATGGATATAAAAAATCAAACTCAAAACATAAGATTATTTAGGGCCAAATTAAAGAAGTACCTAATTTCTCATGCCTTCTATTCTGTAGGTGAATTCATAACATTTAACAACGCTTCATAAAATTAATACTAAAACTTTGTGTTGTACTGTAAACCTCTTCTGAATAGATTTCAACTAAACTGTGACTAAGACTTTATAGCAGTATTAAGTTTTCTGACTTGTTCCATATTCTAGCTGTGAAGCAATGTACGAATACCATGAAATGTTAATAAATATAGGGACATCATTTTATTTTTACTTCAATTTTTATTGTAGGCCTACCTGAGTTTTTGAATGTACTTCACTCCCACCCCCTCTACTAGTAAACTTCCAACCGTTCTCCACACAGAACCAAGGCCGCGTATGCAGTACTGAGTTAGTGAGTATAGTACTTTCCAGAAATATGTTCGCGTTTTCCAGTGACGAAAGAGCTTTCAATATTGAATCATATTTTCGCACAGGTACTGTCGTCCGTTTGACTACGTCGCATCCCCGTTTCCCCCACCTGCTTCTGTTCGCCCCTCTGTAAAGTGTAGTAGCTGGGCTATCTTAGCTCTTTTCTGAAAACATTAATTTCTGTTAGGAATTGGACGTCTACATAATATTACACAACTGTTTAAAATAACTTAAATAAAAGGTCCTCGTTAAGTAATTGTCACGTGATTCCCCGCCCCCCTTCTACGACAAAACCACTTGAACGGACAGTAGATAGCATTTCTGAGTAATTTTATCTTTTCGGATCGGGCAGAAGTGAAGATTAAATTTACAGTACGTAAAGTACTATTTTATAGAGTAGGTATAGAATTATTTCAATACGAGTTACTCGTACGAAGAACGAAACTGGTAATTGGAATTAGGTACAATAGTCTATAGTGCGATAATATGCACAAAATAACTGAAGCCTGTATCGAAATGAACGGCACCATTTTCAAAAATGTGTTTAAATATCCATATTATGATTATTTTTCAATTTAACTTCTTTCTCTGTATTGCACGCTAATGTGCTTTAACAGTACAATATACACTGCATAATTAATACGTCCGCATGGATAGCTCTATTCGTGAGTAAAAACACTAAGTGTTAATACAGTACTGTATTTTGATTAAACAAAAACCTAATGAAAGTGATGAAACTCAAAATTGCGATATTTCCTAGTTTACATAAATGGATGAACTATTTTCTTCCTCCTATACCAAAGTTTTGTATTTTACGCCAGTATCATCGAACTCCAGTCTTGGAAGGGGGAAAGCGGTGTTTCCGGTTCTAGACCTTTAATCCAAAGATATAGCCAGGTTAATATTAAAAATGTTAGTAAAAATAAAATGATGTCCCTGTACAATACAATTATACAGCGTATGAACTCCTTTCTTACTTTCCATTTTGGGAAATTAAAAATAAATTGACGTTAATTATTAAACAAACTTTTCGACGTCTTTGTGTACCAGCAAAGAAAGAAGACGAAATACACGGAGTGGAGAATTTGGCGGACAGGACCGAGCACTGTGAAACAGACGGTCGGTCGTCCAGCTGGCCCAATGCGAGACAGGTTCTTCCAGATATAACTCAACAGTGCGTCGCGTCGTGCGTAACTGTTGACCTCGAAACAGGCAGTACATTTCATTTAAAAGCTGGCAGTGGAAGAGAGGAGAACAATTTCACGATTTCATTTCATTCCATTTGTTGCCATTATACAGACTGAATGTTTCGGAATTCAATACACAAACTGAAAGAGGTAGCTGGGGGAAGCCAAGACAAACGTCTTTTTGTCAGGTAACATGGGGTCGGCGACGCATCGTTATTTCGCTACAATTGTCAGAATAGTGCCTGAAAGTCCTACTCTTTCTTTCTTTCTTTCTTTCTTTCTTTCTTTCTTTCTTTCTTTCCGCACCTTTAGCTATACTTATTGTTGTCGCTGCAACAAATTCTCCTATTTCCATCCTGCCTGTAGTAAAAAAACATGCCGCTCGATAATGTACAGAAAAAAAAAAAAAAAAGGACCGATCCTTGTAGCTGATTTCAGAGCTTGTTCACTCCAGAGCACGATAGACTGGTAACATGGTTCGAATCCTGCCTGGGAAGGCAAATTTTTTTCGTTCCTTATTCAAATATATTCCCAATACTTTTCGATTGCTGGTAAGATTCATGTGCTGGGAATAATAAGTTAATTAAGTAGTAAAATATCGCTGCAATCGAAAAGTATTGGGAATAAATTTGAATAAGGAACAAAAAAAAAGTTTCCTTCCCAGGCAGGATTCGAGCCACGAAAGTCTTAGTTACCAATCTATCATGCTCTGGAGTGAACAAGACTCTGAAATCAGCTACACGGTTTTTTTTTTTGCCACTACTATACATATTCGTACATGTTGAAAGTGCGTTTGATTCGTTATTTTCACTGTCACATATTTAGTTAATACTTCATTACAGATTTTCAGTGAGGAATGTTTGGTGTTCAGTTTTCATAATATCATTCAGCCATACCTAAAAAAAAAAAAAAAGCATCTAAATCTTGTCATTTAAGACAGATTAATCTGAATTTGGAGATTATGTTTTTCTACGGACGGTGAAGTGCTATTTTGTAAGTTGTGCGAAGCAAAGGTATCAGCCGAAAGAAAATTCATTCTTCAACAACACGTGGGTCATGATAAGCATATATGGGCAGTGCAACTCGCAAGAAAAAATCCACGCAAATTTTACTGCAACAAATTGTATTCATGAAGGAGAATAAATCGTCAGATTTTTACAGAGACTTTTGTGAAGCATTTGATACTTCCTGCATTGAAGATCTCACTGCCAGTGATTTGGCGCATTTCAAGTATGCTCCAGTTGTATCAGCGAATGTAGAAGGAGTTTCTCACAGTGCAAAAATGTGCTTTCCGACAACAGGCGTTCCCTAAATTTCGAGAATTTGCGCATGCAAGGGTTACTTACTTACTTGCTTTTAAGGAACCCGGAGGTTCATTGCCGCCCTCACATAAGCTCGCCATTGGTCCCTATCCTGAGCAAGATTAATCCAGTCTCTACCATTATATCCCACCTCCCTCAAATCCATTTTAATATTATCTTCCCATCTACGTCTCTGCTTCCCCAAAGGTCTTTTTCCCTCCGGCCTCCCAACGAACACTCCATATGCATTTCTGGATTCGCCCATACGTGCTACATGCCCTGCCCATCTCAAGCGTCTGTTCCTAATTATGTCAGGTGAAGAATACACGGCATTGCGCGTCCTCAGGTTGCGGATCGAGGAGACGGCCTCCAGATATGGAGGGTAGCTGTGAATATATTGAATAAGCAGTCGCGGACAGGCGATGAAGGATGGTCCTCCAGCTTGGGGGTTGGGCGAAGGGCTAACAACCCATCACCGTAAAAACAGCTCGTTACGAAACCTCAAAATAAGCCTCGGAATGGACTGATTCTCTGGCACAACCACAGCAAAGGAATAAGATTATGCCAGTGGTTACTTATTGCAATAATTCTAAGATAATATTTTTATACGTGCTCTTTCCCAGAAAATACAAATTCGCGAGTTTAAATTAATATTAGTTTTTAATTTCGGTTCTGACGTTACAGAAATAAGAACTGTGCTGTACAGCCATACCCTAAAATGAAGACACAAATTTTTAAGTATTTTCTTAAATCATTTTATTGACTTTTTAGGTCATTTTATAGATTCTTTTTATTTTTATGTCATCAAAATCCGGGCCCTGACAATAACACATTTCTAATGATGTATTTAATAATGTATCTTATAAATATGTTTTCAGTACTTCTTCATAAAAATCTAGATACAAAATAAGTAACTTCCAAGCAAGTATTTTTGAAAATACAGTATACTTAATGAAGTACCTACTGATGATTAATGAACAACATATTCCAAGCTGAACCTGAAACACTACAAGCTGAGCAAAAGAGTCTGAATAGTCCAATAATAATACTAATCAAAACAGAAATAGCATCCTGTATAACAGTACATTTTTGGTAGCACTGCAATGGACAATATGTGAAACGATGTGTGCATTAGTACATTTCAAATATGAATATTAAACTTTGTTGTTGATTCTAAAGAACACAACACTGATGACACACACGTAACTCTGAACAAGCTTGTTTTTGTTAGACAATATGCATAAATAGTTCTTGCACACTGCACTGTCTTGTAACTTCGTAACATTTCCATCTGTCAGCATTAAGTATAATAGCCCACAAACATGTTTCACGTCTTGAATTATTTCAAATAAACGCAAACTCGCTTTGAAATCTATCGAGACTTCTCATTTCTACTGGAAAATTCCGATACCGTATGTTGTTATTCAGATTATCGAATCTTTCATATTGAGGAATGTATGGTGCACTTATTTTTTTATTTAAAATCGCCAACCAATTCGTATCTTTAAACCATGTATGTCTTTTTATATCTTCGACGCCATCTTTCAGATTGCCAAATCTTCTAGTTAGATCAACCTGCAGAATGTTCTTCAGTAAATCTTTTAAATCACTTCCAAATTGTTTCGGAAGTTTATATTTACCAATTACGATTTTCTCATACAGCTTCATCGGATCATGAGAAGAAAATGGAGGATAACCCGCTAACATTTCATAGATTAGTATTCCAAAGGCCCACCAATCAACCGATTTGCCATATCCTTTCTCAAGGATAATTTCTGGTGCCATATATTCTGAAGTGCCGCAAAGGGTCCATGTTCTAGCCGATACAAGTTTACAGAACCCCATATCGCTGATTTTCAAGTACCCATCTGTATCTATTAGGATGTTCTCAGGCTTCAGATCACGATGTACTACGTCTAAGTAATGCAGGTATTCTAAAGCCAACAATACCTGTGCGGCATAAAATCGGGAAAGAGTTTCGTCAAATTTCCGTACCTTTCGAAGATAAACAAACATTTCGCCACCTGCAATGAATGGCATTACGAAATAGATGCGAGTGTTATCCTTGAAACAGAAACACATTTGCACTATAAAAGGAAAACGACAAGAGGTAAGGACCCTCTTTTCATTATGTGTATGCTCAACTTGTTTTCGTTTTACGACTTTTTCTTTTTTCATAATCTTCATCGCGTACAACTTTTTCTCTCTATCATGTACAACCAGCTCTACTTTACCGAAAGAGCCACGCCCCAGACTCTTTATATGACGAAAGTCAGCCAACTTCGCAGGCATGGATTTATCTGCCGTCCAGTTTTTAAGGAAGTCATCTTTAGCCTCTCTTAGAAATAGATTCCAGTCTGTAATATCCGACTTCTTGCTTGACTTCGAAAATTTGTTTGTTTTCACACGAGACATGATTAAATTATGATTGTAGGCCTATGCAGTGTAACTGCACACGTATATTAATAAGACAGCTTATTAACATACTGATATCAGTTTGTCTTCAACGTCTGTAACAGAATAACGGGGAAATACCATCTCTTTACAGCACTTTTCAAAACTTTAATGCAACGTTCCTGTTAATACTAAAACATTATTTCGATGTAATCTGCACTATCAACACAAATGGTAGCAATGACTATGAAATCGACATAATCACTTAAAAGAACTACAATTTGCAAGATGTAGTTTATTTTCGTCCATAGATATAAAGAAACATCACATGGAATACATTCAACAATAATTGTCAGTAAGAAGAGTCATTATAATTGATACTCAATCCATTCAGCCAGACAGTGTAAGCTTTATAACTGTCAATTGTTTAACAGGGCATAATTTCTGTCATGCCTAGCTTACCTTAATTTCGCAATAACATTATGGCAATCTCAGTCTAGTGCCCATATTGAAAATTGTATCTATAAACAGTCGTTTCATAATGACTTTTCGATTCTCATTTTAGTATCGAAAAATTGATTTCCAAATCCATAAATTAGGATGCTTAAAGTTAATTTCCGTGCTTAAATGTACTCACAGTCTACTATATACAGTCGCGAAGCTCAAAATGTAGTACAAATGCAAACATGCAAATGCACCACTAGGATCGCTACTATCGCCTCATCATCGCAGATCTCTCTCCTAGTAGACGACAAAATATGTTACACTTTCGTTGTGTTCTTTTGGAAATATTAACACCTTCCTTCCATTATTGAAATATTAAATGCATAAAGTTAATTTATTATTTTAATGAAGTATATTAAATTCCACCATAAACTCTAAGACACCTGCAAGAAATAGGTTAATATTATTTTTGTTTGTGCAAAACCAACTGAAATTTACTATAATCGCTTCACTCATTCAAGATTATAGCGATAATTAACTATGAAACCAATAAATATTAATTTGCATTTCCCTTTACAACAATAATAATGGAAATATGAATTAATGGAGTAACCTACGTGTACCGGTACTTGTAGTGTAGGCTTACGTAGTTAACAAAGTGGGATGATGTTAAGCAATAATAATCATACCAGAATTGGAAATAAAACGTGATCAATAAATTTTATTGTATCAGACTTTTTCTACGTCTCTAGTAAAGAAACAAATAAAAATAACAACAAAATTAACAGCTATAATTAAAAACATATCCTTTGAAAAAAAAAAGTAGGCCTAAGCAATAATAATACCACCAGAATTGAAAATAAAACGTTATCAATAAATTTCATTAAAACAAACTTATTTTTCTACGTCTCTAATAAAATATTATTAGTCCAATTATTGTATTTTAGCCATTAACATTTTCATTACAACCAATAACGAACATTTCACAAGCATCAATGTGAAAAACGCAACGAGCTAGCACTCGATGGAAATACGACACAGTCCAAAGTCGACCGTGGACAGTCTATTGTTTCTAGTTGCTAACCGCTTGGAGCGCTTTATCACGAGATTTGCAAAAAATCAGCTCAAGCTTCGCGACTGTATATAGTAGACTGTGATGTACTTTTAAGTACGCTAATTAGAAATACTGTAAATATGAATTTCAAACTATTTATTTATTATAAATATTTACAACACATTTAAATTGGAAATTACAACCTTTGGAGATTTGATACATACATATTCACTTCCGAATCAATCATTTTGCTAATTATATTTATAACTTTATTTATTTGTATAGACCTATTCTAAAATTACATAACAAGCAAAACTCCACTTAAACAACCTCCTAACAACCATCAAAACAATCACCATAGTCTACTGCATATCCGAAGGTCGTGAAATCTATCTTTTTCCATACGAATGTAATACCCTTTCGTCTTTAATATCAGAAGTTCGCCATTGCGAGAGAGCGAATCAATAATTTTATTTTCTTTAAAATAAAATCATTCATTATTATTATTATTATTATTATTATTATTATTATTATTATTATTATTATTATTATTACATAGGGATTTTCGATCGACTGTCTAAAAATCTTTTATGAAACACGTGCGAAACTAGCGTTTTAAGCACGCCCGTGTTCACTGTGTTGTCCACCTCCTCTTCGGTTCGGTGACAATCTTCACTTCTCGTGCTTAAAACGCCATCATTTCGCAACTTGTTGCATAAATAGCTATTTAAATACGTGTTATTTCGATTTATTTTAATTGCAGTTCTGAATCATTTAATGCCGCTTTACTGCATTTGTGTTAAATTGTATTAATTATTTATTGCAGTTGCTACGAAGTGATAATTCTCTATTTTGTAAATTTAACAATACTGAATTATACTGTAGATAGGCTATATCATCACAATTATAAATAAAAAAACTAGAGGTGTAAATCAGTGGCGGCTCCTGCGTATTTCTTAAGAGGAGAAAAGAAGGTAACAGCACGAAATGACACCTTGAATTAAACATGCTATAAATTAGCCAACATGCACACATGTAAGACCAGGTAGTGTTGAGGTTGGCCTTCCCTTCTGTATAGCAATATAATCTGTTCTTGTAAACCGAGTTTCCTAAATTTTCCATAAAATATAATGTTTTCACTTCCATTCATTGTTGAATAATTGCACAAATTAACAATTACAAGGAAATTCACAACTTCGCAGCATTTTTCAAGCACACTACAGCATCACACGTATTGGAAGAGACTATAACTACTAACACGTAATCGGAACCGCGGAAATGGGAATGGGAAATAATCTGAGGAAAGCGACAACACTGCACCCACCCACGTGGTCTGTGTTGCAACATGTACATTTTACAAGTTCAGTATCACATGCTTTTGAAGAATATCAGTTCTTGTAAAGTCATAGTACCATTATTGTTCAAAGTTGCCGGTGGCCAATTTTTTATGTTAAAAATAATGTAGTTTGGAGTACCTACTTTCAATTTCAAATATATTTGTACAAAACTGACAACTTGGCTGTTGCCCTGTCTAGTACACAATGAATGGATGCGAATTTCAGGGGCCAAAATGATCTGCGATACTAAAGTATAACTACTTCCTCTTTGTTTTATATAAACCCGACTTTAACTTTCAAATATCCTTGAAAGTTTTAAACCATGAATAGTAGCCTATATAAAGTGCAATGAAGAATATTTTTGATTTATAATTAAAAAAAATGATATGGTGTCTTTCATTGCGTTGCGTTAAAACTGTTTTATTGTGTCTCCTCCTAGGTGTGTTATAGTCTGGTTGAATGCAAGATCGTTAGATGGCAGCGGTAGCGAGCTTGCTGCACGAACAGTCGGTTTCTATTTCCCGCCCATGCGCTGATTCAGAGGAGGATCTCCTCCCTCTCCGTTCATTTTCTCCCTTTAAAACTCTGCTTCTTTCTCTGGCCGCTAGTGCGCTGTTGTCTGTGTGTGTTAACTGCAGTAAAGGAGGAATGGATTGGCTTTCCTCCACACAAACAATCTCGCATCTTTCTCACAGTTTTCTAGCAGCACATGAGCGCGCATCGTTTAAAACTCGATCAAACGAGGTTTTCTTATAGCTGTGAACTTAAAAATTATCGAATCTTCTTTGAATTTCAAGGCATATATTTTATTTAGTATTTACTTTCAAAAGAAGAAAAATGTGAGGAGGACGTCCTCCCTTCCCTCCCCCGAGGAACCGCCACTGACCTGATAATTCTTGTAACACTTGTTCACATGATTCAGATCTGCCCGTATTATCAGAATTGCATCCATTAATTCTGTCCCCATCCGTTTTCGTAGACTTCACGACATTCATCATACTAAAAAATATTCTCTTCACTTGAGCATTAGACCAAGAAAACAATAAGATCAAGCAATTCTTGAAAAGGATTTATATTAGATGCGTCCCTGTAAATGGCTACTTCGCTCCAGAATTCAATTGTGTTTGTCTTTATGTTACACTTCACGTAGCCACTCTTTACGAAACCGTTGCTGATCTTGAGGCCCCACATCTCAATTATTTACGGATAAATAGCACAGAGAAAGGTTTAACGATATTGTACCGGTGTATTTATAAAACGAGTAATAGTTAACACTGTCATGGTACACGTCTTACACAAATAATATTCTTTAAGCAACTGAATTTAGTCTGTATGTAATTTCTAATATACAGTATTATATTATTAAAGTCTTTGTTGATCATATGAAGTACTAGTGCACGGCGACAGCAGGTGTTCGATGTTTAACGTTTAATTAGAATGCCACCACATTTACATTTTTTACTATCCGATTGTTAGAATCGACCGGTATTAAACTTGCAAAAACAACAATAACGCTAATATAAATATTTTCTTTTCAGAAACTTCAAAGATTAAAAACCGCTAGTATTCCCGCTATGCGGGATGATATAATTTTACCCGCGAGACGATTATCCAAAAAAGCTAGATTTAGCGGGAAAACCGCTGAATTGGCAACACTGGGAATAGCGCGGCTCTTATCGTTTGCGTCCGTGCGTTTTTTTAAAGCGCTTCAGTAAAGCGCTTCATGCCTTTGCTGCAGCAAAATGAGCGTCGAAAAAAAACGTAAGTAGGTCAACTGACTGCAAAATGGTGGACAATTAATATTGGCTTCTATTTCTGCCGTAATACATTTAACCCTAAAAGAACCAAACATGTTAAATAATTTCGACTTCCATGATAATGACATGGAATTATTATTACTAGACGATTTTGACAATAATAAACGTTGCAAAAGACCAAAACACACATTCCGCCATGATGGATCGTGCAGCAAACTCGTAAAGCGAAGTTTTGATTTGCTGCACGCTTGCTACAGCGCTGCTGCAGCGACGGTGAAGCAAATGTACAGGCCAGTTACTTTATGGTGACAGCTCTGGCCTGGCGACGCAGTGGTTTGGGCGAGTTCACTGCTTGTTCGAAGGGGTGTTCATTTTAGTCTTCCCCTGGCTGCCTTAGCAGTCACATCTCGGGAGCGTTAGTGCGGGCGTACAGTCGCGCTAAGAACGTACTACACCACCACTGTCTTCTATATTGCAATTTAGTGTGTTTGTTACGTACATTTCATTTAGTTACTTAAATAATTGTAGTGCTTTTGTTTTGTATTGTTTAGTGTGTAGTATTTATTGTCTAGATTCACTGCTATTTTCTGTTTGTGAAAATGCTGCCTATTAGAAGTAAACTGAAAGGTCGGGTATTGCATTCGCAGTCGCGAGAAGTCGTGAGCAATGAAGATAGCGTCGGAAGAAAAAACGTAATAAATGTTGGAAAACTTGTAGCAGAGTTTACCGCTGTGTCTGAGAGCTGTGTTAGCCAAATAATAAGGGAGACTAAAGACATTGATAATCGGCGCCAAAATCAACTGTGAACAACTTTAATGAAGCTGTCATAAGATAAACCATAGCACGAGTTCTATATTTCACAGAACAGCGGCCCACACTTAATAAAATATATATTATTGAAATTGAAAGACTATCGACTTTCAGGGAGGTATCTCGACTTTGAGGACAGTTATTATGAAATTAGGATTTTATTAGGAAAAAACAGAAAATAATCGCTAAATTCTGGTGGAGCATCACAGCATTAGGGCCAAAAGTTTGCAGTATTTGAGGAAAATAAAGAAGTACAGGGAAGAAGGCCGCTCCATCTTTTACATGGATGATGATAATGATGATGATGATGATGATGATGATGGGAAAGGTAACGGTGAAGCACTGATGAACATTACCGGTATTTCCGCATGAGTATATTTAATTGTTAATTAGTGATTAACTGTTAAATATAGTGATTCGATTGCTGCTCATTGTATTTCCACATTAGTGTTTATTAGTGACTATTGTTCCGAACTATTGCTCATTGTATTTCCACATTAGTGTTTATTAGTGACTATTGTTCCACTCTGCTGCTCATTGTATTTCCACATAAGTGTTTATTAGTGACTATTGTTCCGCTCTGTTGCTCACTGTATTTCCACATTAGTGTTTATTAGTGACTATTGTTCCACTCTGCTGCTCATTGTATTTCCACATAAGTGTTTATTAGTGACTATTGTTCCGCTCTGTTGCTCATTGTATTTCCACATTAGTGTTTATTAGTGACTATTGTTCCGCTCTGTTGCTCATTGTATTTCCACATTAGTGTTTATTAGTGACTATTGTTCCGCTCTGTTGCTCATTGTATTTCCACATAAGTGTTTATTAGTGACTATTGTTCCGCTCTGTTGCTCATTGTATTTCCACATTAGTGTTTATTAGTGACTATTGTTCCGCTCTGTTGCTCACTGTATTTCCACATTAGTGTTTATTAGTGACTATTGTTCCACTCTGCTGCTCATTGTATTTCCACATAAGTGTTTATTAGTGACTATTGTTCCGCTCTGTTGCTCATTGTATTTCCACATTAGTGTTTATTAGTGACTATTGTTCCGCTCTGTTGCTCATTGTATTTCCACATTAGTGTTTATTAGTGACTATTGTTCCGCTCTGTTGCTCATTGTATTTCCACATAAGTGTTTATTAGTGACTATTGTTCCGCTCTGTTGCTCATTGTATTTCCACATTAGTGTTTATTAGTGACTATTGTTCCGCTCTGTTGCTCATTGTATTTCCACATTAGTGTTTATTAGTGACTATTGTTCCACTCTGTTGCTCATTGTATTTCCACATAAGTGTTTATTAGTGACTATTGTTCCGCTCTGTTGCTCATTGTATTTCCACATTAGTGTTTATTAGTGACTATTGTTCCGCTCTGTTGCTCATTGTATTTCCACATTAGTGTTTATTAGTGACTATTGTTCCGCTCTGTTGCTCATTGTATTTCCACATAAGTGTTTATTAGTGACTATTGTTCCGCTCTGTTGCTCATTGTATTTCCACATAAGTGTTTATTAGTGACTATTGTTCCGCTCTGTTGCTCATTGTATTTCCACATTAGTGTTTATTAGTGACTATTGTTCCACTCTGTTGCTCATTGTATTTCCACATAAGTGTTTATTAGTGACTATTGTTCCGCTCTGTTGCTCATTGTATTTCCACATAAGTGTTTATTAGTGACTATTGTTCCGCTCTGTTGCTCATTGTATTTCCACATTAGTGTTTATTAGTGACTATTGTTCCACTCTGTTGCTGATTGTATTTCCACATAAGTGTTTATTAGTGACTATTGTTCCGCTCTGTTGCTCATTGTATTTCCACATTAGTGTTTATTAGTGACTATTGTTCCACTCTGCTGCTCATTGTATTTCCACATAAGTGTTTATTAGTGACTATTGTTCCGCTCTGTTGCTCATTGTATTTCCACATTAGTGTTTATTAGTGACTATTGTTCCGCTCTGTTGCTCATTGTATTTCCACATAAGTGTTTATTAGTGACTATTGTTCCGCTCTGTTGCTCATTGTATTTCCACATTAGTGTTTATTAGTGACTATTGTTCCACTCTGCTGCTCATTGTATTTCCACATAAGTGTTTATTAGTGACTATTGTTCCGCTCTGTTGCTCATTGTATTTCCACATTAGTGTTTATTAGTGACTATTGTTCCGCTCTGTTGCTCATTGTATTTCCACATAAGTGTTTATTAGTGACTATTGTTCCGCTCTGTTGCTCATTGTATTTCCACATTAGTGTTTATTAGTGACTATTGTTCCACTCTGCTGCTCATTGTATTTCCACATAAGTGTTTATTAGTGACTATTGTTCCGCTCTGTTGCTCATTGTATTTCCACATTAGTGTTTATTAGTGACTATTGTTCCGCTCTGCTGCTCATTGTATTTCCACATAAGTGTTTATTAGTGACTATTGTTCCGCTCTGTTGCTCATTGTATTTCCACATTAGTGTTTATTAGTGACTATTGTTCCGCTCTGCTGCTCATTGTATTTCCACATAAGTGTTTATTAGTGACTATTGTTCCGCTCTGTTGCTCATTGTATTTCCACATTAGTGTTTATTAGTGACTATTGTTCCACTCTGTTGCACATTGTATTTCCACATAAGTGTTTATTAGTGACTATTGTTCCGCTCTGTTGCTCATTGTATTTCCACATTAGTGTTTATTAGTGACTATTGTTCCACTCTGTTGCTCATTGTATTTCCACATTAGTGTTTATTAGTGACTATTGTTCCGCTCTGTTGCTCATTGTATTTCCACATAAGTGTTTATTAGTGACTATTGTTCCGCTCTGTTGCTCATTGTATTTCCACATAAGTGTTTATTAGTGACTATTGTTCCGCTCTGTTGCTCATTGTATTTCCACATTAGTGTTTATTAGTGACTATTGTTCCTCTCTTTGCTCATTGTATTTTCACATTAGTGTTTATTAGTGACTATTGTTCCGCTCTGCTGCTCCTTGTATTTCCACATTAGTGTTTATTAGTGACTATTGTTCCGCTCTGTTGCTCATTGTATTTCCACATAAGTGTTTATTAGTGACTATTGTTCCGCTCTGTTGCTCATTGTATTTCCACATTAGTGTTTATTAGTGACTATTGTTCCTCTCTTTGCTCATTGTATTTCCACATTAGTGTTTATTAGTGACTATTGTTCCGCTCTGCTGCTCCTTGTATTTCCACATTAGTGTTTATTAGTGACTATTGTTCCGCTCTGCTGCTCCTTGTATTTCCACATTAGTGTTTATTAGTGACTATTGTTCCGCTCTGCTGCTCCTTGTATTTCCACATAAGTGTTTATTAGTGACTATTGTTCCGCTCTGTTGCTCCTTGTATTTCCACATTAGTGTTTATTAGTGACTATTGTTCCTCTCTTTGCTCATTGTATTTCCACATTAGTGTTTATTAGTGACTATTGTTCCGCTCTGCTGCTCCTTGTATTTCCACATTAGTGTTTATTAGTGACTATTGTTCCGCTCTGCTGCTCCTTGTATTTCCACATTAGTGTTTATTAGTGACTATTGTTCCGCTCTGCTGCTCCTTGTATTTCCACATTAGTGTTTATTAGTGACTATTGTTCCGCTCTGCTGCTCCTTGTATTTCCACATTAGTGTTTATTAGTGACTATTGTTCCGGAGTATGAAGTGAACAGTCACAGGAGCTCAAAATTATGCAGACGCTGCAACGTGAAACTTCATTTCTAATATGACTGTATTTCCCTCCCTCCATTCGCTCCGGCTCGGATCGGTCTCCCTCCCACAGTCGAACCTTCTCCTCTCTCGCGTCGACGAGCTGTCACCATAAAGTAATGAGCTGTAATAAAAGAACTGTCTTGCTGCAGCGCTTTACGTCTTGCTTAAAAAAAACGCACGGTGTATGGTAAAAAAAAGGTAAAGGTATCCCCGTAACATGCCATGAAGGCACTTGGGGGGGCATGGAGGTAGAGCCCCATGCTTTCCATGACCTCGGCACTAGAATGAGGTGGTGTGGTCGGCACCACGCTCTGACCGCCTTTTGCCCCCGGGAAAGACCCGGTACTCAATTTTATAGGAGGCTGAGTGAACCTCGGGGCCGCACAGTGTGTAATTTAGCGAGTCTAGCCGGCCAAAAATCATTTCTCGAAAACTAATCGCTCAATTTTCATAAAATTTGGTATGTAACTTCAATTATTGAAGTAGATAAGTTTTCAATAATGGAAATGAAAATAACTATTTTTACTGAAAATAAAATTAGTAATATTGCAAAAAAAATCGATTTGAGTGAAAAAATAAATCAATGTTCATAATGTGGAATGCGCTTAAAATTGAAAGCGTAAGACGAAGGAATATTGCTACATATCTTATTCGTTCAGACGTCAGATGCATCCCCATCAGAATCTGTATCCTCGCTGCTAGTCTTTCCTTCGGCAGCACCGAGTAATAGAGGCTCGGAGAGAACAGCAGCACCACTATTAAAATCGACAGCGATTTTCTCTTTTTAATTTCTTTAAGCTGGTGATGTAAGTGTCCAAAGAAATAACTAGCCTCAGTAAAAGATCGGTATTTGTGTCTTTCTTGATGTTTTTCTTGCGAAGACTTCTCTGAAAAGTCTAATATAGTATTTGTTCCTCGTTTCCTGGGCTTCCTCAGATAGTTTGCCAGTAGGTATAATAGTGTCTTGTGACCTTCTGTCCATGAGCCAAGAGTTTGTAAAGGGTTGTAGGCATATAATACTATTTGTGCAAGCATAAACATAATTCCCTTGTCTTCCTTGCATACATGTCAAGTGCCCGTTCATCAGTATTGCAAAACCTCAAGAAAAAGGTTTCTGATAGAGTGTAAACGACTTATTAAATTTCCATCTATTCCCGTAATATATGCGAAAGTGGAAACCTCCCTGAAAAATATTCTTGCGGTATTTGCATCGTTTTTATTGCGACTGCTTTGTTTTATCATGTCAACAAGGTAGTCCCCTTTCCTGCCTGAACCTATCCTATCTTCAATGTTCCGCAATAAATGAAACGGTGGATTTAAATTAACTTTTAAAAGATTTTGCATTTTCCTTAATTCTTTATATTGATTAGAGGTCAATTGTAAATCAGTAATCAAAGCGAGATCCTTATTAGGTGACAATTGTTGGTTGTTCCTGCAAAATCAATTTTCACGTTTTTTTCTCGATTTTGTCGCACGTTGAAGTGATGCAAGTAAAAGCTCTCCTACAATATTGGCCGCATCTCTTTTCCCAGAAGTTCTGAAACTCATATGGGCAGCAGAAAGCTTTTCTTCTGGTGATCATTCTTTAAAAAGTGGACTAAATTTTTTCCGTTTTGATCTTTCGCTCAGTTCTCCGAAAAGTTTACGTGGACGTCCCCGAATGCTTGTACGGGCAGACTCAAATTGGAATTGTTTTGTAGTAGATTTCAAAGTATTATATTATATTTTATTCTCAGACTTTGCATCTTGGTTCAAACATAGCACATTATATTTTAAGAAAATTTTCTCATTCATGTTGTATTTTTCCCACCGTAATCGAATTTTCGAGCATAGAAAATTAATTAATTTTTTTTATTAACTGTAAAATGTCTTCAGAGTAATCTTTGAGACCAAAATGTTCAATTATATTTGAGAATTTCACTTTTTTCTCGCTATTGTTCCATACCTGGAAAACAGCTCTCCGGATTACGGAGCGCATGGTGTCTGAAAATAATTAATAGTTTTTCTGTCTGCATCTGGTTGCAGAAAAAAATCACGACGTCTTGCTCAGAAAAGCATAATGAATATCTCCACAAAATTTTAGCGAGGTGATGGAGGGCTACACCTTTTAAAACTCAACTCAAAATAATGTAATAAGGTAGAACTTTGACTCTCTGCACATGTATATTCAGACACTTATTCTAGACAATAAGATAATTTTTAGCAAAAGAATTAGTTTATTTGTAAGTATATACCTTCTTATTATATATCCACACTGTATATTAAAGAAAAATATTATATTAACTTCCTCACTTTGCATCATCCAAATACAAACTGCGCGCCCGCCTCTGCAGCGTAAATGATCTTATCGCAGACATGCAACTTTCGCTCTGTTGTGAGGGTCCCCTAACAGATGTAAGCATCTGTCTACACTTGGATAGTATACTTAGGAGTGTTATAAACACGTCTATATAAGAATTTAGAATTAAAGATGGGGTGTGAAAATTGATTTTTGGCCGGCTAGCTGCTTGAAATTACACACTGTGGGCCGTTCTGAAAGTTTGGCAACGAGAAAAATCCTGTCGCCACCTGGGATCGAACCCCGGACCTCCCAGTCCGTAGCCAGCCCTTGACGTCACCGTATTAACAATATATGACCAGATTTCTCAATGTTAAGCACTTGAACTTTTCATATTAAAAGATGGCTAAAGCTTTCCTGTCAAATGTTTACTTCACACGTGAATTAATACAGTTGACTGGAATTGAATTCGAACGGAAATACACCCAATAAATCTCCGAAGAAAGTCGTATACGGAAGGCGGCATGTTAAAAATCAGTTTCCCAGCGACGACGGGAATGACTAACACTAAATTCTCGCAGAATCCAAATAATGTTTGTATACTACGAACATTAAAAAGAAAACAATACATTAGCAACACATTTACCTTCACACTCTGGGGTCGTGTAACCGGCTTCGCCCTCTGTGTGCATGTGGCACACAGTCACGCCTTTCAGCTTTGCACTCTTGCCATACTCTGTCATTTCTTTCACCAATTCCAAGGGAGTGGCCGCAGCTCCTTGGATGAAGACGGTGTCTCCTAAAAAGATACAATGCATAACATTACATATTAGAATATGAAGAGGATAGCAACAGACACTAAAAGTATAGCGGAATATTAATACAGTTTCAACAGCCATTTTTACAGAGCAAGACAGTATATTCGGTGAATCAGCTTATACTGTACTGTCGGCGCCACCGATTTTGGCGTATAACCTTGATGGCAGTACCAAACAACGAGCCTCTATTGTCCTGTACGATTGAGTTGCGATAACGCTCCCCGTCGTTGTTTATGCGAGGGAGGATCGGAAAGTAACGCACATCAATTTATTTACGGTATACTATTTTGGTTAGGACGTTCAAAGTTGGCAGACAGTTTGAATTTTGCGCTACAGACAGCAATGGCTCGATTAGGTGTCACTCTGGCGGAACGAGCGGTAACTAATGAGTAAAGATGGAACGTGTAGCATCGTCTACTTGTGAAGAGCAGCGAGGTGTAGTCCGTTTTTTTTTCTGAGCAAAACAAAAAAGTCCGAGTGAAATCCACAGGGAAATGTTGGAGGTGTATGGTGTTGATTGTCTGGACCGTAGCTACATCTCCAGGTGGTGTAGGTTCTTCGAAGAGGGCTGAGTAAATCTTACTTACGAAGCACGTTCCGGCCGACCAGTGACCACTGCAACACCACCCAATGTCTGAGGCATTGAGGCAGCAGTCACCCACCCTACAGCCCAGACCTCGCACCGTCTGACTTTCACCTCTTCGGACCAATGAAACAATTCTTAGGAGGTCAACGCTTTGGTTCGGATGAAGAAGTGAACTCAGTTGTGCGCAGGTGGTTATACGCCCAAAAAACGTAGTTTTGTAAACGAGGTGTACTGAATTTGGTGTCACGATGGGGGATGTGTCGAGAGACTTGGTTCCTGTGTTGAAAAATAGGTAAAACCTGTAGCTTTTTCTGCATTATTTCATTTTGATTATCTATTAAATACGTTGCCACAAAAAGTTGTTGTGCATTACTTTTCGATCCTCCATCGTATTTTCAGTTTTCATATCCATCGCTCGTATTATTGGGGATAATAATAATAATAATAATAATAATAATAATAATAATAATAATAATAATAATTATTATTATTATGAAACGTATCGAATCAGAGTTTCCAAGTTGGCAATTTTGTCACCAGATCTGGTGTTTTTGGGAAGCCATTTGGTGCCGCAATTAGAGACATGTCGAAATTATGGTGTACCGTAAATCTAGTGATAAATCTGGAGTATTGGACGCACAAAATTAATATTTGATTTATTCTGGCTTTTTAGTTCATTAACCTCAAATCTTAATTGACTGGGGAAAGGCTGGTATGGCTCTGCGTTTAAAAATTATGTATGACGTCTCCACGTGGGGATTCCCCTCTCTGTCATCAGTCTATCAACTCAAAGAATAAGAGTTACGAGGTCATGAGCATGAGGAAACAAAGTATAGTCCCGTCGCTCTAATTTCCGGCAGCCAATCACGTTGCAGGTCGGCTACATTTAAACGTGTGGTTCTTGTGATTCGCTGATGAAGATGTAAAGCATTTCATAAGGCTGGATAAATACTTAATATATAATCGCCCGCCATTTTGGCTCTTTCGTTGGCGTTCGCAGAAAGCACACGAGGACGTTATTTGCCGCTCAATTATTTGCTGAATTACAGTGCGTTTGATTTATTATCATAGGAGCTACGACATGATAATGTTTAACGGTGTGGCAAGTAGATCCCTCGTCTGGTAGCTCGGGAACAAAAGAACAAAAATGGCGAACGATACTACTTTCCTAGACTTTATAGAGCCTTGACTTCCTAAGACGTAAGCAAAGAGGAGGAGTCACGCCGGGAATAACAGCGTCGCGACTATAGGAACGAACAGGTACAGAAGTCAGCGCGTCTTTGTTCTGAGTCATTAGCAGTTCGCTTTATTAACTAGTTGCTGGACTTTTTCAGTTGGTAAAAGGCGGTCGGAACGTGTTACCGATCACACAACCTCAATCTAGTGTCCAAGTCACGAAATGCTGGAGCTCTACCTCCATGATCCCTATACGCCTTTATGGCGACTGAAGGAATTTACCGTTAATCTATTATAAACACTTTTATTTTCTTATTACCAGTCTTTCATTTGTCAAATGTCTATGTCTCAAATGTTGTTGCACAACGAATTATCAGCAAGTTCTCTCAGTGCGAAAGCAACACGTCGCGTCGGTGCTGCTGATATTTATAGAAAACTCCTAGCAGAGTTCCAGGAAAACTGTTCATCTCGTTCAATAGTGTTCGAGTGGTGGAAACCATTTTAAAGAGGGTGCTCTATAATTCGCAGCATGCCACATGTTGCACGTACCGCGACTACTGTCAACGAACAAAAGATTCAACGCGTTGAAAAATTTATATTCTTTTCCATTGCGAAATTGAGTAGTATATGAAATTACAATAATTTTAGTTCACTAAAATTAATCTATGAACAGAATTCTCAACTTTCACCAGCAGTGTACGCCAGCATCGAAGCTAGAAGGAACGTCACGTGTACAGAAACGTTCTAAACGGTCGTAATATTGTACCTAGTCTTTCGAAATACTGTTTGTGAGGAATATAATAAAGAGGTTAAACTCTGAACGACCAGTTTTAGTTTTTAAGAATTAGCACATGAATAGACACATAGGCCTAGATAGACAGAGAAACAGGCAAAACTACAGAGAGGCAGACAGACAGACAGACAGACAGTCAAAAAGTAACCTTAATAATTGTTTTATTAAATTAATATGTACAATAAGACTACAAACACTCCATCACTTTTCAACATAGTATAACAGGAACACTTGCATTGAATGTAGTGCGGACTAAGTTGAAAAGTTGATAAAGTGTTTGTAGTCTTATTATATATACTCAATTATTTACCAGAGCTTCCTCAAATTAAAGGCTGCCATTAGACAAAGTATACAAAGCAAAAAAAGAACAAATAGATGATGAAAGATAACAGAGTAAGAAAAATGGCAAACAAGTAAATAAACAATGGTTAAGGTTACTTTTTGACTATTCCAGATAGATTAGATATAGATAGATAGATAGATAGATAGATAGATAGATAGATAGATAGATAGATAGATAGATAGATTAGAGATAGATTAGAGATAGATAGATAGATTAGAGATAGATAGATAGATAAATTAGAGATAGATAGATAGATAGATAAATTAGAGATAGATAGATAGATAGATAGATAGATAGAAGATAGATAGATAGATAGATAGATAGATAGATAGATAGATAGATATAGAGAGATATAGATAGATATAGATAGATAGATAGATAGATAGATAGATAGATAGATAGATAGATAGAGAGACAGACAGACAGAGAGACAGATAGATAGACAGACAGACAGAGACAGACAGACACAGACAGACACACACAGACAGACACAGACAGACACACACAGACAGACACACACAGACAGAGAGACAGATAGATAGATAGATAGATAGATAGATAGATAGATAGAAATAGATAGATAGATAGATAGATAGATAGATAGATAGATAGATAAATAGACAATGGATAGATAATAAAATAAATGAGTGAATAAATAAGTAAATAAATAAATAAGTAAATAAATAAATGAGTGAGTGAGTGAGTAATTAAATGTAAAGTAAGTAACTAATAAATAGATACATAATTAAATAAAATAAATAAATAGCTGAATGAGTGAGTAAGTAAATAAGTAAATAAATAAACAAGTAAATAAATAATAAATGAGTAAGAAAATAAATAAATAAGTAAATAATTAATAAAATAACATAGATAAATAACTGAGTAAGTAAGTAAAATAAAGTAAATAAGCAAATAAATAAATAAATAAATAAATAAATAAATAAATAAATAAATAAATAAATAAATAAATAAATAAATAAATAGCCTATATAAATAGAGAATGGTAGAAAAATATGTATACATCTAATAAAGAGGATTCCAATTTAATTCAAAATTGAAGAGCTGATCTGAATACATTTAATTATTTTTTGACGCAGAATGCGTCTTTCCGCGCACTGAGTATGGACACCATTCCCGGGATCCGTGCTGAACAGGAAATGGCAAAATTTCGAGTGTTTACCGTAACAACACTATGAGCCAGAGCCGGAAGCTGTTATTAGTCAGGTCATGAACAATGTAACTTGTGTGACCACGCCCGATGACGCCACCTCCTCTCGCTAAAGGCGTAAGGACGCCGACGTTGCGTATAAAATTAGCCTGCCGCGCTGCCTCTCTCGGTAATATCTCGGCATCAAGAGCAGTTACAGACTTGTACGACCACTTGTTTGATTTATAATCGCGAATTCTGCAACATTAAGGTGATAACATATGTACGATGCAATTTGAGCGAACCACAGTGAAAAATTTGTTGTGAGCTGGGGTTAATTTCGGAATGTCGCTTCATATGACGACAAAATATAAGCATGCTCTTAATTTTTCTTATCATAGACCCATATTTTCAATTTGTAAATCGAAAAAAATATTCCAACTAACACAACTGTAGTTTCATTCCCGAAACTGGAGGTCGTATTCTAAGGATGGGTGTATCCCTGATACACAAGGAATTTTTGTGTCCTCAACTGTTACGAAAATTTATTCTGTAGAGATGGAGTTAATAAATAACAGCATGAGGAAAAGAAATCAGCTACGTTGGTATGTACGTAAAGATTATTATTTTTTGGTCCTACAGAATATATCTGTTATGGTAACAATTAATATTAGAGGAGAAAAATTCGCTCCGGCGCCGGGGATCGAACTTGGCTCCTTGGTTCTACGTACCAAGCGCTCTCACCATTGACTTACGCCGAAGTCCAATCCACCGTACCGGATCGAACCCCTCTTCTCCAGTGTTTTTTCCCTTTGTGGCCTGACTCCAAGTTGGGCATGTATGTTGACATTTTATATTAAGTCAACTTCCGTTATACAAGAAGCGCACTCAGTTGAGTGACTTGGTGGCCGGGATTCCACAGTAATATGTACAGAAATATGCACTGTTGCTAGGAAAATCTACGTAAAGATTATTATTTATTTATTAATTTTTATTTTTTGGTCCTACAGAATATATATGTTATGGTAACAATTAATATTAAAGGAGAAAAATTCGCTCCGGCGCGGGGATCGAACCCGGGTCCTTGGTTCTACGACATTTTGATATATTCTGTAGGGCCAAAAAAATAATAATCTTTACGTAGATTCTTCTAGCAACAGTGCATATTACTGTGCAATCCCGGCCACCAAGTCCCTCAACTGAGTGCTCTCCTTGTACTGTATAATGGCAGTTGACTTAATATAAAATGATGAAAGAGTGATGGAACGGAGAAAAATTCTCTCCGGCGCCAGGATTTGAACCCGGGTTTTCAGCTCTACGTGCTGATGCTTTATCCACTAAGCCACGCCGGATACAACCCCGGCGCCGGTTAGAATCGTCTCAGATTAAGCTCCATCTCTTGGGTTCCCTCTAGTGGCCGCCCTCTCCACTACGTCATAGATGTCTATGAACGCAGGACCGAAGTCCATACATGTGTTGAGGTGCACTCGAATGAGTGACTGGTTGGCCGGGATCCGACGGTATGGGAGCCGTCTTAAATCAAAGTGATTTATTACGCATATCATATATATTTTGATGTACCGAAGTACATATGATATTTCCATGCAGATATTCTGCGTCATCATATGATGAAAGAGTGATGGAACGGAGAAAAATTCTCTCCGGCGCCGGGATATAAAATGTCAACATACATGTCCAACTTGGAGTCAGGCCACAAAGGGAAAAACAATGGAGGAGAGGGATTTGATACGGTGCTGTGGATTGGACTTCGGCGTAGCTCAATGGTGAGAGCGCTTGGCACGTAGAACCAAGAACCCGGGTTCGATCATCGGCGCGGAGCGAATTTTTCTCCTCTAATATTAATACGTTGGTATGGCCATTTAATTAGGATGGGAGAAGAGCGATACTCAAGAAGAGTTTATGAAGTAAGGATTCAACGGAAAAGATCTCGAGTAAGAAGAAAAAGTTGTAGACTGCAGTGAACTGGCGACAGGCGAGGAAACTCGCATTGGTTAAATCCAGTGGCGTTCTCTTGGAAAACCATACACCGGCAAAGTAGAAGAGAAAGCGAGTAGGGGAAGAGGAAAAGGGAAATATGAGAAAGAAGAAGAAGAAGAAGAGATGATGCATTGTCAAAATGCAATTCTCTCTACTTCTGCCAACTCGACACTGAAACCCAGGAACGAAAAGGGAAACTCGCGGGTGTCAAATGTTGCTGATCCTGTGCGAAATATCTCAACTAGAAACGCTGATTTGAGCTTCCTACTCCCCACAGGAAACTGAGTGGGAGAATGCTTATTTTTAGGTGCTTCTCTGACGCATGCTTACATCTGGCTATACAAAGATTACACCACCATGCTCCATTTAATCTACAATTCTATCACTGATTCGTGATTCACAAATATTTCGCTTTCTAATCAACAAGAGTCCTGGGTTTGGTTACGTAAAGCCTCCAAGCAATCTGCAATGGTGTAGATATGTATGGAGTATAGCTTGACGTCATCCAACGCTAGTTCAGGTCTGCTGTTCAGTGAACATACACAAACAAAACAAAGCTAGGCGGTTGGAAATGAGAGCTATAATAGAAGAATTTGGTAGCGAGAACGCCATTAGGAAAGAAGAAAATGTATTTTATCAGAAAGAAGGACAATTTTTCATTTGAAACACTTAAAATTTTTACAGTCATTTATTGTAATTTTTAGAGACTCGTAAAGCACGTACTCATGTGTTTTATTTTAAGTTTCTGTTGACATTTATATTTTTTCATTTTATTAACTTTAAACTTTAATTTGATCTAAAGTATCTATCTGGAGAGATGCGTTTTACTTACTGTAAAAATCAGAGGTAGACAAATTACGGGCGACAGGTAGTCATGACAACTAAAGACCGTATGTGACGCATGAATTGTTTATTGAGTTCAACATTTTTTAAAGACTTCGATTTCTTTTATGTCACCACTACACTAATACTTAATGTTAAAAAAAGATGTTGTAGGAAGAAATTGGAATGATGCTTTTTAAGTTAATATCGTTACATTTGTTGCGCATCTCAAGATACTGTCCATTAGCTTCAGAGTGTCTCTGAGAGAGTGTGTTTGCATTGTATAGATATTTAATAATGTTTATTATATTTCAGTAAATCTTAGCTCGAGTGGTTTCCTCTTGCATGTCTGGAGGAAATATGAAAAAACTAACTGGAACTGACTGATTGAAATACTACAGATTTTGATTTATCTAGAGAAAATCAAAACTCGAGTGGGATTTAATGAACTATTACATGATTAGAAGAAAGTGTATATAAAGATTAGAAGAAATAAAGTATTCCAATACAGTAACATATTAATTGACTTACTGAAATTCTATTTCACTAATGTTAGCTACAAGAAAATGTTTGAACGGAGCCGGCATTTTCAGTTGACTGTCTATGCTGTAAACAAATGATGATCGCAAAGCATGTTATGTTTTTTATCTTCTCAGTTAATACCGTAAAGAATTTTCAGTTTGAAATGTTGGCAAACAAAGAAACAAATGGTAGGAAGGTGATAAAACAGAAGAAAGTGTATAAAGATTAGAAGAAATAAAGTACTCTAATACAATAAAATAGATATTAATTGACTTAATAAAATTTATTTCACTAATGTTACCTTCACCAAAATGTTTGAACGGAGCCGCCATTTTCAGTCGACTATCTATGACGGGAAACAAATTATGATTCCAAAGCATGTTTTATAGTACCGTAAAGAATTTGTAGTTTGAAATGTTGGCAAACAAAGAAACAAATGCTAGGGTAGTGATAAAAACAAGCAAAATGCTAGGGAAGCGATAAAATTAAACAAATGCTAGGGAAGCGATAAAATTGTGCGATAAGCCATGATTGGTTGAAAGACGTCCTTTCGTAAACGCTTTATTGGTCAAAAGTAGTATGACGTCGTAAAATGTAATAGTCATGTTAAATAACTAAGACTGTACGTTTCACTGTAATATACATAATGTAAAAAAGTAATGAATTCTAACTTCATAATTTTTAGTTTTCCCATAAAATGTTATATGTAAAAGTTACAAGAAATAATCAAGTAATATGCCAGTTTAGAAAAAAATGTCATTCAGATATAGCTACAGAGTATGGCAAAGGCATGATTGTTTTAATTGCACTCTGTATTAATTGTAACACATTTGCCTTAATTTTATGTGGGACAGAATCGCTGGGAGTAGAATGTGTTGTTGGCCTTGCCACCATATTTATATGCATACTGTGTCAACTTGAAGATCGTATTTGACTAGTGTATTTCCAGTTGCGTAACTACGGACATTGACATAAAAATGACGCAACAGAGTTCACATTCTATTTGGTCTCGTATGCAGTGAACCTTCGCAAGACGTAGACACATTTTCCATTATAAATAACCTTTTCAGACTTACGTATTCACAACAAGTGAATGCCAAGTTTTGGCTTTAAAACATGTCTTTTGTCCGCTGTATACAGCAAATATCTCAGAATACGAAAGAAGCTGAAAAAAGTATAACTACAATGGCTTGGAATGATTTCCGTAATGTTAAGGCCTTAGACATGATTCGAATAGTCGTTTCTTTATAAACCTGAAATACCGGATATAGCAGGTGAGCTATCTGTAACTCCACGTGTTGACAGTTACCAGGCCAAGTGTCGCAAACACCCAACTGATTATCTTTATACTTGAAAAGTTCTAAAGAAAACAGACGTAATAGTCATTCAGAAGTGAGCACACTTAAAATTACTGGAACTTGTTTAAAATATGGTTCACATTAAGAGAGAGAAAAAATTTAAAACAGGATATTTGTTTTCAATTGTTTTATTTGTCATATCAACAACGTTTGTTTCGAATATAACAAATCAAAGAACATATTATGTGGCTTATGGATGATTTAGGGTACGTTAAAGTAAAGGTAATGTGGGAGATAAGTCAACGTAATTGGTGTAGGATATATCTGCAGTGCTCGGGAAAAGTGACATAAGTCAGTTTCCACAAACATTTTTTGATAATTTATTGACAACTTACACTGGTTTATGTCGATTTGATTTTTTTCTGTATGAATTATTGTAATGGGAGGAATACTTACGTATTTTTTTTCGAAGCGAGCAGATGTTCCGTAAGTTGTCAATAAATTATCAAAAAAGGTTTGTGGAAACTGACTTGTGTCACTTTTCCCAAGCACTGCAGGTAATATGTGCATTAAAATGATGCGGGATACATTAAGTAAAGCGATGCGATGCGGGGTATGTTAAGGTTAAAGTAACAGAGTACGTTAAGGTAAAGTGACACAGGGTTGGCTCAGGTGAGATTTTTTATTGATTTATTTTACGGCACTTTATGAACGGCGATGAATGTCTAGCGTCTGAGTGAGATGATGGTGATAAACCTAGAGAAATGAATCCACGGCACAGAGCCGAAATTTACTCCGCATTTACTCTTAATGAGTTGAGGGAAAACCTCAGGAAACCTCAACCAGGTAACTTGTTCCAACCAGCATTCGAACCCGGGTCCGCTCGTTTTGCGCTCAGACATGCTCACCGTTAGTCCATAGCAGTGGACGACGTAGGCCTAACTAGGTGACGTTGAGTGTGGGTAAGGTAAGACGATGTACATTGTTCAAATATAGTGACGTGGTAAAGGTATAGGGAAGAGTACTGTGATGTACAGCTATAGTCTGTGCATTTCGAACTGGCGGATCAAGGTCATTTCCTCTCCTCCACTCTTTGCTCCTAAACTCTGGCTGGTCCCTTTCCTATCTAACATGCCGCACCACTGGTCCAGTTGACTTTTCTTGAGGAGAACGGTCCAGGAGTGGGGGTAAGCATGCATGGCAAATGTAGTCCATTGCTTGACCTTGAGCCGCCAGCTCGAAATGCACGAACTATAGTTAAGGCAATGATAATACAGATAATACATATGAATTCTGTAGGACCAAAAATTATTAATCTTTACGTAGTTAAGGTAAGGTGACTCAGGGTTGGTTAAGGTAATGCAACGTAGAGTTGGTTAGGTAATGTGACGTAGGATTGGTTAAGATAATGTAACGTAGGGTTGGTTAAGATAAAGATTTTCTGTTATGGTCATCATTGGTTATTAATGGAGAAAAATTCACTCCGGCGCCGAGGATCGAACCCGGCACCCCCAGTTCTACGCACTGAGCGCTCTAACCACTGAGCTACCCCGAAGCTCAATCCACAGCACCGGATCGAATCTCCTCTCTTCTTTGGTATTTTACTTTTAGTGGCCTTACTCCATGTTCGACATATACTCGTATATTCGATCCTCGGCACTGGAGCAAATTTTTATCCATTAATAATTGGTTAAAGTAATCTGACGTAGTGTTGGTTAAGGTAATGTAACGCATGGTTGGTTGAGATGTGACGTAGTGTTGGTTAAGGTAATGTGACGTAGGGTTGGTTAAGATCGTGGCTAACGAGAAAGACAGGCTTCGGCACGAATTGGAGTCACGTGATTATCATGGTCTAGTCATGGCCATCTTGACAATCGCCTAATATAAATATACAGTAGAACCCCGATTATCCGTCACTCTATTAACAGATTGGCGGATTATCCGACTCTCTCTCTCTCTCTCTCTCACTCACTTTTTTACAGGACAAAACAAAGTCCTATACAGTTACTTGTTGGCGGAGGTGTTTTTCCCCAACTTGTAAAATAGTCACTACCTCCTTTCAATCTAATGACCCAAGAATTTTCACAATTGCAAAACCCGTGTACAATTCAGTCCTTGTTCTACTGTTGGAGTGGATGTTCTGTGTAACACAAATGTAAAATATCTTCCATGGGTGTCGAAAGAAAATGTGTTGTGCTAAGTATAAAAAAGAGCAAATAATTGAGAGATTTGGGAAAGTAGAATCTTTATCTCATATCGAATCAGAACACGAAATTGGCGTTACAACTGTGCGCGATTTAATAAAAAAGGTAAATAGTATGAAGTACGAGTGTGTAAATCTGTAACACGAGATCTCTACTTCTATCTTTCGGCAGACAACCATCACAAGGAGTTCCCTTAGCCCTTAAAACCCATCACTGATAACCAGACTTAAATTAGTGAACTTCTGAGCCACTAACTAGTATGTTAAACACAACACCACGGAGGCCTAAATATTATGCACTTTATTTATGAAAATCTTTTATGGTACGGATTATCCGATTTTTTCGATTAACCGTTCGGTCCATCCCCTTCATTACCACGGATAATAGAGGTCCTACTGTATGTTCAAAATTCTAAACAACAAAGGAATTGCTATGTTCAATTCATGTTAAACGTGCATTTATATATAAACTTGTTCAATGTTGGCCATGTTATGACTAAGAATGTGGCGTCGCGCCGTAGCCTGTCTTTAAGATAAGGTGACGTAGGGTTGGTGTTAAGGTAATGTAACGTAGGGTTGGTTAAGATAATTTAACGTAGTGTTGGTTAAGGTAATGTGATGTAAGATTAATTAAGGTAAGGTAACGAAGGGTTGGTCAAGGTAATGTGACGTAGGTTGATTAAGGTAAGGTAACGTAGTGTTAAGGTAAGGTAGCGTAATGTTGGTTAATGTGACGTAGGGCAAGGGAAATAAAGCTATAGGTAAAAAGAGCATAGAGGACTATTTTGAAATAGGCTATTTCGATTCAAATTGAGAATGAAATATGCTCGAATGAGGAGAACAATAAATTACTCCGAGAAAGTCTGCCATACAGACGTCCATCGCAGGCTATCTGACAATAATACCTGACCTAGTTTGTATTGTGAAAATTGGCTGAGTTACGTGCCCTATGAAATAAAGTAAGGTTTCGCCTGACACTATCGGCTTTAGGTGCTAGGAAGTTGTTCTACAAGACTTATTTCACTCACAAATGTGAAGATACGGCGCGGTCTTGTTCATAGTGAATAATGCATTGGAACAGAAATGGTACTAAAAAACGAGAGTCCCGACACAACTTGAACTGTTTCTTACCATTTAAACTAACTCCACTGGAGTTCACCGGAATCTCATAAGCAGTAAAGTCGATATTCTTAACGGTGTTGATCACGATGTGCTTGGACACTCCTAAATCAAGTATTGCCAGGCTCGAAGTTAATGTCCTTAATGACTCATATCCGGTAGTTCAACTACAGATGACAAGCTGAACTATTCAAGTCGATTTCCCAATTAATTCACACCGGAGGTGTGGGGGGAATATACATGTGCTGGTCCACTTGGGTTTGTTTAATAAGCTTTATGGTAGACCTATGCAATTATAGCCCCGTGATCAAACAAAATCATTGTATCAGTGCAATAATTTTGGAGAAACAAATACCGATGTTAAGAGACTTAACGACCGCATAAAGGTAAGCGTTCACTACATCGTATAGCACGCATCGGACGAATCGCACGGATCGGAAAAATATCTTTGCTGTAATTGTTATGTAACCGCGTTCACTACATCGTATCGGACGCATCGCCTCTCGGCAAATCCGTCCACGTTTCTCGGATGAGCAACTTTTCCGATGCGTGCGATCATGGCCTTCTTCAATAAATCAATTTTAATTGGTCAACTGTTACTATTATGTTGTGCCATGTTCAGTGTCGCGCCAAAATGGCAGACGGAAAACTTTATTTCGCGTGTAGAAAACTGCGAAGAATTATATAATTTGAGGCGTTCCCATTACAGTAATCAAGTCGTTTCTTACAAATATATTATTTAACCAATATTTCTTTCGTTTCTTCCTCTTCAATTAAGACGCATGAAGCAATTATAACAGACGTAATTAATAGACCTAACCTCAACTCCTCTGCTCTCAGTAATGTCAATATCGTACGACGTCATGTTTTAAACATCTGATAGGGGAATCCGAAGAGGCGATGAGGTGAAGCCGTTACAGTGAACGCACTGCACTTAAAATATCCGTTGCGTGCGATTCGTACGAGGAGTGATACGATGTAGTGAACGCTTACCTTAAATCTCCACAGTATCTACGTTATTTGTCTATAAAAGGGCAAAGCCCCTATTGTGATAGTACGAAATTATAGTTACTTATGTCATAAAAATTAAATATTATGAAAAGAGAGATAAATACAGCTATAAATAAAAGTTGTAAAATGTAAAAATGGAAGTTGAAGAGTAAGAGATAGCAATATTATTTTAAATCGACTATCTTCAATATTTTAATAAGAAAAAGTTTGTGTTTAATATAAGAAATGCTGAAATATAGATCCCATAGTTTATAGACAGTAAGGAATTCATTGAATTTATAGCACATTTTTAATAGTAGGCAGTAGAGATGAACAACGATCAAGAAAGCAAGACTAACAGCGCCCGAAAAGCCGAAAACCCGCACGACAATGTTGTATACGTCGCGTCGCGTCGTTGACGTAAAGACTGCTTGTGAGTGTTTCGAGACATCGAGATTGATCACTCCCGAATTCCCGAACGTCAAGCAGCCTTAAATCGCCACAGTTGTTTATACCTGACTGAACTTTTATCTACTTTTGGCACCTGATATATATGTATAAACAATCAAGTAGCCTATTTGAAACATTATCTCTACCTTTAGGTGTATAATAATCCGTTTAATTACTAGGCTCTTATTAAAAGGCTAGGAATTTTCTTTTCATATGTTTGAGATCAAGTGTGCAATATCTAGTAAAAAGATATTAACGTTATGTTTTATGTTTCTTAGAAATGCAAATTTATTTGAGAATTTTTTTCTATTTATATAACCATAGGTAATATCATATAATAGAACCAGAACATTTTGATAACTAAGGGTGCTATTCATAGACATTTCGCTAGCCCGGGCTACGAGCGTGCTAAACAGGATTCATATCATATCATATCGCTGACACTGGTTTATGAATACGAAAAACGTTAGTTCGCTGATCATCCACCGAAAGCCCGCGCTAAGAATGTCTATGAATACGGCCTAAGATACTAGGGATATTAGGGAAGTGATAAAATTGTGCGATAAGCAGCCATGATTGGTTGAAAGACGTCCTTTCGTAGTTTTTTGGTAAAAGGTAGTACGACGTAGTAAAAGTGTAATAGTCACAATAAAACCCAGCAAGAGCATAAACGTTTCACGCAATTACAGGAATCCTATTAATTCTGTGTCACTTTTTAATACATATCTTAGCCAGTGTTTGGGTGTGGGTTTGACACTCCTTTGGCTGATTATCTGTTGAGTTTTTCCATGGCTTTCTCTAATTATAAGGCGAATTTCAGGTAATCCATGACAAAACCTCATCTCATCAAAATACAGTCTCGCTACCACCAATAATACCGAAGCTGCGAAGTTGATGCAGCGTCTTTTAATGACGTAACACATTCTTTAGTAGGTACTAGGGGCTTCAGATCAGGCCAGAGTTCGAAAAACGTTAAGAGAACTTACAAATATACTGTTATAACAACGTTGCAGTATTTGTGCAATCAGCTAATGACACACTGATGTGAGGCTGAAGAGGACACTTGAACAAACACCCAAAAGCAGTGTCATTGCTCAATGGTTGGCAACTGCAACGTCAGGATTATTCAGCGTACAACACGCTGGTAACAATGTAAGACGGTCAAAAGACGATTATGAATATGAAAAGAGAGTCATGATCTTCAAATCTTATTACATTAGCCTGGAGATAGGAATAAAATTGCGAAAAATCCGAGACAAGCACTTGCATACAAAGTTTAAAAGTATTTTACTGTGGCATAAGTCGTTGTCATCTACTGCAATATAGGTGCAAGAGTAAAACAACATTTTACGACTGTCTGGTCTAACAAGGCGATTTAGTCAATGAAACTGCGATATAGTGATGACAAAGTAATACTGGAAAAAGAATTACGGAAAATGCAAATTAATATTAGGAGGAAACCGTCATGAATCAGAAAGCACACGTCGAATATGGAACCAGCTCTATTGGTATCTTGTTTCGTTGGGCATTTTCGTAAAGTCACTGTTACCATCCTCGCCATCAATATCGTGACCAATCTCCCAACATCATCATCATCATTCTCGTAATCGTCATAGCCTCGTCTTCGCCGTTATCATTTTCGTCACTTTCGTATCTTCGCCATAGTCATCATTCTCGTCATCGTATGTTCGTCAATGCCGTCATCATTCTCATCATCGCTGTATCTCCGTTATCTCCGTCATCACTCGTCATATCTTCGCCACAGCCGTCATTCTCGTCGTCATCGTCGTACATTCGTCACCGCCGTCATGATTCTCGTCATCTTTGTATCTTCGACATCGACGTCATTCTCGTTATCGTTTATCTTCAATTCTTATCATTGACGTCATTATCATCACTAGGATTCGGATTTCTACGGCCTAAAATCTCTGTAAATATGCATGCACTTATATCCTAAAAATACCAAAAATATGATATACAAATTTGGAATTATGACGCAAAACAAATTAAATATTGTTCAAAAATTATTTAGAAAACGTTTTTCTACAAAATTGTTTTTGTGAATATTAACTCCTTGTTTTGGTCATAGCGGACTGTTCAGCCTATAAAAATAGCAGGGCGGAAAATAGGGGTGAAAAATGTCCAACGTCTGTTCTCTGCGTCCCTAATCTTTTTTACAGCTATGTTAACAGGGTCACTGTTTATGAATACTACCTCACAACAGCGAAGTTGGAATCTCTTGAGCGTTGTTTAAGAGGATTGAAGGAGGTGAAGGCTAGATTAATCAGCAACAAATCTGGCCATATTCCTAACATTCTTTTGCCCTTTGTGCTTTGACAACTTACTGCTGGCGAATCAAGTTACCTTCAAACTTAATTTAACCACAACATATTTCCAAGGACAGGAAATCCAAAATAAATAGGGTTACCATCCGTCCGGCAAAAGGAGGACATGTCCTCTTTTTAATCATTTTATCCTGTCCGGCAGGCATTTAAAAAAATTTTTAATGTCCGGCATTTCGCATTTCAACTAGAATTAATATGAATATTGAATAATGTGTCCCGCGCCGTGGCGTAGTGGTCTAAGGCATCCTCCTAGGACTCGCGTTAAATGCGCGCTGGTTCGAGTCCTCATGGGGGAAGAAATTTTCTCATAAAATTTCGGCCAGTGTATGGGACCGGTGCTCACCAAGCATCGTGATGCACCTGGGGAGCTACGATAGGTAGCGAAATCCGGTTACGCAAACCAGCTATAACGGCTGGGCGGGGGCTCATCGTGCTAACCACACGATACCTCCATTCTGGTTGGATGATCGTCCACCTCTGTTTCGGCATGTGGCCGTGAGGCCAGCAGCCGGCTGGTCGTCTTGGCCCTTTGTGGGCTGTAGCGCCACGGATTATTATTGAATAATGTGCGATATTATACATAGAATATCTAAACAAATGGTGAAAACCTATGAAAGAATTTAACTGCTTTCAATAGTTGAAGCTGAAGCACATACATAAAATATGATGATCTATTGTCATGCATTGAATTTTTACACTCATAAAAACGTCACTATTCATGATTCTAAACTATTTTATCAATTTCATTCTGCAATGTACAAAGATATGCCAATCAAGTTAATTTGGACAAAGATTTAAGTTTAGATAAACAATGGTGAAAATTCTTCAATTCCAATAGTCCTGGGAGCACTGAAACTTTCTCAGAACTCTTAAAAATATGTCAATTCTATTTGTTTATCCCAAGTCACAATGGAAGTGTCGAGAGAGTATTTTCCCTAATATCTGCTCAATGGACAAAAGAACGAAATCGCATGCTAACGAAGACAGTCAGAGGTATCATGTCAAGAACATGTCCTGTGAACAGTTCCATAATTATCTGTTACAAGATATAAGTTTGTCCTTTCAGGCTCTTGTGCACAAAGTGGGCTCCACCGATAAGTAGGATACAGATATAATACTGATCTAGCAACTAGTGAGAAAACTAAAGTGAGCCATTGTTTTTATCTTTAATTTTGTTCATATCAATTCTTAAAAAGTCCTCCTTTCTCAGCAATGTCCTCTTATTTTAGATTTCATGTCTTCCTATAGAATTTCTTCTCATGGTAACCCTAAAAATAAATGACCAAACGCCAACAAAATCTCTTGCCATTATTGACACAATACGTGTGAATACTACTTGGAGAAATCTTAAAACTATTGCAATATGACCAGAAATATATTTTTGTACCTTTTTTTGGGGAGGGGGGGGAGAGGGTCAAATATGACTTAATACTAAAATATGGTAAAATATTCATTTATACGACCAATGAAAAGCGTGTCATCGTGTTCAGAAAAGCTAGAAATGTGCGTTTAATTTACGTGTACATTAAAATGAGACCAAGATAAAAATATGAATTGCCACAGAACTCCGAGCTCTATTCATCACTATCGTTGTCATCTTCGTTATCGCTGTCAACGACCCGAGACCACGGAGGCGATGTCCCACGTCATCGAAGCTCTCGCCTCCGTCATCAATCTCACCATCCTTGTCCTCGTCATCCTATCAACTGTCACCATTGTCATCATGTTATCACCAGGGAACGGATTTATATGGACTAAAAATATATGAAATATGTAAATATATATGTAGTTATTTTTACCAAAATATGGAATTAAATATGGATTTTTACCAAAATATGGAATTAAATATGGACTTAAAATTATAAAAAAATGACTATGTACGTTAAATATTGGTACATTTTAATCAAACTAAACAAAAAATATAATGGACGTACCTTATCTTCCAATGTAGTTTGAACCTATGTGTACTCTGACTGGCATTTAACTGTTGAGCTGCACAACTGAAGTCTGTTAAAAATTTTAAATTAAATTAATACAGTTTTGTAACTTACTTTCCCATTGTTGATAGGACTGCTAATTTTCAAATAACTCTGATGTTAAAGGGATTACTGAACATGTGTTTAAATCTCTATTGTTGAAATGTATTTTTAAAAGTTAATGGAATTTTGTTTTGTTTTATTGTTAAACCTAATATAATATGGACTGTTTTATATGAAATATGGAAAATATATGGAAATTAACGAAAATATGTACTAAACTCTAAAATATGGAAAAATATGGAAAATAAAAGTAGGATTTTTCAACCCTACACATTGTGAAACATAAAGATAATGCAAAATATAAATTATATTAGCTTTATAAGTAAATATGTATTTACATATAAATCCTTTCCCTGGTTATCACGAATTTCGCCTTGTGTATTTTTCTGCTTTTTTTTTGTATTGACCATCTTATTTGAGACGCACCTTTTGCCACTGTAACGGCACGCTGGTTTCTATTTGTCGAAAATACTGTTTTTCCGTAAATTTCCGTCTCGGGTTCAGTTCGTCACATGAAAGTTCAAAGTATACTCTTTCTTTTCAGCTATCCTGTTACTTCCTACCACAGTCCTTGCCTGCAATAGAACTGAACTGTCATCCTAGTGTAAAATGCCTTCACGCCCTATTCTGTGAGCAATTGAATAATGTGCATGAATAATGTGCCACAAGACCTTGATTGGTTTGAACTTGGAAGTTCGTTCAGTGACATCATAGAGAATGTCGGACTAACGAGAGCAACGTCCAGTCTGATTAGGAATATTTAAAGTCGGCAACCCGACAGGCTGTGCTTCCATAGTTCACAGTACATCTCGCGATACAAAGTTCAGTGCTTGGACTTCGATGAAATTCCGCCTGAAAGCTAAAGGCAAAGACCTAATCATCTATTAACCCAGTCTTTCAATATAGATTTTGACCTGCATAATGAAGCACTACATAGGAAAATTTGCGCTTTCACGTTAACAAATGACATGCGTTAGTATTTACAACATTTTTAGTCTGTGTAACTTATGTTAATTAATTTATTTTATTTCATTTTTATTGGGTTATTTTACGACGCTATATCAACATCTAGGTTATTTAGCGTCTAATGAAATGAAGGTGATAATGCCGGTGAAATGAGTCCGGGGTCCAGCACCGAAAGTTACCCAGCATTTGCTCGTATTGGGTTGAGGGAAAACCCCGGAAAAACCTCAACCAGGTAACTTGCCCCAACCGGGATTCGAACCCGGGCCACCTGGTTTCGCGGCCAGACGCGCTGACCGTTACTCCACGGGCGTGGACTAATTAATTTATGATGTAATGCAAATACGGTATGATATATGATATGATATTTATTTGTCAGTCAGCTTTACAATTCACAGTTATGGTGGACCTTCACATTTCTGTTTTTCGATCCACCATCCCTTTAATACATATAACTCTTTTCTATTAATGTATTCTTTGCCGAGAATTTCCTGATTACTTTCTAATGTTCTGTTATGACTGAATTGCTATATGTCCTTCCCCCTCTATCCTCTTCTATTCTCTCCCTCCTACCTAGACTGTCTCCCTTCCATTTCTCGCTCACCTATTAAATATTGCATATTCCTTCCTTAATAATTTGCGTTAATTATTTATTTTCTTCTCTACCCTCAAATCCTACCTACTCTTAATCATTGTTTTCCCGCTATTTTCTTCTCATTACTTGCCGACTTTTCCGTTTACTCTATTTTACAACACTTACATCACTTATTTTTTTTTCTATCCTCTGTTTATTTACATATTTATCTCTTTCTTTTAGCGTCACTCCTAAATTTCCTATTTTATTATCTCTTTCCATATATTTATTTCTATCATACTCCTACAGTTATAGTACCCCTGAAACTACTCCCAACCCATAACATTGAAAAACACGAAATATCTAATTCACTTAATTATACTTGCAATTTCTCTCTCATTCCACTTCACATTTGTTCAGATGTTTTCTTTTTTTTCCACTTTAATTCTCTTGTATTCATTGTTTGACAGTCTATCTTATTACACTCTTACCCTATCTTCTTACACTTAACACTGTCTTCTCTGTTCCTTTTCTTACACTATTGCCACCCCTAACTTTCTTGCACTCACTTTTTAGCACCCTTCTTCTTCGATAATAACCTCTCCAAAGCCCTATCTATTCTGTCCTCACAATCACTAATATCTGATAGTCTCTTCATTCGTAATGCAAATATAATATAAAAATGCATAAAAGTACTAAAATATGGCATTATACCTGTAAAGGTGTAATGTAATAAATTATAATTTCACACCTCGTCAACGCTTAACTTATCTTGTTCTCTGCTTTTGCATTATATACAAAATGAGTGTTGTGACTGGCTACTTTTACGCATGTCGTGATAATAAATTTCCGTTAGGTACTGTTTTGCGTTAACTACCACAATATCACTAATTTGTTAATAAATTGTACCAGAACTTTTATTATCGCAATTAATTCGTTTCAAAAACTGTAACGGTTGTAGACATAACGATAAATAAATAATTTAAACAATATTATTATGACAGTTCGTTTCGAAAACTTGATCTATCATGCACAAACTTCTTTCTTTTAGGTTATGTCTTCGAACAAGATTGTATTGATTTATAAAATGAATAAATCCATCACATTCCTTATAGGACTTAAGCAGAAAAGCGGTTTGCCCTCTCCGAGATGTAAAAAGGATAATAATAATAATAATAATAATAATAATAATAATAATAATAATAATAATAATAATAATAATGATAAAATTATTTAGGATTGAATGTCTGATATAATATTAAAATGTATTTTATCACGCAATTTGAAATTCATTGGTTTGACTACATAGTTCATGATTCATAAGACCTAACCTAAAAATGCATTTTGCTTGACCACATGAAATGATTAGTACGAACTCCGAAAACAGTATATACTGTACTTCAAATGATCTGTTTATTTATTATTACCAGAGCCCGAATCTTCATGCATTATCAAATCTGAAAACATACATGCATTCATGCACTACCATATCACAAAACATGCACAATGAAGCGAAAAACAGTAAAAATATGCATTATCAAAACTGAGCTCTACATTACATTACATTTTAATTTTATTTTGAAACAACGTACAACTAAGTTCTTAAAATTTTCTTCACTTAAGTTCATGTGTTTATCTGCAGCACGTTCTATAACACAGAGAATGATCTTTCTACGTCACAAAAAGTGACAGGCGCATATTTAAGCGAAGACATTTGGGACAAACTAAGATAGAATTGTAAGTCTTTTGTATTTCCGCATGACGATATCCTATAGGGAATCCAAACTGCCACCTTCCGACTTTCCAGCGTTACGCCTTACCCGCAACACTATCACGCGCCCCAAAATACACAAGTACTTACGTCTCTATTACAACAATCACGATAAATTACATCACCGCTCGTCTTTACGAATTCCTTTTCCTCAATCTATTTTGACACAAGATCTCTTCTTGCAGTTCTAACAGAATCTATAGCAACACTTCACAATTCAACACAAAAGTAGCCTATATACTAAATTGCAGTTTGCTAGCATGCTGCTTCTGCCTTTTTATTTATTTCAATATTTTCACCTCCGGCATGTAGCAAGCGAGAGTTGCGGGTTTGAAATTCCAGTGTAACAAAAGGAGAATTCAGTGAAAAGTCCAAAGACTAGTTGTCAGGTAGGATGTCAAGAAACCATATTACCGATAGCTTTATTTAATTTTTTTTTCCTCAATAGACAAACAACGTAGAAATATCAGATTCAACTAAGCAACGTTCATAAAAGGCACTATTATGCAAGTTAACATAATTAGGTATTGACTAAAGCATAATATACAATATGAAAGTCTAAATATATGCTATTAAATCTAAAATCTTCAAAATATGCATTATACATTAATTTACTTCCAAAAAAGACCAAAACATGCAAACATGCACGGAAAAAGTATGGTTATTTGGAATCAATAAGCCATAAAATGAATATTTGCAAAGTTTGAGAAGTGTAACAAGTTATATAAAAACATGAATTTGCATATAAATTCGTTAATATTAATATTACTGATTATGAAGTACTGATTAAAATTTCAAGCAACACTCGCTAGTAAATACATCACATATTCATTTTGTATGAGGTCTCGCCCACCTCATTGGCCATAAAGTCATTTAAATATACGCTCGTGCATAGCCTATATGACATGTATTGTCTCAAATGCAGGTAGTAAGGCCGTAAAAAGCATTACGAGAGGGGTTCGGCCGGCGCCGTGGATCGTGTCCCGGCATAGCTCAGTTGGAAAGAGCGCTCAGCGCGCAGAGCTGAGAGGTTCTGGGTTCGATTCCCGGTGCCGGTACGAATTTTTCTCTTATTAAATAATAATAACTCACTAGTAACTTTCGTTTTATGAAAGTTGCTAGCTTCTTCAAAGGAAAACGATGCTGTCAACAGAAGTTAGAAAGTAACTGGAAATTATAGTAGGTCTAACTGCCAATAACGAAATTCAAAATAAAGTTGGAAAAAGAAAATTTAATAAACATAAAAATGAATAGGAGGAAAGTGGTAGGTCTTCCTCTTATGGTATAAAGTAAGAAGACCCGGACTATACGTATGGGAAAGTATAATGGCGATGAATAGATTACGTAATTTTATTTTTATATCAAGTGAAAATGGACATATGCACAGAATGTAGTTACGTTTTTATCTTGAAACGTTTTTATGATAAAGCTTCAGGTCCGACATAGCTTATAACATTTGTTGTATTTTATTTATTTATATTGCTTGATATGTTGGAAAAAAATCACACCAACATCTGCAACAGATTGAGCTGCACAAATGGGGCTGATAACGATGTTTGCAAGTGCTTGACGCATTAACCAAGTTATCGAGCGACCAAACAACATAACGGAAGTTCTCAAAAACTTTGCCACGACTTCTCCAGTCCTCAATCTCAGATCAATTAACATCGCTTACGCAACGTTGCAATAATCATTTCATGTACATTGTACAAAGGGTATGCAATAATATATTTTCAAACTCTGGCCTTAAATAAAACAAATTAAATTTTACAGACATCAAATAACTAGCATTTATGAAACATTGTATAGTGGCATAAGAAAAGTCAATATTGGTGTATCGCAAGGTACTGTATTAGGTATATTAGTCTAAAAAAATACAACGGAACAATGATATGATATATGCAGAGCAGATAATGCCGTGATTATTTTTCATGGTATAAGTTGGAAATGTACAGTTACGCAAATGAAGGCATGGGTATCGTCAAAAACTGGGTTGATGGAAATCTATTTTTTTTAAATGTCACGAAATCGAACTTAATTTCTTTTTCATTAAACATAACTGGTATTCAGGAACTAATTTCAAATTTCAATCACAAAATTAAAATGAATCGTTCTTATTTTCCATGCCCTACAAATTGTGGTTGTCCATGTTTGGAAGAAACTTCACAAGTTACTTATTTAGGTATTATCATTGAACGATATATAAATTGGGATAAATATATAGCTTACTTATGTAATAGGCTCCATAAAACTGTTTATAAATTTGTCATTCTTCGAAATTATTTACCCGTTCATATTTTAAGAGTAGGTCTAATATATTTAGCAATATTTCTACAGATGGTATAATTGGTTGGGAAGTGAATGTTAAGTCACCAACTTTGCTTAAAAAAGAACAATTAAAATTTGTTTGTCAAAACGTGTTGATTGTCCAACACATTTGATTTTTTAAGAATTGTGTGTTCATAATATCGAACAAATTATTCAATTTAAGTCCGATTAACTTTTTTCATAGAAATCATTGTAAGTATAAAGAACGCATTTCATAATACTGAACAAAATATATTAGCCTATCTCTTTTACTTGAATAAAAATACAATACAAAATCTGGGCAAATTCATTCTTCATATTATAGACCAAGATTATGTAATAGGCTCCATAAAACTGTTTATAAATTTGTTAAATATTAGTTAATTAAAATAAATCCATAATTACCTAACCTTAATAATAACATTTTCAGCGAGAGAAATAAATATTAGGACATTTCTTTAAACTGAAACTGTCCATTACTTAATTTTCTTCGTATAAATATTTTTTTTTCTTTTCTTTTTCTCAACTAGTGCTTCTTCCTCAATTTCTATTTCGCTATCTCACCCAGAAGAATGTCTGTTTTATCTTTAACTTCCTACATCCACTAGGACCACAGATTCCAGTCACGGCCAGTCGTAGTTTCTATTCCTTTTTCCAGCCGTTAAGTCCGCAGATCGGGATCAAGGACAGCAGTAAGAGATTTATACCGTAGTTTTAATTGCATGAAAGTACGTACTCGCATTTCTTCCATCTATAGCCAAATTTTGGTCGGACACAGTAAAATGTATTCGTCACTTCTTGTTACTCGTATAAACCGAAAGCAGAAACTCTAAATCTAGCCAATTAAAGTTTTATCACAGCCTACACCATATTATGGTGTTAACTTCTCTGTCATTTTACAATACAAAAAAAAACAGCTATTAAGTTCATGCCTGTTTTACTAAACTGGCCTGAAATAAAGGTTTACTTTGCCAACAAATCACAATGCAACATGTGCATTTATCTCAGTTAAAAAGGATGTAATTTAAGGCATCCGTTGAAGAGACAGCATGATAGACCCAAAGAATGTTAACGATAATTTGCGGACTGTACGTCAGAATCACGAAGATCTGTGCGAGCAGGCTGTGACGATTGTTGGCGGTTGAGTCGAGTTGCTGAAAGCAAATTGCCAACATATGAAGCACGCATTTACATTCCGCGTAATTTATGGTTCGCAGCTTACGGCTCGCGAACTATGGGGGCACAGAATGAGTGTAATAAAGTTGTTTTGTGTGAAAGTGGGAAGATAATTTTCACTGAAATATGAGAAAAAAATACGGTATAAATCAGGCTTTACTACCATTATCCAGGTACCATCAAACAGATGTTATAAAAACAAATTAATTACCAAATTGTATCTGGAAACGTAAGTGCGATTACGTATGAAAGGGTCATTTGAAAAGTACCAACGATCAAGAGTTCCGCATAGACTAGCGTATGCACAGTTTGTTGAAGTAGGCCTAAATCATTGGAAGCCATGTGTCACTTTATGAGCTCGTATGAAATATACTTTCATCGTTGTAAAATGAGCAACACAATCGAAAATTCTACCAGCTGTGACATTCGTGCTGTGATTTCTGCATGCAAAATAATAGTCGCAGAAATTCATTTCCAGTTACCCGAGAATGATGGGCCTAATATTTCATCATCAATGGCACAACAGACCAAAGAGGGTTGGTCATCTCTTCCGTGGTCTGCCTACCAGGCCAAATATCTAGCCTGTCATTTTCTTGGATATTTCTTCATGATTCATGCTGTGCACATTCCCAGCCTAATGTAATCCTCTTAATAAATAGTTACCAGATCAGGTTCTTTGTATATGGCAAAATTTTTCTTTGTTGTATCTCAATCTCCAAGTTCCATCATCATTAATGGACCCAAGTATTTTCCTTTAAAAGTTCCTTTCAAAACAACTGATTTTATTTTCTGATTCTTTTGCCATAAATCAAATTTCACTGCCATACAGTAATATTGGTCGTACGGTAGTTTTAAGGCCCATTCACAATGAAAATTAAACATAAGGTAAGCGTTAACTTAAGAATGTAAACGTTACGGTAAAAATCACATCATTCATGATGGGGACATAAACATAACCGCAAAGATACTTGGTAACCATGGAAACGTAACAACGACGCCATTTCCACATATTCTGTCGTATACTTCAGCGCTCCACGATTGTATACTGTTTGCAAATCACGTAAGCATAAGCATGAAAGTTTGGAGTTCGCAAACTTTCATGTTAACATCTAACGGCAATGTTAATGTCAGTGTTTATGTGAATCATTGTGAATGATCCCATTTGATAACCTGGCCTCATACTTCTGTGTTTATGTTACGGTAATGTTTAATTTTCATTGTGAATGGGTCTTTATACAGCTTAATTTTAAGACTCTCTGCACAGATTTGGGACGGAGGCACCATTAAGAAATATATTTTATTTGCTCTGCATATTCTAGTTCTTATTTCTTACGTTTATTATTCATAATTGTGCCAATGTAAGTAAACTGTTTGATTCTTTCAATTATATAATCATCCAGTTCAGTATTTTCTTCATTTAAAGTAGTGGAAAGCGCCTGTGATAGTATTTTGGTTTTAGAGCCTTAATTTCAAGGTTAATTTCACTTGTTTTTTTCTTTTTAAAGTTTGTGTTTTTAGATCACCCGTGAGGCAATTCCAGTCAGTTTTGGGTGCGATCAAAGGTGCCTCGCACTGATTAACTCGCTCCGTGTGAACTTTTCGTTGGTGTCATCACACAAATACTGCCTCAACTACCACGCAATAAATGGTGGCTTACACTGCTTCTCGTCCTTGCCTCGCTACCAAAAGAAAAAAAAAACCGAGGCAAACAACAAGGGAGGCTGCAGCCTCGCTTCGTGGATATGGACTTTTAATTAAATTCCGGCGAAAAGATAGCATTCCTGCCTCGTAACGGGTTATGCGCAGTGCAACTCTTTCTTCCACCCTTTGAAGTAAGAGCATGACAACCCTGTGTAGGCAGGTTGCACTGCAGTTCATCCAAATTAGTAAAAAAAACATATTATTCTTTGTGGAGGGAAACTCCAGTCTTGTAAGTTGTTTTTGGTAGAGTGTGTGGATAACTCGAAAGACTTGTAATATTTATACACATTTTCTTCAAGAAGTCATCATGTGCCATATCACATCAAGTTCCCTGCATACATCGAAGACCCGGAAACGTTACGTAAATAAACATATCGTTCAGGACGCGAAACAAATGTGCGAAATGAAGCGTTTGATGAAGTTCTTAATCGGCGAATCTTTATCTAAAAGCACTCGCCCTGCAGCCCAATGTACACAGTGTACGAAAACAAGTGCAACTATGTTCAGAGGTAATAGATAAAATCAATAACAAGTAAAAATTGACTGTAATCTTTCCCTTACCTGTACTGTAACCGTTTGTCCAGTATTTAGTAATATATCGATCTAGCTCTAGCATAGCACTGCACTGGGGTAAAGGGGAAGGGAAAAGGAAAGGAGATACCTCCGCCCATGTCCTTTTCGCTTACTCCGCTTTAGAAACAAACACACAGTAAACCACTATGCATCTATAGTGGATTTTAGGCGACCAGCGAGAACTGAAAGTTATGACAGCCTGCCTTTCACAATCCGTCACTCAGCAATGCTTGCCTACCTGTGTACTCGTATCGGTCGAAAATATAACTCTGCTGGGAAGATGGAGTGGGGAATTAAGGGGTAGTCTGCAGTGACTCGACCGAGTTAATAACGCCCAGGCCTGCGTCTAGCATGTTTTTCAAACAAATATGGCATTTCTGCGCCTACATCATTAGAGAGTTCTAGTGCTCTTTTCCTTCTGTACTTCCTTAGACCTCAATGAATTATTATTCTCAGTTCGTTTATCTGAAATCCAACTGAACCACAAAAAAAAAAAGTCGTTTATCGTACATTATTTTTTTTAATTTCTAGTTTTGTTATATTACAAGCAAGAAGTGTTATAGCGCTGGACTTATGAGCCAAGGGCGTAGGGTTCATATCAAGGTTGATTCACCCTGAATTATTTTATAGTTTGCGTTGGGCATAAAGGCTAAGTCAAGAGTTCTGTATGAACAACTAGGGCTATGTCTATATCATTCTCGTGAGACCCAATAAAATTTATAAGTACAGCAGTAATAGAAATTGTCCTTGGCTTGGATAACACATTCGCCAGACTTGATGTATATTTCTTTTTTTGGTGGGGGGGGGGGGAGAGACATGTTAAAACTCTGAATTTCGATGGAAAAACAGGTGAACATGGTAACAAAAGTTGTAACTGCTTTCGATATTATTCGCAACAAGCCAGGAATTTCCGTAAGGACACGACAGTTACTGCATGGGCTATACAACATTTATACCGAACGGTAGTCGACATTTTGGAAAATGTTTCTAAATACTTCTGCTGTACACCTGTACTGAAAAATCACGGAATTACAGATCATGTAAATAAATGAAAGTTAATGAATTACAGTGATTAATGAATTTCGAATGCATTCATTTACAGCTCCACATCATCAAAACAAAAAGCGTAAGCAGATGTGGATTTTCTAATTCAAAGAACGAGTTTGAGTCACCAAGTCATTGCCATAAATTTGTCGAAATTTTTCTGAATCGTCCTGTATATTCGTTGGAATTTTGACTCGATTTTTGCTGCATCATAACAAGTCATACAACATGAAATGAGAATCGTAAACGAATATAACTATGTGAATTGATGGGAAAACAAAATATTGAATGTCATGTATTTTGATAACTATTAGATCTATACAAAAAAATATAGACCTATATACGCTATATGTTTTTTTTTAAAGACGTAAGTTAATTTCCACAATACATTTAAAGATAGATTAACTATTAGCTGTATAATAAAACGCCACTTTTAAATTAAACAATGTACCATAACGATGGCTCAATACGCTTAGGGTCCCGTGTTCGAATTGTGGTCGATTCACTTTGAATTTGTAACTTGTTCTTTCTCTGGGTACTCAGGTTCTCCTGTGACATTCCAAAAATTATTCTTCATCACCATCATCATCATCATCATCATCATCCATTACGAATGTAATGTAGATTCATTGCCTGTGGTACACTCTGGATAGGATCCGTCGAACTAAGTAGTCTACGCTTCTAGGCACTAGCGACATCTATTAGCCTGCTCGTGGAGTAGGGACGAATAACGGAAAGTTAAGGGCCCTCCTGTTGGAAAAAAAAAGAAAAAAGAAAAAAGAAATATAACCCATTATTTTTCATTCTGAAACGTCTCAAAATTGCGTTATTTCAACACTCCCCTTCGTTTCGTATCAATTGTCGTGATATCGGATGACATGGATAAGCTATTCTCAAACATGTAGCTCTTTAGAAACTAATTTATCACTCTGGATATTAATGGCTGATGTGATGGATTTTGTTAACCCTCCACTCGCCTTATCTTATCACATTGCTCACAGGTCTGACACAGAGATAGCCCACTGAAACAAGTCCCATATTGCCCTTAATCATACTGTCATAAACGATGTAAAATGACACGCAAGTTCTCATATTTTTTACACACTGAGTTTACTGGAAGAAAAACTCTCACAACTTTTCCATTCTACATCTCTTTCTTTTTCCAAATTCACAATCGCACTACAATTATATTTATTTCAGGTAACTACTACAGTTCAAGCTGTCGAAAGATACATAGCTCATAATATAAATAAATAATACTTAAGTAAACAAATAACTAAATTCATAAATAAGTATATACGTAAATAAATAATTAAACACATAAATACATAACTAAATAAATAAATCAATTAAATAAAACGTTTATCATTCTGTATCCGAGTTGTCAGACATAACAAATTAGAATAATTTCGTATGTAAGAAAGAACCTTGTTAATAAGTATATAATTCTAAATCATACAACATAGTTGGTAGTTAGTGTGTGTGTGTGTGTGTGTGTGTGTGTGTGTGTGTGTTAGTGCTGTTGATCGATCGAAATATTTAATCGATTAACTATTTGAATTTAATCGATTAATCGAGTTTTGATAGAGTTGAAAAAATGTTTTAATATACTGTAATACACATTTATTGTTAAATTTAACTTGTGTTCGGTGATTAGCATAAGTATTAAATGTTGTATATCTGTATATATTGTATTGTTATATTACAAAAAAAAACTATTTTAATTACTTACTAACATATTTATTATGATACATAATTTATTGTGTCAATTTCTCCGGGAACTTTTGAGACAAACATAAATAACAAAAAGTATGAAAACTCACTTAGTTAATACTGCTTCATCCATGATTTTAAACATGTGAGTGCATTCACATGCTCCGAATTAAGTGCCGCTCTACGTTTAGTAACAATGTTTCCTGCATCACTAAACACGAAAAACCTTTTTTTTGCTGTCAAGCACTTCTCCACGATCGTTCAATTTAAATCCAAACGTTTCACCGAGTTTACCTCTCAAATTCTCATATGATATAATGGAGTTTACACTTTTCACAAACCACAGGAAACTGATTTTTTTTCTTTATCAAACTAAACACACAACATTCATATACAAACTCAGTACAGAAACTGCAAAAGTACAGGGGTCGAAACAGAAGACTGGCCCTTATTGTAATCGAATTACCAGATTTTAGAAAAAGAAGAAGATAGTTACGCTCTCACTTGCACACAGTGTAGATATGGCTATTTTATAAAGGGTGAGGGGGACGAATCCCAGAAAAGTATGTATTTCATATGCTAATAAGGGCCCCTCCTCCGTTACAAGAGAAAAAAATTCCTAGTACACAGCGAACCTTAGTGTAGTCAGCCGGTGTGGGTTTGGGAATGCGTCTATCTTGAGGGTAGCGCAATAGATCGTAACAGGTCGCAATGCTGCGCCATAGTGTCATTCCATTCCTTTCCAACATTTTTATAATCGTAGCGTGAAGCGCGGTTGGTTTGGTAAGTACAGACAGCATCACTGAGATGTCATACAGGCCTGTTTAAAAATAAATATTTCAAAGACCACACACTTTCCACGATAACAGATAGAGACACGTTAAGGCATTAAAAGCTTTCTTCTTTCCCTCTTCCTTTACCCCTTTTTATTGGGGGGGAGGAGCTTGAGTCCCCTTAGCCCCACCCTGGATTGTCGTTACGCCATGTAACTTAATTTCAACAGTAGAGACAACTTATTCACAATTTTGTTTAGAACTCTCACGCTGTGTTATTCCACTAAGGACTACTGGGTGTTCATTTCAAAGTGTGTCATGACGTCACTGTTATGAGTCAGCGATTTGAAGCGAGTTTCAGCTTTTATGTCAGAGAAGTTGCCTATTAATCAAGGCGTTCAATCTGAACTTGAGAACGTGTACGGTATAACTTGAACGTCGTAGCAACAGATGGCGGTCTGTAAAGAGCGTATTCCGAATCTCACCGGTGAGCAATCCGATGGCATCACGGTGTTCCGAATTCCACCGATGACGTCATTGATGCTCCACCGGTGTCGCACCGGTGCCATTAACTTGCAGAGGTGGTGGTAGTCTCCATTAGCCGCCATCAGTGAATCTGACTGGTTCTTGTAAAGGGCGGGAATTAGCAGACGAATGACATCGTGCACTGTTGTGTCATGGCGGTGTGTTCTGCTGTATTGTTTGTAATGAGCACAACGTAAAAACAATATGTTAATAGCTTATGAGCGAACATGTCAACGGACCAGTTATTACTACCGGTTCAAGAAATAAGTTGTTTATGATCTCTTTTATTTGAACGAGATGGCAGTACGGAAATTTCGCAAAATTTTGCTAGCGTAGCACACATAACCACTTACACAGTCGCCATGACAGCATCGATTCTTCCAGCAGTTTTGTTCCTTATTTTCGTTGCAACGTGACGTCATTGATGCCACCGGACCGGTGAGATTCGGAATACGCTGAAAGTCTGTGTGCTACCATAACCTCTTTCGAACTGTGTTTTGCGCGGGCAAGTCGTACGCAGGGTATTTGTTATCATCGGTTGCGTACGGCAACATTCCACAATACAAATCAAATGCTCCGTGTCCATGTTGACCGTCCAAGTTAATGTCAACAAATACGTAAGTAATCGTCTTAACCCTCTCCCCATATCCCGACAGTAAAAAAAAAAATCACCTCAGTACATATTTCCAAACAGTTCACATTCCTGCCACTACCGGCGTTACCGTACGTATCGGTAAGTAGTCTTCAGAATGAACGCCGTATTTGCTAGGCAACTTCTCTGGCATATAGGTAATACGCCTCTGCGGAAGTGTAGGAAGATTGAATTCTCTAGGCTCATCGGCTAGCCACATGACGGCATACAGCGAGCCATGACACAGTTTGAACTGAACACCCAGTATAAACAATTAGCAAAATCGCTCAGTCTACTTCGAATGAGTCTCCGGTTTGTTCAATTTCATTTCATCTATCCGTTCTGTTCGTCTCTTCCCCTATTTCCGTTCTACCCGTTCTGTTCGTCCATTCTTTAATTCACTCCTAATCATTTACCCATCTATTTTCCTATGGTAAGAGAGTTTACAACAGAGTAACATTATTTCTTAACTAAGAACATTTAATTTCATCTTCACACAAAAAATAAACTAGCCCGGCAATAATGAATGCTAATAATTCGTCCAAAGCCTTTATTGACACATGCACAGACAGACACACGTGTACTTAATTTAGTGTATATGCATAGTCTATGTAAGAGAGTCTGCTGCTTACAGCAGGACAATCTTCGCTTTATTGTAATTTCATACACTGACAAAGCAAGATGAAGTGTCGCTTTAAAATTATAAGGCCATATTCATAGACATTCTTAGCGCGGGCTTCCGGTGGATGATCAGCGAACTAACGTTTTTCGTATTCATAAACCAGTGTTAGCGATATGATATGATATGAATCCTGTACAAGTAACCAGTCGATAGCCGGGGCTAGTTTAGTACTCTCGTACCGCGGGCTAGAGAAATGTCTATGAATAGCACCCATAGATTTTAACTTCAAATGTTTATGTTCTAGTGTCAAATGATTAAAATGTTATGAAAATGTTAATACCTGATGTCAGCTGCTTAGCAACTACGAATTATATCACATTATTGTAACGTCACTTGCTTAACAACGGATCGTCCATGTGAAATACAGTAACTCCATTGTAAATTCTTGTACAGACACATGATTTATAGTGTGTGTGCATGTATATATGTATGCATATAATGAAGAAATAAAGGAAAATAATAATCAATAATATGATATATAAATTGCATTAAATTTATTTCACTTTCAATAATATTCACAATCCTTAAAAATAAAAACCAGTGGTGTATTTCTAAACAAAAAAGGGTTCTGACTCTGGGATTTTAGTAGTACTAGTAGTTGTTGTCTTCGTCGTTCTCGTCATCGCAGTCCTCGTCCTCATCGTCAATGTCATCATTATCATAATTTCCGCAGTAATACTTATGGAATGTAGACGGGAATACATGGGTTCGAATCTAGATATAGAAGTTGTTAGGTCTGCAGGGTATACCTCACTATGAAATTGTTTAAATACGGTATGAATAAACTATGACTTTTTATAAACGCAAAATTTAACGATAGCAATGCAGTTTGAGTGTCAATTATTAGTCTTAATAATTTATAATTTAAAGAGGTCCTATAGTAGACTACCTAATAATGTTAATAATAAATATCCAGCAATTATATTGGATGTATATTAAAATCATAAAAGTGCCTTGCGGTCGTCCGGTCTCGAAAAACAGTGCCCTGGCGAAGACAGGGTTCGCCAGGCCTGACCCCCTGATAACCAATTGGTTAAAAATCGGAATATCACAATAGCATCCAACCGAGAACAAGAACGTTTCACGCAATTGCAGGATCTAACAGTCCCCTATCACTTTTTCTCACAATACACATAAGGTAGCAGTTAAAATAAAGTAAGGAGGTGTCAAATTGGTCATGATTACAAATTCTTAAAAATTTCTTTCCTTTAGACAATCACTAAATTCGCACTGCTCCAGTTTATCCCATATCAGGAATGTATAACATACAGTAACAACGAAGGACGGTTCCTCATCAGTTGGCACTCTAACATTCTCCGTCCACATTCTCAAGTTTGTAACATGTTTACTGTCACGGCCGTCAATGTCGAGACTTCACAAGCTTTGTGCTGCGATTAAATTAATATAGAGTTATGATCAGTCATACTTTTCAAGGGACTTAGGTTCTATAATACTGTATTTCACCCGACATTTGTATAATAGAAATTAAAGGAGAAAATCGCTGGCTTGCAGTTAACATATCGAAGGCATATCAAAAGTTTGAAGAAACCCAACCTAACCTGTCACTGATAGTCGACTTCACGAAAATCGCCTAATCCACAGTTCCACAATTTGCACAAACACATTTATCAGATAATAATACGCCATGGCTTAACAAAGTAGATGGCGGTTTTTCAATATTCAACATTGGCCTCTTTGAAAATCCCAAAACCTTCTACTGATAACAATTACACAAACCACGCACTGTGGGTTCTAACTCCTCCATGATCCTTAAACCAAAAGACTCAATGATATGATGTAACTTCGCAGAATGTAATCAAATCTACCAAATCTACGCCAACTAGTAGGAAATTCATAGACTATCACACACTACGAAAAAAACCATTGCCATAGTAACTTCTGGTGTCGTGCAATATTCGATCATGAGAGCAGCGAATAGGGATTATATAGAATGGACACTAAGCGAATTGTCCTTTGTTTTGTTTCTTTGTGCGCCGGCGTTTAGTTCCACTTTCAAGCGCTAGAGGTTAGTGTAATCGAGCACACGCTAAGATAATAATTGAGTATAGAGTTGAGACACAGGATCCAAACATAGCCTACCTTATTGCATAATCCAATAACGCTTTGCTTCAAATAAATTCAAGTTAACAGATTTTCCTTATTTTTCAGTGACAGACTAGTTGTAATAATAATTTTTTATATTTTATATATAATAAATTATATTATAAAATAATGTAATACATTATAAAATTATGTATCAAATTAGTTTAATTTTTGTATGTAATATAATATAGGTATATGGTTCTAATTCTCATAGGAGTTTTGTTTTTCCATTTTCAGCGCTATCAAATAATTACATAATTTTAATTGTTGTTGGGGTCAATGTCTCAACTTTCATTATAAAGGAACTCTAGAGTCTAGACATTACAGTTAATGACGGATTTATTATTTCATCGGTTCAATTTATTTTGAGTACATAATGTACCTAGATGTATTAATTGTATGTATTATATTTCCGCTGTGTCGAATGCTAGCTGGTGTGATGTCAGTGCCAACTCCTGGGAGAAAGCAGAATCTCACGCTCTAGCTGGTTTGAAGGTCATTGAAATCAGTCCTGCTACATCAAAGGTACCGACGCGAAGTGTCCATTCTGTATAATTATCTATACTCTGATGAGAGGGGAATTAAAGATACTACAAACTTCGCCCTACTCCTTAGGCATCCAATAATACGCAGAATTGAAGCTAATAAACTAAAATAACCGAGTCCAATGAAAACCGATAAGAGGCATTGTGTTCGGTTCATGTTTGCCGAGTATCTGTAGAACCAAAGCTCCTTTGCGTTTGTTCAATCTTTCCCTTTCTTAAATACGAGTATGTTCGGTGCCTTTCTCCTTAGTTCCTTCTCTCCCTGCGTCTTTGTGCTTTAGCTGCATAAGAATGTCAGACACACATCTTGCGAAGTTGTTCATAGTATAGGTAATTTTTCTTCTTATTATAACAATCCGTGGCGCTACAGCCCGTGAAGGGCCTAGACCGACCAGCCGGCTGCTGGCCTCACGCCCACATGTCGAAGCAGAGGTGGACGATCATCCAACCAGAATGGAGGTATCGTGCGGTTAGCACGATGATCCCCCCAGCCGTTATAGCTGGAATTCGCAACCGAATTTCGCTACCTATCGTAGCTCCCCAAGTGCATCACGATGCTGGGTGGGCACCGGTCCCATACACTGGCCGAAATTTCATGAGAAAATTTCTTCCCCCATGAGGACTCGAACCAGCGCGCATTCCGTAACGCGAGTCCTAGGCAGGATGCCTTAGACCGCGACGCCACGGCGCGGGACTTTCTTATTAATATGATTAAATATTCACAAAAATATAGGGGAGAGTCGGGTAGTATCGGACATCGGGTAATATCGGACAGTGAGTTTCTTGTATCTACCACACGATGATAATACCTGATTGACATGGTTACTTTTCTGTGATGTCGCATAGAGAAACGTAACCATGTCATTCAGGTACTACCATATGGTGGTAGATGAAAGAAACGCACTGTCCGATATTACCCGACTCTCCCCTTACTTACTTACTTACTTACAAATGGCTTTTAAGGAACCCGAAGGTTCATTGCCGCCCTCACATAAGCCCGCCATCGGTCCCTATCCTGTGCAAGATTAATCCAGTCTCTCTCATTATATCCCACCTCCCTCAAATCCATTTTAATATTATTTTCCCATCTACGCCTCGGCCTCCCCAAAGGTCTTTTCCCCTCTGGCCTCCCAACTAACACTCTATATGCATTTCTGGATTCGCCCATACGTGCTACATGCCCTGCCCATCTCAAACGTCAGGTTTTAATGTTCCTAATTATGTCAGGTGAAGGATATAATGCGTGCAGCTCTGCGTTGTGTAACTTTCTCCATTCTCCTGTAACTTCATCCCTTTTAACCCCAAATATTTTCCTAAGAACCTTATTCTCAAAAACCCTCAATCTCTGTTCCTCTCTCAAAGTGAGAGTCCAAGTTTCACAACCATACAGAATAACCGGTAATATAACTGTTGTATAAATTCTAACTTTCAGATTTTTTGACAGCAGACTAGATGACAAAAGCTTCTCAACCGAATAATAACAGGCATTTCCCATATTTATTCTGCGTTTAATTTCCTCCCGAGTGTCATTTATATTTATTGTTGCTCCAAGATATTTGAATTTTTACATCTCTTCGAAGGATAAATCTCCAACTTTTATAGTTCCATTTCGTACAATATTCTGATCACGAGACATAATCATATACTTAGTATTTTCGGGATTTACTTCGAACCTATCTCTTTACTTGCTTCAAGTAGAATTTCCGTGTTTTCCCTAATCGTTTGAGGATTTTCTCCTAACATATTCACGTCATCAGCATAGACAAGAAGCTGATGTAACCCGTTCAATTCCAAACCCTCTCTGTTATCCTGAACTTTCCTAATGGCATATTCTAGAGCGAAGTTAAAAAGTAAAGGTGATAGTGCATCTCCCTGCTTTAACCCGCAGTGAATTGGAAAAGCATCAGATAGAAACTGACCTACAACTCTGCTGTATGTTTCACTGAGACACATTTTAATTAATCGAACTAGTTTCTTGGGAATACCAAATTCAATAAGAATATCATATAATACTTCCCTCTTAACCGAGTCATATGCTTTTTTGAAATATATGAATAACTGATGTACTGTACCCTTATACTCCCATTTTTTCTCCGTTATCTGTCGAATACAAAAAATCTGATCAATAGTCGATCTATTACGCCGAAAACCGCAATGATGATCCCCAATAATTTCATCTACGTACGGAGTTAATCTTCTCAAAAGAATATTGGACAAAATTTTGTACGTCAACAAAAGTGATATTCCTCGAAAGTTACCACAGTTGGTTTTGTCCCCCTTTTTAAAAATAGGTACAATTATAGACTCCTTCCATTGTTCTGGTACAATTTCTTTTTCCCAAATAGCAAGTACAAGTTTATAAATTTCGGTATATAATGCACGTCCACCATCTTGTATTAATTCTGCTGGAATTTGATCGATACCTGGAGACTTGTAATTTTTCAGATTTTCTATCGAAATTTCGACTTCTGAAAGCGTGGGTTCGAATAAATGGCTCAGCAGTTTGTATTTCAATTTCGTCCCGATCATTTCTATTTGGCCTATGTACATTTAGTAATTGCGCAAAATAATTTTTCCATCTGTTTAGGATTGATGGAGAGTCTGCAAGCAAGTCGCCATTCTCATCCTTGATCACGTTTACCCTTGGCTGATATCCGTTCTTAAATTCCTTTATACCCTTATATAAATCTCGAATGTTTTTATTCTTACTATTTGTTTCTACCTCATTCAGTTTTTCCTAAGTGTACGACATGCTTCTCGTCTTTCATTGAAATAATTATCTCTCTTCTCCTCAACTGGATCCTGTAAGAATTTCAATTTTGCCTGTTTCCTTCTTTCTACTACCATGCAACAATCTTCATCAAACCACGGTTTCTTTTTCTTAGTTTCATAAAAACCTATGCTCTGCTCAGCTGCAATTTTGATACTATCTCTGATATTTTCCCACACGCTATTAACATCTAATTCTCCCCTATGTATAAATAAATCAAAGTATATTTAAAAACGCATATGTTCATAGTACCGACAATGTGCTCAATTCCATAACCGATTTAAAATTTTGTCCTACAATTTTCGAACATGAGGGAGGCAACCAAGACATAACAAATTTCATCTTATTTCATATGAAAAACTAAATCGCAACAAACTAATTCTTACGCGCTTAAAAATATGAAAGGAGTGGGAATGGAGAACAGAGAATATTTTTATAACAAGGTGCAACAAACACGACAGGCCTTCTTCTGTAGAGCGAACATCGGCGAATATCGAAGTTCGTCATACTCGACTGACTTGAACCGAACTTAGCGCCTGTAATGCTTGACGCTAATACTTCCATCATCCGTATAGTCACGATCTATTGTTACCGAGAAACTGTGATTTGAACATCATGTGAAGAATGTAATTATAGCTCATTTCAGTCGGTAATTGGTAGCCTATAGTAACAACTGTAATGTATTTTAAAAATATAACTAGATTTACTTATATTAAACTACGTATATTTCTGTGGATGTATAATCATATTTTTATAATAAAAATTACCTGTTGTTACATGTAAATAAAACTTTACAAGATTTGTTCTAAAATCCTTACACAGCTAAAAGCATGAATGGTGGGAAGGGAAGGGAAGGGAAGGGAAGGGAAGGGAAGGAAGGGGAAGGGGAAGAGGAAGGGGAAGGCCAGCTAATTTGAAGGGGCAAATTCGAGTGAGCTGGACAGATCAGCTTCTTCAAAGCAGACTTCGGTCTTTGTCACGCTCGACAAACTTGAACTGAACATTGCGCTTGAAATGCACGACACTGTGTAGTAACTTCATAATCTTAACCCCTTCAGGCCTGATGTACATTATAATGTACATTGTTTTTTTTTCTTTTTTTGGAATGTCTTCGATACTTTTAAATATTTTGAAAAATTCAATGTGATAGAAATGAATATTATTGTTGAAACATTTCTTTACCAGAGTTAAAAATAAAATTAAAAATTTTGGGGCCCCAGGGTCAAAATTGCCCCCAAATTTTTGTTTTCTGTGAAGACTTGATTTGGGATTTTTGGATCCCCACAATGATTATGTGACTAGTTTTTTTTTTCAGTTTTTTTTAAATATAAATTCCGGACTGAAGGGGTTAAACCTTGGTTTTTCCGAACCGACGCATAGAGACCTCTGGTCACCGCAAAGCCATATTTTACCACGAAACAGATAGAGTAAAAAAAAATCAAACTTAAAACAAACTTATTATTGCTTGACCGCCTCTCCTTAATCATAAATAAATGCGCTCGAATCGACATTAACTCTGAAAATATGATTTTTATATTTTATCGGTATTGTAATCACAGGAAACATTCAGCAGTTATGGAAGAAAATTCTGTAAATATACGGAAAGACATACAACATGTCAAACCCTACGTTAGGAATTCAGAAAACTTTTATTTTCATAAAAATTGTGAAGCAAAGTTTTGTATTATAATATGTAGGCATATTCCATATTTAGCACAGTGAAAATGCAGTTAACATGCAGTAACATGCAGTGCACAATTTAAATCGTCTAGTCTTAATTTCATTGCGTATATTTATCATTTCGCAATGTTTTGAACTCAGTGGCACTAATAAATTATTCAACGTCATTCCAGGGCCTTGCTAGTCACGACCTAATTCTTCTGAAGACACTCAACCTTGAAAAACTTGACAGAATTTATCGCCAGTTCATTGGTGTGTCACTAACACACGTGGAATTCAAACATGACTCCGCGGCTGGCTATTAGCAGTTAAGCAACCGATCTGCACCACGTGGTCACATGGAAATAAACCTGTTTAAGGGCGATATTTCGTTTGAGAGGGACGAACTATTCGTGTTAAAATGATACTGTCTCAAATGAAACTGCTGCTAAGTTGTGAGTAACCATTTCCCCATCAATAATACCAGCTATAGTTTTTCGTTATAGTATTTGCGATACTAATAAACTACTAGGGTTGGACAAAAAGTAATGGCAACAGTTCGATATTTCTGACATGGCTTTATTCACAGGGGTACAACATTTACGTACCTTCTATATAGTCGCCCCCCTTATTTATTACCTTTTGCCAAATGTTTGGAAGGCGTCGTAGACCATCAGCGCGTCCATCTTTGTTGATGTTCCGTATTGACCGCCCTAAAGCACGGATAAGTTCATCTCTGGTATTGTACCGGGTCCCTCGCAGTGGTTCTTTCACTTTGGTGAAAAGATCGTAATCGCATGGGTCATATCGGGTGAGTACGGTGGATGTTCCAGTAGTCCGCGTTTTCCGTCTGCCTTGGAGGTTCAGCGTGGTGCAGTATTACCCCATCAATGTCATACGTCACAATGAACATCACTTTCACAGCACTTTGTGTAGGGCGCACTTTCTTTGGACGAGGAGAACCGGGATGCTTCCATTCATTTGATTGGCGTTTCAAGTTTGGTTCATACGAGCGAGTCCAGGTTTCGTCCATAGCGACGATTCGTCCAAGAAAGTCGTTACCTTCCCTTTGGTACCGGTGCAACAAGTCCTTCCCGGAACGCTTTAACCCATCGTGCAACTGTGCGATATGGCAACGCTGCATCGCCACATGCTTCATGCAGTCCCTGAAAACATTCTTGTGCACTATGATCTCGTGCCATTTCAATTTTGATCCAGGAACGTTGCTCTAGTTTTGTAAGGATGGTCTTAGGGCGCTCGCACTATCCCTATGAAAGTGAACGTTCTAAACACTGCAGTAGATTGATGGAGTACTGTCGCCGCTGGCTGCACTAACTCATCTAACAGCCCTTGTTCATGTCCATACAGCTGGCAGCTCTCGAACGCATCATCGTCACGTGACAGCAGTGTTGCCATTACTTTTTATCCAACCTATGTATTATTATACATACAGTGATTATTTACACAATAATAATAGTACCGGTAGTGAATTATCCTTACGTCCACATGCCTCAGCAGAGGTGAACGATCATCCAACCAGTACGGGGTAATGTGTCAGCACGATGATCCCCCCAGCCGGTATAGCTGTTCTGAATCTATTAAGAATAGACTGTTGTACCTTTAGCATAGTGTACCTTTGAACATTTTTTGTTTTTTATTTTTTGCTACTACCTAGAGGACTCAAACTGAAGTAGATTGTAGGGAAAGCCGCTAAGTAGATCTGGTCGTAGTTTTGGTTTGATTTATTGCAAAATGTGAGTTCTGTAAACGAAAGAATCTTTTTAGTACCAAAGATAAACATTTCGTTCATTGATATATGTTATCTAACATAAAACCCGACTATATTTGTTATCATCCATTAAGTACAACGTGTTCCGTATCATCTGGTGAGTAATAACATATTTTAATTTCCATGATTTATTCGAATCTCTAGTTTTGGTAGCCATATTTGTTTAAACGTGCACCCTCTTGTACTTTTGAAGACAGAACATCTTGTACCAGGGAACATGTTCCAAGGTACATAGTACTATTGGTTTTTGTCTTCATTTTATTTTAAGATCATGTCACAAAGTAAGTTCGGAATTAAGAGATCCAATTGAACCGGATGCCTTGAAGAAAGCTGTTGAAGCAATTCTTGTACCTCCAGGAAATAAATCTAAATCAGAGAAGCCTGCTATGGTTTATGATTGCAAATACATTTTAAATATGATTGTCAGTTCTTACAACTATTCCCACCTATAATACATGTGTTCCAACTTACAAGAGTACAACCTGTTGTACCTTTGAACATATTACATTTAATTTTTTCCATCCTTAATAGATGTGTAGAACAGGAAAATATATACACGAAGTTGTAAAGGAATCTTCAATAATTATTTAAAGTATTTTTAATTCAAAAAATATCATTTCCCAAAATTAAAAAAATTAAATCTGAAAAAAGTTTTAAAGGTAAACAGTCTCTCCTATATTGATCATTTTTAATTTATATAGAATTGAACAATAACATATATACCGCTCGTATATCGTATACATATTTATATTCATATATACATATAGGTATACATATATATCTTCGCAATATATACATATATAATATATATACATATATACGGTATATTTATACTTTACACATATATACATATATACGGAAATTAAAATGATCAACTACGTTATATACATATTTAAAACTTTACATATATACATATATACATATATACGAATATACATAAAACATATATATATATATATATATATATATATATATATATATATATATATATATTCATGTTCGAGGAAAAGTTTTGAAAAGCGAAACGTAGTTGATCATTTTAATTTCCGAGAATTGAAAGAAAACATACCGCTCGTGTATCGTACATTATTTTATTCCTCTTTCAGGTCAAAATGTACGATACACGAGCGGTATAATTCTCGAAATTAAAAATGATCAACTACGTTTCGCTTTTTTAAAACTTTTCCTCGAACATATATATATAAATAATATATATATATATATATATATAGGAGACTGTTGTACCTTTACCTATATATATATATATATATATAAATAAAATAATGGCGGGTACTTGAGTTACATCATTTACCCATATGAAACCAATTATGTAGACCAATTTACCGACAGAGTCGTTGCCCAGGGTGCGCCATGGGAGGCTGGTCTACACTACACCCGCGATGAGATGATTATGGAGATTTGTTGGGATGCCACAGAGGAACCGGAGCTTCCCGGGGAAAACCCCTATGTTACCTGGACCATGGGCTTACCCAACACAAGTTATAAATCGGGGGTACACCGGGATCGAACCCGGGTCCACATGATTATAAGTCTCTAGCGCGCTAGCTGCGAGACCACCATGGCGACGGGCGTATGAAGAAAATATTTGTAAGTGCATTTCGACGTATTTTTAGTCCCTTAACATTTTGCCTTATAAAATTTTCCTATGAAACATACCAGCAAGGTAGAGCCTAGTATTTACAACTACATATAGTAAGCTATGTTACACAGTGTATACGAAATGAGAGGGAGATGAAAGAGAAAAAAAGAGAATCCCCCAAAAAAAAAAAAAAACTGCTCTACAAAATCTGTTTTGTGCACCACATATTCCACCGCGATCAAACCGGGGATCGAACGCGGGCCGCGTTGATGGTAGACCAGAGAGTTAGCGTTAAGCCACAGAAGTGTTTATCTTACAATATTACAGTACACACAGATTATGATTAAAATGACAACAATGTCTCGTGCGCTTGTAATCGGCAATCCCAAAGCGAACAAGCCAAGATTATAACATCCAAAAGAGAATTAACGCGGCTCTTATCTGCTTTCACAATATTTGTCGCTCACAGTTAAAAACTGTACCAACAATGACTCAATTACAGTATCAACACGGGTTATAGGCCTACTTTGTGTTTACAGTTTGCGCTGTCAAATATAAATGTTCTTACAAACCATTAACCAACACAGGCAGATGGTAGACAGGTAATACGATATAGCTAATTCAGATAAGAGTTTTAATGTAGATTGCTGCTTGACACATCTGTTGGGAAAATACTCGTATTTATGGATGTGTCCGAATGTGAAATATCATAGTCGGGTATCGAAAATTTTAAATGTCCAGCGGGCTTATTTTAGAAGCCTTAAAAAAAAAAAAAAAAATAGAGGTCTCTCTCTCCGTGCTTTGACGGAACTGTTTGAGCTATTTCACCAAACTACATAAACAATCTGAAAATATACCTCAACAAACCTGTAACAAGCAAACATTCTGATGGGGGCAGATAAAAAAGTTATTTTTTTCTTCCACCATGTTAATAATGTCAAAAGAAGTGCTCATACAAATTTTGGCCACTCGACCGCAATTACGAGGGCCGTAAAAATAAGTTCGCCAGGCGCTGTTAACAGAAAGAAAACACAATTTCATTGTAAAAATTTATTGGAACAGACACAGCAATTGTTGAGCTATTTTTCAACATATTTCTCACCGGAATTGAAAAATTTATTAACTAAATCTTTCCATGCAATTGTGCTTTTCTTCTCTAAACGGCCCCAGGGAAAATCACTTTCTGGTCGGCCTCGTAATTGCGGTCGACTCGCCAAAATTTGTAGGCCTATAAGCACTAAAATTTAACTTTTTTATCTACTCCCATCAGAATGTTTGCTTGTAAGACAGGAAAACACATTCTCTTTCACTCTTGATAAGAATAAGCCTACCCACTCTTCTTAACATTATGCCCTCAGAGTCGGTCGCGGGATATTTTATTACAATCACTTCATAGCCAATTGTAGAGCAGAGTTCCCGGGTAGCTCAGTTGGGAGTCCTGCGGGACAAAATTCCGGCACATCCGGCGATGCTGATATAACCTCTGCAGTTGCTAGCGTCGTTAAATAAAACATACCATTTTAAACATTTCTCAGTTGGGAGAGCGTTGGTACGTTTAACCAAAGGTCCCGGGTTCGATACCCGGCCCGGAACAATTTTTCCCTCGAAATTATTCAAATTAACTTTACAGGGAGTTATACCTGAAAGCTTGATTTGCATAATACACGTCACTGTACGTAACAGAAAACCACAATTTAAGTCACGCAGAGTTAGTGTGCACTCAATGTTGGTTGCTTGACGGTTGTCAGCCCACTTTGAGGTCTGTGGTTATAGAGGGAAAGGTTGGATCGGTGTCGGGTAGAATTCCCGGGTAGCTCAGTTGGGAGAGCGTTGGTACATTTAACCAAAGGTCTCGGGTTCGGTACCCGGCCCCGGAACAATTTTTCCCTCGAAATTATTCAAATTAACTTTACAGGCGTTATACCTGAAAGCTTGATTTGCATAATACACGTCACTGTACGTAATAGAAAACCACAATTTAAGTGACGCAGAGTTAGTGTGCACTCAATGTTGGTTGCTTGACGGTTGTCAGCCCACTTTGAGGTCTGTGGATATAGAGGAAAAGTTGGATCGGTGTCGCGTAGAGTTCCCGGGTAGATCAGTTGGGAGAGCGTTGGTACGTTTAACCAAAGGTCCCGGGTTCGACACCCGGCCCCGGAACAATTTTTCCCTCGAAATTATTCAAATTAACTTTAGAGGGAGTTATACCTGAAAGCTTGATTTGCAAGTCATAGCATCATTCACGAAGGGAACTTAAACAATATAATCTTCAAGAAACGTGGTAACTATGGAAACATAACAACGACGCCATTTCGTCATATTCTGTTATGTACTTCTGCGCTGTACGATTGTGTATTGTTTCCAAATCACGTAAGCATAAACATGAATGTTTGGAGTTTGCAAACTTTCATGTTAACATCTAACGGTAATGTTAATGTCAGTGTTTATGTGAATGATTGTGAATGATCCCAAACTTCTGTGTTTATGTTACGTTTATGTTTAATTTTCATTGTGAATGGGCCTTAACAGAAAATAGTGCACGAATGCTTCGAATTTTTCAAGGGCACAATGAAAGGCAAACATCACTCTCATTTATATTCCATGCAACCGGTCTCTATCGATTCTGTAGGCCTAGATATAATCTTGGTCGTGCTCCCTTTTCTGACAACAGAATCAATAGTCACATCCTGAAGCTCTGCACTGGGAAATTGAATCTCTCAAAGACAATATAGAAGTACTAATTCCTGAAATGTAACTAGCTAGTTACACTGATATTGTAACAGACGGGTTTCAGGTACATTACAAGGGAAAAATCTACTATAGCTTAACAATGAGGAGAGGTTTTTATCTATTTTTCCCACTGTAGAGTAAATACCAGAAAAAAATATATACAACCTATATTTAGAAGATAGTTTTCAACGAGCTTTTGTGACGTCCGAGATACTGTGAACTTTTTTACACATGTGCAACTTTTCAGAAGGGATTTCGACCTAATTATTTTGGGAAATTCTATGAAAGATTAAAAATTATTTTAAACCTCCCAAATTTTTTCTTGTAAGAAAACTGAAACCTGCCCTCAAACTGAGCGCACAGATTTCCAAGAGGGACAGACATAAATATAAATAATTAGGAGTTATCTGCCACTACTACAGTAACTGCAAGAGTCTGAAAGCTTACTTGGAAAGTTGCATAAGAAACAGAGGTGCGTTGTACAAGAAAGTAGTTGAATTTTATTGCCATCCGACGCAATTCGATATGAGCTCATTAATACCCTACCCCCATTATCTTCAATGAGTGCTTGCAAAAAATTTCTGGTTATCATTCTGTTTATAAGGTAGCAAAATTATTATGCTTTAAGCAGCAGCAGAATTAGGAAAAGAGCTGACGCAAGAAGAAATATGAAGTTTATCTCAGTTTATAGAGCAACTAGCTATGGAGTGTAATGTCCCGGGTACAATTATTACTAAACCTTCGCCAAAATTTCACGAACGGCCCCAGGTTCACTCAGCCTCCTATCAATACAGAGGTGAGCCTGCCTGGAGAGAAATAAAAAATAGGTTGCAGCCGCCAAATTACTCTTCAAGGAACGACCACTCATATAAATTTAGGGAAAGAAGATAGAGGACGGACACTGGATAGTTTTCTTTTCTCAATCGTACTATCAGGGACTGGAATGCTTTACCTGCAGACTTACTAAACGCTTTACCAACAACCAAAAATGTATTTAAAAATAGGCTTAAGGACTTTACTAATAGACGGTAATTATACACAGTATTTAAAGGGTGTAAATGATATTTTGTTATTGAAGTGTTGTATCAGTGAAGAATTATATGGTGTCAGTGAAGTGTGTTGTGTCAGTGAAGTGTGTTGTGTAAGTGAAACGTGTTCCTGTCAGTGAAGCTTTATAGTTTATAGTGGCAGTGCAAAGTATTTGAACAGTGAAATATTTTTGAAGTGTTAGTGAAATCAGGATAGAATCAGTGAAATGTGTCTTAGTTCCAGTGCAGTGTGTGAGTTGACAGCGAAATGAGTATAGTGTTGAAAGGTACTTGTGCAGATATGAACATATCATACTCGTGGGTTTTAGTTCGAACTTAGGTTTAAGATACAAATTAGATTTACTTTAAATGTTATTTTAAGTGATCGTGCTTCATTTAATTTAGGATGTTCCCTGTTATTATTATTATTATTATTATTATTATTATTATTATTATTATTATTATTATTATTGGAGAAAAAAATGGGAGTATAAGGGTACAATACATCAGTTATTCATAGATTTCAAAAAGACGTATGAATCGGTTAAGAGAGAAGTTTTATATAATATTCTTATTGAATTTGGTATTCCCAAGAAACTAGTTCGATTAATTAAAATGTGTCTTAGTGAAACTTACAGCAGAGTCCGTATAGGCCAGTTTCTATCTGATGCTTTTCCAATTCACTGCGGGTTAAAGCAGGGAGATGCACTATCACCTTTACTTTTTAACTTCGCTCTAGAATATGCCATTAGGAAAGTTCAGGATAACAGAGAGGGTTTGGAATTGAACGGGTTACATCAGCTTCTTGTCTATGCTGATGACGTGAATATGTTAGGAGAAAATCCTCAAACGATTAGGGAAAACACGGAAATTATACTTGAAGCAAGTAAAGAGATAGGTTGGAAGTAAATCCCGAAAATACTAAGTATATGATTATGTCTCGTGATCAGAATATTGTACGAAATGGAACTATAAAAGTTGGAGATTTATCCTTCGAAGAGATGGAAAAATTCAAATATCTTGGAGCAACAATAACAAATATAAATGACACTCGGGAGGAAATTAAACGCAGAATAAATATGGGAAATGCCTGTTATTATTCGGTTGAGAAGCTTTTGTCATCTAGTCTGCTGTCAAAAAATCTGAAAGTTAGAATTTATACAACAGTTATATTACCGGTTGTTCTGTATGGTTGTGAAACTTGGACTCTCACTTTGAGAGAGGAACAGAGATTGAGGGTTTTTGAGAATAAGGTTCTTAGGAAAATATTTGGGGCTAAAAGGGATGAAGTTACAGGAGAATGGAGAAAGTTACACAACACAGAATTGCACACATTGTATTCTTCACCTGACATAATTAGGAACATTAAATCCAGACGTTTGAGATGGGCAGGGCATGTAGCACGTATGGGCGAATCCAGAAATGCATATAGAGTGTTAGCTGGGAGACCGGAGGGAAAAAGATCTTTAGGGAGGCCGAGACATAGATGGGAGGATAATATTAAAATGGATTTGAGGGAGGTGGGATATAATGATAGAGACTGGATTAATCTTGCACAGGATAGGGACCGATGGCGGGCTTATGTGAGGGCGGCAATGAACCTTCGGGTTCCTTAAAAGCCATTTGTAAGTAAGTATTAATTATTATTATTATTAATTGTATTTTTTATTAATTGTGTTTATTATTGTCATTATTGAGTGTAATTAGTTACTACTGCCACATTATTGCAGTGTGAATAAATACATACATACACACATAGATACATACATACACTTATACACACATACACACATACATACATACATACATACATACATACATACATACATACATACATACATACATACATACATACAAATTGAGTACCGGGTCTTTCTCGAGGGGTCGACCTGGTTGGCTAGTTGGTATAGCGCTGGCCTTCTATGCCCAAGATTGCGGGTTCGATCCCGAGCCCGGTCGATGGCATTTAAGTGTGCTTAAATGCGACAGGCTCATGTCAGTAGATTTACTGGCATGTAAAAGAACTCCTGCGGGACAAAATTCCGGCACACCGGCGACGCTGGTATAACCTCTGCAGTTGCGAGCGTCGTTAAATAAAACATAACATTTAACATTTAACATTCTTTCTCGAGGGTGAAAGACGGTCGGGGCGTGGTTTCGACTACATATAACCGAGATCATGAAAGCATGGACCCTACCTCCATGTCTTGATTATGTGTAGAGAGGATGGTTTTACTTTTTTACAGAATGGTACAATGTTGATATCAGGTGACTGTTGAACTTTGTCCTGCGTCAGTCACAGAAATCAAAGCGGATCACTTTCCACATAAGCATGCGCAACGCTAATCAGAATGTGTGTACTCGCGCATGTCAGAGCATTGATTTGCACTTAATCGTGCTCCCCAACAACACATTTGACACTGCGGCAAGATCTGTGTTCAAACATACATGTTTTCGGACATTAAAGTACCGCATCCCTACAAGAACTGCGAGGTCTTTTGTATAACAAAGGATCAGTTAGGTGCCAGTTCTGAGATTCTTTAAACAACGACGACATTAAAAATGTAATGCAAAATTAACGTTAAGAAGTTGATATAGGCCTGTAGATCTACGTTGCGTTTTCCTACAATTGTCCGTCATGCTGTCAAACAATATTATATTACAGTCTAGGCCAGTGATGTCAAAGCAAGCGCATTTTTCTGACCTTGACGTCGTGCGCGGGCATCAAGCGCTAAGTATGGAAAGAAGAAGGGTTGTGTATATGAATAAGCAACCTGTTGGATTAAAAAAAAACAGTGATGCACAAACTTCAAACGGAACGTGAAATTTTATGTCGTTATTTTTATATGGCTTCTTTCTGTTTTAAATAGTATATTTTCTTAAAACAAAAGTAACAATTTCTTAATATTGAGTTGTTTTTAATTAATAACATAATAAAGAGTTAGAAGGAATATTCACAAATTCCATAATAGTATAACATTATACTGTATTAAGTGGATGAAACACATCATTCATAAAGAAAGTGATATTCCAAAGAAAGAGTTTGAGTATGACATGATACGTTGGAATTGATATTGATGGCATCTTTAACCTTATAAAAGTAATTAATAAACCAATCAAAACAATATTACAGTACAAAACAAAGTTACCAAGGTACTGTTTCTGTTTTAAGTTTAACTAATATTACATAACAAAACTCTCATCGCATTATGCTTTTAAGGTGATATTTGCGAGCAACTTCCTATCATCAGAATATTAAATTATTTTCTCGAAATCTGCTGAAGCTATAGAGCTGACATTTTTACAACACATGGGAACGTATCTTTTGCTTATGATGTAACAGTAGTTGCTTTGTTAATTCATTTCCTTACAAACAATTCCCATGCGAATATTTTCAAAATTTTCAATACACTATCTTCAGTAATACGTATTTACGGTATATTAGATTTACGAAAACATTCTGCAAGACTACTAAATAAATAGGCCTATATCTGAAAATTTCACTTTTCTATACAAATAAGTTGAGAAAATATTTCTTTTGAATAAAAAAATCAAACTTGTAAAAAAAGAGCATTAAAATTAAAACTTACATTCTTATAATGCACTTATACTTCTCAGACAAATCTAAAAATTAAACATGGATACAGTTTTAACAACTTCTCTTCCCTTTATCTATTGAATCAGTGCTGGCCATCCCTGAATATAGCTCGACCAAGTGGCATATACCACCTCTTTCGTCTGTCTCTTTCCTTTCCGCTGTAAAGCGCTCAGGCTCTCCTGAGCTCTAAAGCGCGCGCTTGCTCCTATGGGCATCAATTGACATGACTAGTCTAGGCCTACAGCAGGGGCGCGCAAACTTTATTTGTAGGGCCAGTAACTACAAATTACAAGGATGATAGGTAGGGGAGGAGCATATGTTATACTAAAGATAATACCTCGAAATACAAACAAATTATAGGCCTATATTCAATTTTCAAATATTTCACAAGAAAAAGCTATTATCATACATTTAATTTCACTTCACTAGTTAATTATGCAAGTTTCGGTGCAAAAGTGCATCCACAATTATCTAATGTGAACTGTGGAACTTGTTGATGATTGGTTTCCGTTCAGTGGTAATGAGGAGCTAGAAGTCTTGATCTTTGTCATTCAACCTTGATCCGAAACACTGAACTCGTCTCGTTCTTATTGGTTATTTTACGACGTTTTATCAGCTGCTGTTGTTATCTAGAGTCTGAATGAAAGGAAGATAATTTCAGCGAAATGAGTCCAAGGTCCAGCGCCGAAAGTTAATCAGCATTTCCTCTTAGTAGGTTGAGGGAAACCCCCTAGAAATAAACCTCAACCAGGTAACCTGCCCCAACAGAATTTGAATCCGGGCCCGCAGGCTAACCGTTACTCCACAGCGGTGAACCTCGCCTTGTTACACTAAATCATTTAATATGTCACCAAAATAAGGAGGTACGCATTTTCTGTATAGCACGCAAAAGGTGTTCTTTATAACACAAAAATAAATTTGACTTCATTTATAAAATGTACAGGGACATCAATTCATTTTTACTAACATTTTTAATATTAACCTGGCTATACCTTTAGATAACTGGAAACACAGTTTGCTACCCCCTTCCACGACTGTAGTTCGATGATACTGGCGTAAAACACAAAGGGCCGTATTCATAGACATTTTTAGTGCGGGCTTTCGGTGGATTATCAGCGGTTTTCATATTCATAAACCAGTGTTAGCGATAGGATATGATTTGAATTGTGTACTAGTAACCAGTGGATAGCCGGGGCTAGCTTAGTACGCTCGTAGCGCGTGCTGCGAAATGTCTATGAATAGCACCCAAACAAATCACTCTACTCGGTATAGGAGGGAAGAAAAGTAGTTCATCCATTTACGTAAACTAGGAAATATCGCGATGTTGCGTTCGATAATTTTCATTAGGTTTTTGTTTAATCAAAATACAGTACTGTATTAACAATAAGTGTTTTTACTCACGAACCGAGTTATCCATGCGAACGTGTTCATTATGCAGTGTATATTAATTAATTATACTGTCTATAGCACATTAGCGTACAATATAGAGAAAGAAGTTAAATTGAAAAATAATCGTAATATGAATATTTAAACACATTTTTTTTAAATGGTGGCCGTTCATTTCGATACAGGCTTCAGTTCTTTTGTGCATATTATCGCACTATAGACTATTGCATCTAATTTCAATTGCCAGTTTCGTCCTTCTTACTAGTAATTCATGTTGAAATAATTCTGTACCTACTCTATAAAAGAGTACCTTACGTACTGTAAATTCAATCTTCACTTGTGCCCGATCAGCACAGATAAAATTACTCAGACATGCTATCTACTGTCCGTCCAAGTGGTTATGCCGCAGGATCGTAGAAAGGGGGGAAATCACTAATAGTTAATTATTTAACGAGGCCCTTTTATTTAAGTTATATTAAACAGTTGTATAATATTAGACTACGTAAACGTCAAATTCCTAACATAAATTAATGTTTTCAGAAAAGAGCTAAGATAGCCCAGCCACTAGTCTTTACAGAGGGGCGAACAGAAGCAGGTGGAGGAAATCGGGATGCGACGTAGGCAAACGGACAGTATCTGTGCGAAAATATGATTCAATATTGAAAGTTCTTTCGTCACTGGAAAACGCGAACATATTTCTGGAACGTACTATACTCATTAACTCAGTACTGCTTACTACATGCGGTCTTGGTTCTGTATGGAGGACAGTTGGAACTTCATTAGTAGAAGGGGCGGGAGTGAAGTGCATTCAAAAACTCAGATAAAATAAAAATTTAAGTAAAAATAAAATGATGTCCTTTACAAGTGTGAGCAGAAAGATCGAACACTAATAAATTAATGTTTTTGTGAAAATTCGCCAAGACAAGACCGGATACAGTACGGAACCCAAAAACCTTGCACCATGTTTAACATCGTGGAATTCTCACGCAATATCCTACTCACTGCAAAAGTTGTTTATTAAAAGATTTTCTTTCCCCTAAAATCACAGTTTTCGAACTTTGGGCACATTAATATTAATTGTAATTATAATTGTAATTGTATTCTTAATATTGTAGTTGTAATCCCCTGGTAGAGGAGAAGAGAAGGCCTGATGGCCTTATCTCTACCAGGTTAAATAAATAAATAAATATGTTCCAGAAAGTACAACAGCTGTCATTTAAAAATCTTTCACAAAGATAAATAATTAGGGACAAAATATTTATGAAGGTTAACAAGTGGATAATTAATGTTATCAGCTGCCAGAACTTAGATAACATTATCATTTTCAAAACTAATAGCATTATATTTTTTAAATATATGCTAACTAGTCTCTCATCATTGAAATATTTCATGAACATATATATTATTTAATTATCTCGTTGTTGAATTTAAAGTCTCTTGGTTCGTATTTTCAGAAATATTTGTACGCCTACCTAACATGTAGGTTATTTTCTATATTTAAATTTTTTATTTCCATCATTCTACTCTATCCATACCATTAAATCATGTAAAATATCCCAATATAATTCAAATTTCTAGTATTTGTAAGTCTAATGGTCCAAATATGATAATGTTATATAAATATTTAACTTCAATTTATGGTAGCTTGCAAACCTGTTTCAATAGTTGGGTTACTTTAGCGCTGTGGTGATTAACTGACGAGCAATATAAAAGTCACGAGAAATTGTCATTACCGTTAAACAAGTAGAAACCGCATCAATAATCATGTTTGTAGTTTCGTTCTGAAATGACTGGAAATTCTTATTTGCGAAGTAGTACATACCGGAATTTTCAACTTAAAATTATCAGCAAATGTAAATTTATTGTAGTCAGAAATAATAATTTAAAAAATATCACAAACGTTACACAGTTGACCTTCGTTATGACATTGGTTTATACGATATCTCGTATACAATATGCCTACAGTAGAATCAAATATTCTATGGTCCACATATGACGCTTATTTCTTTATTAAACGCGGGCTTTTCTGCCTTTAAATTTACTTGTCAATATTTCTTAAACTTGTTACATTAACAAACTGCATTAAATCAACTGCGTGATGACTTCAATTGCCGATTGTAGACGTTTCATTTTTTAAATATTCACATTGAAGACTTAAACAGGCTGTGCGTTCATGCCAGCGTTGCCAACCCTGAGGCTTGACTGGATCGCACAATTGGTTCCAAATGATCGTACTTTTGATAGGAGGATCATACACATAATAAAAATAGGCATATTTTGATTATTTTACCTAAACTCTCTACACAGTGTTTTTATTTAAACTCTACGTGCTGATGCTTTATCCAAAGCAACACCGGATTCCCGGTGTCAAGAAAATCTCATTTAAAAACTCTTGGGTTCCCTCTAGTGGCCGCCCTCTGCACTAAGTCATAAAATGATTTTTAAACACTTTGTTCTCGTTATGAGTGACTTTGGCCGAGACGGAATCGCCGTCTTAAATCACGAAGGATTTACATATCATATATATTATTTTAATGCAGTACATATGATGTTTCCAACATCATACGAAGAGCCGGAGAAAAATCTCTCCGGCACATCCGGTTTTCAGGCTCTACGTGCTGATGCTTTATTCACTAAGCCACACCGGCACCCATCCCGGTGGGAGGCGTCTCAGTTTAAGTTCCAACTCTTGGCCCTCTAGTTGCCACCCTCTGAAGAAATGTCTATGAACGTAGGAGAATGAACATGTGCTGAGTTGCACTCGTTAAGAAAGTTGGCTGGTATCAAATGGATCTTAAATCACGAAGTGATTTGCGTTCAAATCCCGTGCCGGAGAGAATTTTCTCCGTTCCATTACTCTTTCATCGTATGATGACGCAGAATATCTGCATGGAAACATCATATGTACTTGTCATAAAATAAATAACGATTCTGTCCGACAATGGGTATCCGGTGTGGCTTAGTGGATAAAGCATCAGCACGTTGAAATTCAAATCCCTGTAGCTCCGTTCCATTAATCGAAGATGACGCAGAATATCTGCATGGAAACATCATAAGTGATTGTCATTAAAATAAATAAATTATGCTTAAAAACTATTTATAGTGGTATTCCGCGGATCCCGCCATTTTTTAAGAACATGTCCTACGTTCATGTCTATTTTATCGAGTTGGAACTTCTAAATTCTGTCGATCATGGGTATCGTGGTTTAAAAATCAGCACTTAGGCTGAAAACCCGGGTTCAAATCCCGGTGCCGGGGATTTTATTATTCCATTATTTTCATCGGATGACGCAGAATATCTGCATGGGAACATCATATGCTTCCACAAAAATACAGGGTTTTATTCAAACGATTTTTTAAATTCCTGCAAGAAAATAATTGATAAAAATTAAGTATAAGGGTAAAAAATGATTTTTAAACACTTTGTTGTCTCCTTACCTTGGGAGGATCCCCAGAAGGATCAACAGCAGGAACAGAAGAGCAGAACCTACATCTAGCCCTTTTATAGTTTGTTTCACCAGAGCAAAACCAAGCTTTAAATTGAGGAATTGTTTACCATAATTTTCTACAATTTTGTTTCCGTCCTGTATATTTAAGTACATCTGGATGTCGATTTTTGGGAGTAGGACCAACTGGAACCACTATAACTATCTTCTGATTCCATTGCCACTATTTCACGTCAGAACCTATCACAATGACAACTGAATTCTTATTGCGACTACAATGAAACACGATTGTCACAAGCAAGTACTGTAACAGGCTGTTCCTTGTTCCTTGTATGCACAAAATAGGCCCATGTTTTGAATATATTTATTTCCTTTTTCTGTTGTGGGGTCTGAAAACATTATAACCAACTTATTAGTTATTACTAGAATTCGAATTTTAGGTAAAAACCTATTTTAATCCTAAAAGATAAGTTCACAAAAACTTGCAAGTACACGTTTCATATAAAACTATGCCTAAAATTTGTATTTTAATAGCACCTAAAAATGCCTATTTTGACGACAAAGCCTATTTTGACCTATTAAGTATATTTTATCTCTAATCGGTCAAAACACCCATTCTTATTTCGAAAATTTGTATTTTAAATTCAAAATGTGTTCCTGGTTCTGTTTGAAATAAAGTACGGGATAAACTGGAGCAAGTTCTGCAGAGAAATGTAGGACTGAAGGACCTGCGTACTGCTTCAGATATCCTAGCAGGGAAGAACACGGATTTACAATATAACATTCCTGTCCAACTAGTGTCAAAATTGAAATACGCTCCTGTTACTTCAGTGGATGTGGAGCGTTCATTTTCAGCATACAAATTTGTGCTGAGTGACAGACGGCATCGTTTCTTAGTTGAAATTTTAAAAAAAGTATTAGTAATGTATTGTGAAGCTAATTATGGACATTAACGGACGGACAAGGCTTGGTAAAAATTGATTATATTTTGCTTGTTTGTGTACTGAATTTATCTCTAAACTTATTTTTCACATTTAATTGTTTAGTTTATGTATAACTAGTTAGATATTTGTTGTTCTTGTACTTTTAGTAGTAGTGGTGGCAACGGTGTATAAGCATTTAAAATTATTAAATTCTAGAAGTGAATTCCTGATGATTTGGGACAAGTTTTTAAAGGAAACATTATGTTGTTAGAGCCTATTTCCAATTCTTTAGAGACTATTTCCTACATTTTAACGACCTAAAAATTCGTACCCTAGTTATTACATGCTTATGTGGAAACAATAATTATATTTAGACTATTGAGAGGATTGGAGAGACCATTTCTCTGAGATATTTGAAAATAAACAAAGGAATATTTATCAGCATCATTTCTGAATAGCCACAAGTAATGGACACCACGTGATTTATTGTCGCTATAATAATGTTTACCAAAATCAAGCTGTCATTTCGTTTGGACCTGGAAACATAGGCGAGCAATGTTATAGAAATATGTTTAGCGACAGTCTACTGTAAAGTACTTTTAACGCAGCTAGGTGCAGAAAATACTTTAAATGTATAAGGAAATATTTTATTTTTACTTAATTGTACTGAGTTTTTTTAAATGTATATCTAAAATTTCAAATGTAAATTGTAATAAATATTTAAAATAGCCTCTCTTTTAGACATGTTCTTTACCCGTCTTTGTCGATAGAGATCAATACATTTTGCGTACTATCTGCTGGTTGGGTCGTACGATTGTTGCTATCAATACCACGTCATCAGACATCTCTGTACTCAGTTCTTTTTCAATAGCCATGGCCCGCTGATGGAATTCGCTGTCGCTCGAAATCAGGGGTAGTCTTAGTCCTCAGTTGTTTAAAATTAGGTTGTTTAGAAATATTTTAAATGCAAAGAATTAGTTTTAGGTATAATTTTTATTTATTATTATTATCTTTTCGGATTATTAAGATTAATTATTATTATTTTACAGAGTCATTACTTTATTTTTCCATTAACACTGATATCTAACCTGGTAATTGTCATTGTCTCAATGTAACACGTGAACTGAAGCCTGATCATAATAATTCTACTATTCCTTTAAAAAGTTGTTTAAATATCCATATTATATTATTTTTATTTTTTCAGTTAAAATTGTACTGTAATGTGCTGTAGAATGTATTTTACCTATTTTGATTATGTATTCAGTATCTTTTTATTATATATTTTTTATTAAAAACATTATTTTAAACTTAAAATCTGATTTTGTATATGTATTCAACTCTCTTTTTACTTAAAGTATTTGTTTGTATTATTATTTTTAAGCTAATATTTGTAAGAGGGGTTTGTATTTTTCTGTATGTGATTTGATCCTGGTTGAATGGAAGAGAAGGCCCGATGGCCTTAACTCTACCAGGGAAAATAAAACTATTATTATTATTACGATCGTACATGAGACCAAATTATCTCATTTGTACGATCCAGATAGTACGGTTGGCAACACTGGTTCATGCCTGGATTACGAACGACTTTATGTGAATTCACAAGCATGAAGGTCGGGAAGTTCCGATGATGAAGAGACAGTTATGTAACAGAACAAGGCGCCTTGAATTGCAAGAATGTATACAATGTTAAAAGAGAATGCTTATTTTAAAATGAAAGAAAGATGGGGACAGGGAGGGAGGGAGGGAGGGAGGGAGAAACAATCTGAGCCTCTTCACTCGTGTGTTTGACGGATGAATTTAGGGACATGATTTGGATATAATTTACCCATTGTCTAGGAGTCAGATTCCCAATCCCATAAAACATATCTTAAAAATCTGTAATACATTACGTCAGTATTACATTGCACGTGACCAACGAGAAAGACAAGCTTCGGCACGAATCGGAGTCACGTGATTATCATGATCTAGTCATGGCCATCTTGACAATCGCCTAATATAAATATATGTTCAAAATTCTAAACAACAAAGGAATTGCTATATTAAACTCATGCTAAACGTTCATTTATATATAAACTTGTTCAATGTTGGCCATGCTATGACTATTAATGTGACGTCGTACACTGCAGAGGCGACTCTTCCGTAATGCGAAAAAGACAAATGCCAGCACTCAAGATACGTGTAGACAACACAACAATTTTTCTCCTACCGGTATATCTAAACGACATTTTTATCTAGACGTATGTAACATTATGAATTAAAAAAATACTCGACATGACAATTTCGTTTTACAACAATTACCTTTATCGCATGACCATGAACTATGCGACGCAGTAAACAATCGTCTGTTAGCGTAGCCAATAAAAAACAACTGCTAAAATGTTGGCAACATTCTCCTTAAGACATTTATTTGCGGTATATTATAATTATTTCTAACACTTCATTTGTCCCCTGCGGTAGCTAAGTGGTCAGACCTTCAGCTGTCAGGCAGGCGGCCCGGGTTCGAGTCCCGGCCAAGCCTGGGATTTTTCATGTAAAAAAGTGACACTCGAGGCGGACAAAATCGCAGTTGGGGTTTTTCCTATGGCTCTCCCACTTCCCATTAGGCATCTAGGCATACATTATTTTTCAACATTTCTGCATTCCGCCATCATTCCATAGCATTCTCCGAACGTTTTTTTAACGTGGTTATTTAATGACGCTGTATCAACTAGAGGTTATTTAGCGTCGATGGGATTGGTGATAGTGAGATGGTATTTGGCGAGATGAGGCCGAGAATTTGCCATAGATTACCTGACATTTGCCTTACGGTTTGGGAAAATCTCTGAAAAAACCCAACCAGGTAATCAGCCCAAGCGGGAATCGAACCCGCACCCGAACTCTGGATCGGCAGTCAAGCGCCTTAGCCGACAGAGCTACGCCGGTGGCTCTCCGAACGTCTGCTGGCGACGCACGGAGATGACTGGCCTAGGGACGAGTGGGGTTGCCTGCTCTAAACCTGGGTGCGCAGCGAACCTTAGTGTAATCAGCCGGTGTGGGTTGATAATACGTCTAGCTTGAGGGTTAGCACAATAGATCTGGAAAGGTCACAGTGCTAGGTCGTAATGCCTCCCTCCAATAGGCTTAAATTCAATTCAAAGCCTTTCATTTCATAGAAGGATACACCTTAAAACTACATGTGAGTAAAGACAAAAGTACAAAAAATTGGACCAGAAGTACAAAAACATTATGTGTGAATGAAAAGGAATATTTACTCTGGACCAAAGTACAGGATGTCGAGAACTGTAATAAGGTTATGTTGTGTTAAGTGAATGCGAAAAAATATTTATTTCCATCAATAAATACTGCTATTACTTTTCAAACTTTGGCAACATTACTTCAACGACTTCCGCTAGAGACCATTCTAATATGTGTCTCAAGCAACCAATAACAATACTTTAAATAGCCAATCCTTTCTTGGTTTTTAATTCTTGTATAAAATAAAATATGGTATTAATCGCATCATTCAAATGGTTAACGTCGGCAAATCAAAAAAAAATTAACGTTTGCTGTACAGCAAACAAACATTCGCAGTTCTCCCATCAGCAACACCGGCTGATTGTTTTGTTTATTACACGCTTCTAATGTGAAGATGAGACCTGAATGCTGACCTCGACCTACCAACACACGAGTAAAATAACAAACACGCGGTAAGCGGTGTAAACTTGAGTATCAAAGGATTGTCAACGTTAACCTTTTGAGTGCGACAATAATATTTAGGGCGAGTCATACACATTCCTACAGGAAGAATCTCTCCCACGACAATCCAGGTGACCATCTGGTATACATGCATTCTACGCTCGATTATTCGCCTTTAAAGTTTCGGTGAAGGTGAAAACAATCTATTTATTGTTTAAAAATTATAATTTCTGCAACATTCGTGATTTTTTGCAATACTTCACCACCACTAAATTAAATTTAATGATAGTATATTACAATTTTGCATGCAACTACACCACTTACGTAATCTAACAATTTGTTCAACTCTGACAAACACGAAAATATGTTGATATTTTAGGCTTCCGCATTGTATTTCAGAGTTTTAAATATTCCACTGCCTGTTTGAACTTTACATCTCCAACATTTTGAGAAGGTCGTTAATTTGCCCCGCTAATAGAACCTGTATACAGTTCCGAAATGTTGGAGATATTACGTTCTAGTAGGTGGAACACCTGAATTCTGCTTGTGGAGAACTATCGTTTGAGGAACTAAAAATTGTCACTTTATTTTCAAGAATGCTTCAGCAATTCTTCAAAAGCATAAGTAATAACTTACGAACAACCTTGTATACGATAAATGATAATTTTATTTAAGTATATCACAGAGCTAACTCGGCGGACTTATAAAAAGTGCGTTTAATTTATGAATTTATTTTGTATATTATTAAAAGTCAGTGAACCAATTACTAGTTTTGTTATACATACAAGTGTATTTAATTTCTGCTTCATTTATTTTGTTTTAAGTAACTGAAGTAATATCTAGTTTTTTATGCATAGAATTTATGTATTTTTCGATCTTTAAATTATTAAGTTTTGTCTGTTAAGTTCCACATGAAAGTTCTGCAATAGTACATTATGCAACGAGCCTATAATGATAGTAATTAAGAAGAGAGTATGGATGTTTATGAAACGAGCGCAAGCGAGTTTCATACGATTTTTTATGCTCGACCATATTTCTAACTTGAAATTATTAATTTTATTTGTATCTAACTGACCTTGAGCAATACCTCGTAAATTGTGAGATGTGCGCAGACGCGAAAGTATTGATTTTTTCCGAGGAACAGATGTCCACATTGACCTTGATAGCCCATAAGAATCTACAGAGTAAACTAAATATTAACTTTGATATAACATCGAAATTAAATTAGACATTGAAAAACGAAATGACAAATTGAATTTATTTGAATATTATTTGCAATTAATGCCAATTATTATAGTAACAGAACATAACCTTCTGCGACAGTATTGGATTTCCAGCCTCCGTGACTTTTCGCTAATTCTCTTTCGATTGCATATCCGAGAATAATCGATACTTGCGGTTTTATAACGGTACAAAGCTGACTTGTCATTGGCTGAGGTTTTATAACGGTACAAAGCTGACTTGCCATTGGCTGAACACCTGTACTTTAATGAGTAGGTGTACTTTAATGACATGCATTAAAGGACTGCTACCAGGTGTATAATTACTACATTTCGGCATGGTCGAGCATAAAATAATGTTAAATTTATTAAAAAAGAAAATGTCCAGTTGCTTAGCAACGGAATTGAGTTATGTCAGACTGTTCTGATATCAGTTTCTTAGTAATGGAAATTTGTTATGTCACATTATTCCGACGTCACTTGCTTAGCAACGGATCATTAAAATGAAAGACAGTATAATAATCTACTTTAAATACTTGCCCTACATGATTTATCGTCTGATTGCACCTATAGGGAAGCGAGCAGTGCCTCAGAAATTGGTTGCGAATATGTCCTGTTTGTATTTCTTTCAAATGCAAATATACTTTGTACGCAGAGTAGAGTAATGAAATCCGAGCTCTACTTATTAATTACCTACATTAAAATTAGCTTCAATATTGTATAGAATAAATTGTAGAAAAATAAGTTGAAATTATTTTTATTACTTTACCACATAATAATAATAATAATAATAATAATAATAATAATAATAATAATAATAATAATAACCACAACACAAATGAACTTAAAATCAAAGTTTTCCATCCTTTTGAGGGCTTCGTGCTAAGATCTCACAAGCTTCAGTGTTTAGAACCAGCCGCCTCTGATCAAAAGCGTTGCTTTATTGTGATAATGATATTGTGGCATGTTGCTGATTTGCATCTCTGACGCTTCTATTTAATTCCACCAATTTAAGCGAGAGAGGTCTATGGCGACATAACCTTCCATTCTTGTTCAGCTGCAGAGAGAGTGGGGGGGAGGGGGGGAATAGGACATGCGCACGTGAACCACAACGGAACGCTCGCATTTTTGGTTGTGGCAGGTGACGGAGAATATGTGTCGACGAGGTGGGAGAACAGACGTCATTTTGCTATTTTAATAAATCATAACATCATTTAGCAATTTCGTTGCCACTGAAAAACACAATTTTATGAAGTCATTTTGCTTTAACGGGAACACATGTAGGTCTACATTTCGCATAAAGACAACATTTATTAGGCCTATTATTATTATTATTATTATTATTATTATTATTATTATTATTATTTGCTAAGTTATCAACAGGAAAGGATTTATATGTAAATACATATTTACTTATATAATTTATATTTTGCATTATCTTTATGTTTCACAATGTGAGGGTTGAAAAAATCCTACTTTTATTTTCCATATTTTTCCATATTTTAGAGTTTAGTACATATTTTCGTTAATTTCCATATATTTTCCATATTTCATATAAAACAGTCCATATTATATTAGGTTTAACAATAAAACAAAACAAAATTCCATTAACTTTTAAAAATACATTTCAACAATAGAGATTTAAACACATGTTCAGTAATCCCTTTAACATCAGAGTTATTTGAAAATTAGCAGTCCTATCAACAATGGGAAAGTAAGTTACAAAACTGTATTAATTTAATTTAAAATTTTTAACAGACTTCAGTTGTGCAGCTTTAAATGCCAGTCAGAGTACACATAGGTTCAGTTTTGAAATCATACTATAAAGACGGTAAATATGCCAAAAGTACGTCATTCAGTCAATTTAAAATCAAAACTAACAAGTTACATTTCAGAATTTAAAGAAGATGGTTTATCAACTGACAACAAAATATTATTTTGTAATTTGTGTCAGTGTGCAGTATCATCTACACAAAAGTTCCTGGTGCAACAACACATTACATCCATCAGGCCAACAAACAACTAAATTCCAAGCAGAGACAATTGTTTTTAACACAACCAACAACATCGAATGTAAGATCTGAGTTTAACATCGACCTGTGCCGTTCTCTCATCTCTGCTGATATTCCTCTCTACAAACTAAAGAATAAGGTCTTCAGGGAATTCCTTGAAAAATATACTCAACATACAATCCCGGATGAGTCATTAGAAGACGTATGCTCCATCCATCTACGATGAGACAATTAAGAGATGAAATTAAAGATTAGTTCAATTTGGGTTTCCATTGATGAGACTACAAAGAAGGTAGACTTGTTGGTAATGTAGTTATCGGTTTGTTAAGTGAACAATATTCTGAACGAATTTTTTTACATTGTGATGTTCTAGAAAAGTGCAATAACAAAACTATAGTTAAACTGTTCAACGAAGCTATGGGTATCCTGTGGCCAAAGGGTATTATGTACGATAATGTGTTATTCTTTATTAGCGATGCTGCCCATATGGTCAAAACAAGCATTATCTTGTATATCCTAAATTGACTCATTTTACTTGTGTGGCGCATGCATTTCATCGTGTGGCAGAAGTGGTCAGAGACAATTTCCCTAAAGTAGATTTGTTGATTTCATCAGTGAAAAAGTATTTCTCAAAGCTCCCAGTAGAGTTAACGTGTTGAAAGAAATGTACCCTGAAATTCCATTGCCACCAAAGCCAATTTTAACTAGATGGGGTACATGGCTAGAAGCAGTTGAATATTATGAACATATAGACTCTTGTAACAATGTTCTCCTTGCATTGGACTCTTGCAGTCTCAATGATACTGCGAAAACAGTTACCTGTGACATAAGTGTGAAGAATGACTTAGCTCACATTCAGCATACATTTTCATGCATCATAAAAACGCTCAAAAGTCTCCGAATAGGCACCTTTCACTTCTGAAAGTTTTGAAATTATAAATAGTACTGTGGAACAACTGAATCGTGGTAGAGGTAAAGTTGCAGATGCAGTAAGAGCTAAGGTGGACACTGTGAACAAAAACCCTGGATATGAAGAACTACAAAAGGTTGTTGCTGTGATGAGTGGTGAATCAACAGTGAAGATTAACTTGACTTATCCCCAGCAGACATTGTGAAATTGAATTATGTACCAGTTACTTCTTGTGACGTCGAACGCTTTTTTAGTCAGTATAAATCTATCCTCAGAGACAATAGAAGAAGATTCACTTTTCAGCACTTGAAAGAAATGTTTGTAACCTATTGTTATGGTAACAGACAATAAAAATTGTGTTTTGTTGAAACTACATTGGAAGATAACACCATTATATTTTTGTTTAGTTTGATTAAAATGTACCAATATTTAACGTACATAGTCATTTTTTTCTAATTTTAAGTCCATATTTAATTCCATTTTTGGTAAAAATCCTATTTAATTCCATATTTTGGTAAAAATAACTACATATATATTTACATATTTCATATATTTTTAGTCCATATAAATCCGTTCCCTGGTTATCAAGTTATCACTGGTTAATTGTTGTTAGCACATTAATCAATTAAAATACAATACAGTGTTACTATAAATGATTACAAATTTGAATAACTATCGTTAGGAGACACTTAGAAACATGATATTGGTATCAATGGAAAGAGAAACTCCAATATTTTTTGTTATCCATTCGGTTAAATCACATGTGCTACTCTTAAATCAGCAAATATTAGAAAACATGAAATTGGTATCAACAGAAACAGAAACTCCAACAATTTTTATTTTATTTTTTTTTTTTTTTTCACTGGAAAACATGAAACAGAAAGAGAAACATTTGGTTCACAACCGTAAGTAAGTCACATGTGCTCAATGTGAGCCTCCTTGTGTCACACGACACACATCAAGTCTGTAGTCAATTTCCTGTCATACACGTTGTAGCACTGGACCATCCACCAGTGCAATGGCCTCTGTGATGCGGACACGAAGATCCTCAATGGTAGGTGGTAATGGTGGTTGATACACTTGTTGTTTTATAAAACACTACAGAAAAAAATCACAAGGAGTGAGGTCGGGGGAACGTGGAGGCCAATGGAAACATTCTAAATCTTCACGGCCAGCACGTCCAATCCATCTCCTTGGAAGTTGTGTATTTAGTTCGTTTCTGACATCGAAGTGGTAATGGGGTGGTGCCCCATCCTGCTGAAAAATGATACCTTCGATGTCCTGTTCCAGTTGTGGAAGAACTGTAACATGTCTAGGTACGAATTTTACCTGTGACTGTCGCCTCGACAAAAAAGAAAGGGCCATACACCTTTTCACGGCTTATAGCACAAAACACGTTCTAGCACACAAAATTCCCTCCTGTCTTCGTTTGCATCCATTTTTCTGTTATATCGTCTCCTAGCAACGAAATTAATAAATATGCGACAGGTTCACCGACATAACAAAACATATTTGAGTTTCTCTTTTCATTGATGCCAATGTCATGTTTCTAAGTGTCTCCTAACGATAGTTATTCAAGTTTGTAATCGGAAGGTCATTTATAGTAACACTGTACAATAAAACAAGAATTACGAATAGCGCTGTAATTCCACATTTTTTAGAAAAGCTACTCTGGATTCTTCAAGTAACTTAATGTTAACAGTTTTTGCTTGAAAATATTTAAGGATTATAGGATTTAATTTATCCTTCGGAGGAAATGTAATCCCTGGAAAAAAGGAACAAGTTCAGTATTAATATACAAACTTATGGAAGATGTGTGTGACAATTTTTGTTTTTTTTTTTTTTCTTTCTAATTATATGAAGTATAGAAAAGGAAAGAGTCAAGATGTTGCAAAAGAGCCTTATTTCGGGATTTCCGCAGAAATTTGGTTATTTAACAACACTGTATTAACTACTAGATTATTTAGTGTCGATGAAATGGGTGATACCGAGATGGGGCAGAGAATTCGCCAGAGATTATCTGACACTCGCCTTACAATTAGGGAAAACCTCGGAAAAACCCAATCAGATAATCAATTAAACCGGGAATCGAACCCACGTCCAAGCGCAGCCCGCATTAACAGGCAAACATACCTACCGCCTGAGCTACGCCGATGACTACACGTTTTTAACATCGCTGATACCCAAAGGGTGGTTTCGAGCATGCCATTTGTCTTGTTTGTACAGAGATTTACTGTATATCCCTCGTATTATTGGACGGATTTTCCTCATTAAGTTATTGGACGGATTTTCCTCATGCTCAGTATCTCCGAGTCAATTTATTTGGGAACGATGTATATGAAATATAATTTTAGTAAAAATTAACATATCTTCATTTGGAATAATATACAAAATTGTGCTAAACTTCAGTAATCGTCAGATGATTTCCTCTGTGATTTTCAACTAAGTGAAACTGGTGATATTATCGTCTAAGAAACGTTATTTTGGGAATCATTATTTATCATTATTTCTATTTTGGTTGCAACAAATTTCATACATAATATTGAACAGTTAGAGGAAGGGATGGCCTCTTGCCCTGTTTTGTTAAGGGAATTGGGTAGTGATTAGGGGTAAAAAATCCGAGTTTTTATTTTGTGTTTTAAAAAAAGTGAAAAACTTGCTCTTTAAAACAATATCTATATTGTGAGAATGAATTTGCAGATATTCCTCTAAATGGCCTCTTTAAATTTGGTGGTTCATGTAATTCATACATACTTTTTTGTTAACGCAGTTTTCTGTAAGTCGATATTTTTCAAACTTAAGTGCATTTTTCTCTGGAACTACTGAATCCATTTACATGAAATTTTTACAGTGCTTTCTGCAGCCTGTATTCTACAAAGTAGACCTACAGGTTCACAAATATAACACACGACACGAGAGAAAAAATATACATGCATTGAAAAAAAAAGCAAAAATTGTTAATAAAAGTTCAATATTTTTTTCCGTTTCACTAAGAGTGAAATATTTAACTAAATTTTACTTTAGAATTTACAATATACTGTACATTACTTGATAACTTAACAAAATACAAGGTACATGAGTGAAGATTGTAGCAAGTCAAGTGCACCTGAGGATTGAGGTATATTTAGCAAAGTGGGAAAACAGGTTATCAGTTAGGGCCTTTCCTTTGCCCTTAGATAAGAAACTAGTTAGTTTGACTTTCGTACCACTGCATTCAGAATGATTTATTGTATAACCATGGACATTTTTATTTCACTCTGAACAGTAAAAGCCTAAAAATGTTGAACACACTTTCAGGAACGCTGTTTGTAGAGGTTCGCTTAAGTGTAACAAAAGTGTTCACTATCCTCACTTACGAGTATAATCCTTTCAAAGGGAGTGAGTAGTGATGTCTGTGCAATTAAAGAATTTCAGTGCAAAAGTTTAGTTCATTATTATTATTATTATTATTATTATTATTATTATTATTATTATTATTACTATTATTATTATTACAACTTACAAATGGCTTTTAAGGAATTCGCAGGTTCATTGCTGCCCTCACATAAGCCCGCCATCGGTCCCTATTCTGTGCAAGATCAATCCAATCTCTATCATCATATCCACTTCCTCAAAACCATCTTAATATTATCGTTCCATCTACGTCTCTGCCTCCCCAAAGGTCTTTTTCCCTCCGGTCTCCCAACTAACACTCTATATGCATTTCTGGATTCGCCCATACGTGCTACATGCCCTGCCCATCTCAAACGTCTGGATTTAATGTTCCTAATTATGTCAGGTGAAGAATACAATGCGTGCAGTTTGCGTTGTGTAACTTTCTCCATTCTCCTGTAACTTCATCCCTCTTAGCCCCAAATAATAATAATAATAATAATAATAATAATAATAATAATAATAATAATAATAATATTATTATAACAGTAAGACATATAAATAGCGAGTTCATGATTGGTATAAAGCAGTGACTAGGTATAAAATTATATGTTAAGGACAGGAGGGTAGGCATAAATGTGACGTCAGGGTAATAAGAGGGAATAAAGTAGTAGATATGAAATTTAGGTGTAATAGAGCTTTCCGCAAGAAAGTGTGTATGTAATAAATGTAATTGTGGCACTGTATACAAAATTGTGAGGTCCACATTACACGAATGTAAATGCTGACATGAAATATACAATACAATATTTAAATATATTTAAAATGAATAAATTTTATGAACAGTGGGCATGAGACCTTGGCTCCTTTTGAGACAGAGGACATATCTACGTAGTTTCGTATCAATCAATCAATCAATCAATCAATCAATCAATCAATCAATCAATCAATCAATCAATCAATCAATCAGACAATTTAAGGCATTTCAAAACCTAAGAGGTTTTTAGCCTCATTCACGATATATCGCCATTCGTCTCTGTTCTCTGCATCTTCTTGTCGTCCTCCCACTGTAGAAAGATTATCATATAATTACTTGGTCCTGCCAACGGAGACGAGGTTTACAAGAGGTCTCTTACATCTTGGAGAATAGTCGAAAGCTCTTCGTAGAAGAGAGTCATCACGCCGTAGAACATGTCCAAGCCAACGTAGTCTTCGACTTTTTATTAAGACTATTATGTCCGGATCTTTATGAATATCCCATAGTTCCCTGTTGTTCAAAATTCTCCATGTTATTTTCTTGAATGGGACCAAAAATCTTCCTCAAGATTTTGTTCTCAAAAGTAAAAAGGGATTTTGTTGTTGTTTTTTTTTTTTTTTTGTTAATATCCAAGTTTTACAGCAATATAGGAGAGTTGGTAGGATTATTGTTTTATAGCATCTTAATTTTGATAATCTAGAAAGGAGTTTGGAACTAAGGAATTTATGAAGGGAGTAGTAACACTTATTTGCCGTAACGAGTCTATGTTCAATTTCTTTCCCAAATAAGCCTGTTTCATTAATTATACTTCCTAAGTATTTAAATTCAGTAACTTTTTTAAACTCCCAATCATCTATTATAAGTGACCTCTATTATTTGAGGTACGTGATATATGCATGTATTTAGTTTTATCAGAATTAATTTTAACCCTGTTATTCTTGTTTCTTCTACTAACAACACAGAGTAAAATATTCTTCCTTTACAGACTATCTCATGGCTGACGAGAGGGTTATGTTTACAGTTTGTGAAATTTTAATCACATTATCCTAACCGTGAATACCTCATGATCTTTTCTATAGAGGTAGGCTTATCAGGTTACTTGACTGTTAACAGTATGTAAGTATATAGTAAGAGGTTTCTTGCATATTATTACATTAAATAGTAATTGTTAATAAGGCAATTGTCCTTCCGAGGGTTATTGTCTCACGCCCTTTTGAAGAGGCTAATCAACTTTTGCATAATTCGGAAACATAATACAATACGTCTGTATATTGTATGTGTAAAACGTAACATTTATTGGCAACGGATTTCTATAATGCATGTCAGTTCACAGATTTAATAGGCAATATATAAAATGGTGTATAAGATATACTGGAACTGATTGTATCGAGCTTTGAGCACAGATATACAGTAGGCCTACATTATAGCACAGTATGTGACTGAAAAATAAGCTTCATTTTTGTTATTTCTGGTTTGAGTGAATGTCTGGTTTCAAACCCGAATAAAACCTAAATATTGTGAAAATATTCTTAATCTGTGACTGAGTGATAATTAGGCCTATATTGTACAGACGTGACTTATAAAGTGAACATGTCCTACTTGTACTTTAGCAAAAACATTACTAAACATATGTTTTAATCAAAAGCAGTGAAGGAAACTTTTTTGAAACTGGAAAAAGCTATATACATTTGCGTATAAATTAACGAAAATAAAACAAAATGCATGGAAATAACGATGAATTTTTTATGTAAATAAATGTAAATTCTAAAAGGTGAAAGAACTGAAATATTTAGGCACAATAATTACAAATGAGAATAAAATGGACAAAGAAATTAACCACAGATTAAAGGCTGATTCACAATAAGCCGGAAACGGAAACGACAACGAGATCGAGAACGGAAATATTGTTAAAATAAATGTATTTAAATGTGAGCATTCACAATAGTTGATTGTGAATGCTCACACTTGAATACATTTATTTTAACATTATTTCCGCTCTCGTTTTCGTTGTCGTTTCCTTTCCCGGTTTATTGTGAACCAGCCTTAACTCTAGGCAACAGAAATATTTTTGACTTCATAAACAATTCAACTCCCGATACCTTAGTCTTCAAACAAAGACTAAAATTATATTATAAAACTCTTCTGAGACCTATTGTCACCTATGGCTGTGAAAACTGGACTTTAACAATAACATAAGAAAATAAACTTTTTAAGGAAAATATTAAGGAACATTTTTGGCCCTGTGTATGAAAATGGTAACTGCATATTAGAAATAATGATTAATTAAATTAGGCTTATGGTGACACGGATATACATAGTTAGAATAATTAAAACCTCAAGGCAGTGGCGGCTCGTGATAAAATATTATGTGTGTTCACAATTTTGTGGTTCCAAAATCGAAGAGAATTTGAAATCGTACGTTTAGTCTAATATGAAATGTCATGATTCCAATGTTTCACTATCGAAAAAAAAACTGTATATAAATTCAAAACAACATATAATAATAATAATAATAATAATAATAATAATAATAATAATAATAATAATAATGAACCTCAGTCTTTTTATTTCCAATTTTTCTTGGTAAGCCAGTTTACCCAGTTCTTTACTGTTCAAAATTACTTGAACAGAGCTCATTGTTTACTTTTGTTAAAAATGAATACATACCACGGTCTCGTTATTTACAAACGCGTGTGTTCAGTAATAAATTTTGATTCACAACACACTGATACACTATAGCCTATACCAGTACTGTAATCCCACTTGCATAGATTACTATAAATACATGCCAGTAAATATTATTCTTAAATATTATACACTGCCATACACATACTTAAAATCATACCACCGCCACAGTCAGCCAGCACGTGTTTGAAAGCCAAACTATGTTATTATGCCGACACTGAATTATAGTAATTCACAAACTACACTCTCGTAGCAGCACTGTACACATAAGTAAACGTTCCTACAGTCAGATGCTGACATCTACAGGCTATTAAATTTCCTCCTCGAGATATAGCACGTGAACGATAGGCATCGATGGACCTGACATCTGTAGGATAGATACTCATCATGTTCACTTAACGCTTTGTGCTCTTGACGAGTCATAAGCGGCCAGCTAAAGACAGTTTTCTCCCGCGCATGCGTGAAATTCCTGTAACCAACTCGAAAAGAGCACGGCTTGTACGTGAACGGATGTTGCCAAGTTTACATAAGAAGTTTATGCAAGATGCGGGAAGTTTAAAATACTCGATTCTGATATTATACATCCCCAATACGTCAATACGGTATCAAATAATAAAACTAGTCGTGCATTAATGGAAACAAGGTGTTCACGTGCTCTTGTGCTCTTATTGACGCACCGCCACTGCCTCAAGGATTAGGTCGCTGGAGCAACTTTACAAAGAAAAAGAGATGTATCCATGCCGTACATAAAATTAATTCAACAAAAATAGATGGCAAAAGAAGAATTGTACGACCTAACATTAGATGGCTGGATAGTGTTGAACAAAATTTTAAGGTATTTGGGAGTACAAGGATGGAAAGGGGAAGTAGAAGATAGAAACCAATAGAGGCGCATTGTACTCGTAGGAGCGCTCAAGGTCTGCAACAGGCTGTAGCACAAATAATAATGATGAGGAAAGATATGTTTTTCTGTTTTTCTATACGATATGCTTTAATAATTTTAACAGAAAATTGTAACATCCGGGTTATAGGAAGAAGTGACTTTTCTAATCATAATAATTTCTTAATAAACAACTGAAAAAAACTTTATCATTATCATCAACATCCGAAAAAAATAATGAAAACATCTCATTGATATGGCAAACAAATCTAGACACTAAGTAAGTCCTAAGGATGGCGAACAAATCACAAAAATTTGTATAAAATTTGTTATACAGTATCTATTAATCTCAGTATAAACTGGGACTTCTAATAATTATTATTATTATAATTTGACCGTGTTGTACAGTCTCAGAAACAAAAAGTGGCCCAGCTCTTGAAGCTCCTTACAGAGCACGATTCACACTACAATGATTTAACAACGGCTTTCAACGCAGTATTATTTGAATCGTATTACAGAAAGATACTTCACAACTAATGCAAAGAGAACGAGATTAATCTGAAAATAAGATAAAATTGATGTCTATGAGACATTATTAAAGCAACGCGATATAGTACAACAACCCCGATTACTACGATTCATCGTAAGCATTCCGATAGCTCTGTGCTAGCATGCTTGCTGGCACACCACAAAGTTCAGGGTTCGGATACTGTTGAAGAAAGAATTTTTTTAATTAATTATGCAGGTTAATGTCGTTTACCAACATTCTGTTTTACTGTAGATTTATAAATATTCATTTTAAGAATAGATAACATTTTTATCGCATCTTTTCAAAATTTCAAATGCCTTTCTGGTTATGACAACAATCGACGTAAAATGAATTTCAATAACTGTCAAAATGGTCTCGTGTGTACCATTGCTTTGGAGCACAGAGCATGCGCAATGCGCTGAATGTAGTAGCCTACTTGGAAAATTCAGGAGGATAATTTTTTCTGGAACTGTACATTTTTAGTATAGGCCTACGCTGTTCGCACAATAGTATGCAAAAGTCTCGTTTTAAGGTTAGTATCAGTACGTACAAAAAGATTCTACATAGAATCAGCATTGACTTAATCATTAGAGTTTAATTCCAAATCTGCAAATTGTATCAGCTTCTTTTGTTTCTGGCTAAGTGGAAAAGAAGGCCTGATGGCCTTAACTTCGCCAGAATAAATAAATATTATTATTATTTTGATAAAAACTAGCAACTAAACGCGTTACAGAACTGCATCTTTATGGGAATGGCACCATTACGCGCTGCCACATGAATTGTCCTTGTCACTGTAAGAATTTGCATAGTTAATTCACATTTGAGGTCTTCGAACTTTGCAAGGGAACGTGATGTCAGTGTATTAATTTCACTTTAAAAGTCTTAGTATTATGGAAATGTTACTAATTTTACTTTTATATTATGTGAAATATTAAGCAGAAGATTGTGACACCGGAAATGAATCCCTAGGCTCTAAAAAATTACTCGTTTTCAATACAACGAATATGTTTTCGTGAAACAGAAAAGTGGTATTTGTTATTCCTTTTCCGATGAAATATTAGATGGCTTTTATTCATATTCGTTACATTCAGTTTATTCGGAAAGCGTGTAGATACGTACGCCCATATGAAATATCAGAATTTTTATTACACAGAGATACGAAAAAGATTTACTTGAAATCGACGTCATAATTTCTTTGCCGTTTTAAAATTATTTTTTTCACTATGAGATAAACGCAGGACAATATATATTTTTTAGCTAAAATGCTAAATGCATTAGATACATACTACAACTAAGTAAAATACTTATCTAGTAGCTTCAATATAATAGTCACTGTTAGGCAAAAATTATTCCAATGAATAATTCTGCTAAAAAAGGACAGTAATATCACAGTCTAGTATATACAGTCACGAAGCTCAATACGTAGTAAATATGCATCCATAGATAGTTGCTAGCCACTAGGATCGCTACTATCGCCTCATCACAGACAATGCAAAATAGTAACTGCACAATCTATTGTTTCTAATACTCTCATAAACCCAAGCCTCGTGACTGTATATACTAGACTGTGATAATATGGTGTTATGTTTCCTAATGTACTTAGTTCAGACAATCAGTTTTTAAGAATAAAATATCAGATCTAAAACATCAGTTCAAAGCTTCATGTAGGTACAAAAATTGCCATGAGTTATATAAAGTTCGATATTTTAAAAGATACGTAAAAAGTTACAGTTTCACTATTCTTTTTGGTAGGTTATCCCGCAGATATCTTTGCGTTTACGACACGACTGTACTTAAATACTTAATAGGGCGTTCCTCGTAGCCGTCCTTTGTGCATACCTTCTCCACAACAGTCTTTATGTTGCGTGAATTAGTAATAAAGTACTACGTGTGTTAGACTTTTCCTTACTCATTTACAATTGTCCAACAGCAGCCATATTCTTTTGAATACTGCATAATGGTATTACACATGAAGAATTTGATTTCGATTGGTAACGTTCTGAAAACACATATTGTAAACGCGTTTGTAGTAGGTACGGTTTAGACTGTTGCGTAATGCTATCTCGGGAATAAATACAAAAAGAAAATTGTAATTAAGCAAGACGAGTTGCTTTAATGTAGTGTTAAAACTAGAGAAAGTTCATAAATCTCTGATGGGCTTACATACATACATTATTATTTTTATTTCCATTGATCGTAATATATGGCATGCAACAAATAAAATTGCATTTATAAACAAGTCAAAATCAATTAAAATGCAATTAATTGTAATATACGTATTATAAACATATAGTTTGTACAGAATATGTATAGTTGTAAAAAAAAGTGACTGCACTGGTGAACAGCGAATATATTCTGTCCACTTCGGATCATGGTGATGTTACACGATGCATACGCTTGTAAAATCGCACTTAAAGCGGGACGTCATACACATCTCATAGATACGAGTGACTGATTAACAAGCATACAGAATGCCAATACTTGCATTATTTTATAGACCTCACTTCTGAACATGATATCACTATAGGATTCTAAATTTTAAACTTTTGACTGTTAATACGTGCATAATTTTTAGGATTGAAACTGGTTATGTAACATCAAAGGATTTAAATAGTGTAGTCATCTTTAAAAGACCAATTTATAAACTTACAAATGTTTTATCACATGTTAATAAATGACTTAAAACCACACCTTATATCATTATATATTGGTTTTATATATGTTTTAATTTAGTTTATAATATGCACATATTATGTCTCTTGTATTTCACCTATGCTCAATTTGTCAATCTCCATCTCTCGATATGAAGATGATTGAATGTGAAATAACAGAAAATTGTTTCTGTATTAATTGATAAGTTGTAGACAAACTATAAAATAATGACTACTATATTATTACTAGGGGGCGGATGTTGATGACCTAAAAATCTACTTAAAATGATCATTAAAATGCTCTTAAATTAATGGAAAAATTACATAATTAAAAGAAAATGACATTTAAATATTATTCACCGTACTCGCACCACAACTTCTTAAAAATTAGTCACCTTGTTTCAATGACTGCCCTGCAAATCTCTGAGAGAGGAGGCAACTTCCTGGAATTTGGCTAAGATAAAGGAAAAGAACATGCAACAAAGTGAAGGTTTTAAGGAAAAACTATAGATTTTAATAAGGGTTTACAATGTGTTTCAATCGGGGTGGTCCATGTCAGTGCCTTCATTCTGTCTCCTCCTCCTTCCGCTCTTCACTTTTGTTATCAGATCTTCCAAATGAGAGTGTGTGAATGACAAAACAAATTGTGGGCGCAGCGTGCATTCTTGCAATCTTTGTGTTAAAAATACTGTCTACTACAGTAGACATCCCTTCCGAACCACGTCCTGTCCAGGACACGGTGAAAGTTTTCCCCCTTCTAAACACAAATTCTAAAGACACCCTCGTACCGACAAAAGGACAGTAGCAATCAAAGCCCTCACTTAAACAAAGCTTTTGTCAAGCGTTTTATATTACTTCCGTTGTGTGAAGTGAAGCCTTCAGTAAAATGAGGGATGGACTTTAGAATCTGTTCCAAACTATAAAACTCAAACTTCACTGTTATTCACTTATTCAGTAGGTAATTACTACTGGCCTATTTGGTTAGAAAATGATTTAACAGACCTATCGGTAAAGAAGAAAGTAAAATGCATTCCAAATGATCTAAAAGTTCTTCAAAGTATTAAAAATGACCAAAAAATGCCGAAAAAATATAAAAATGACCTAGGGCTATTAGTTCAAAAACGTCAAAAAATGCAATATAAGAATTTTTTTACGTTGATATTAACATAGAAAGGATTTATATATTAATAGGCACCCTCCTAATGTGAAAAATAAGAAGATAACTTTTCATCAACATCCGCCTCCTAATTATTACTTATGGTAAGTGTAAACATCTAATTTCATTTTCCTCAGAAAAAAGTGACAAGACGTAAGTTATCCTTGTATTTATGTATTTTCAGATTATATCCAAAAGCTGAAACTAAAATGTTATATTGCTACCAATATATTAAGGATCTTTAATTCACTACCTACATTATGCACAATAATATTTATCGAGTTGAACACGCTTATGGATCAAAATTATGTAAAAAATTTACAGGGTTCGCCAAAATGAAGTATCAACTTTAAAGGGGCAGTGGCACGCGAAAGGTTAAGAACCACTGGGCTACCGGTTTCATGTTATATCCTGCTAAACTCTTAAAAAATTAGCGTGAACAATGTGGGCACTTCCAAATTAAGTAAGTAGATTAAATAAATACAGCCGTTCCGCACGAGCGTGTAGAACTGTAGACAATTACAGTAATTACGTGGTTGAGGGCCTGAGGATGCCGTAGTCAAGTCTGCGCTATTTATAAACGAACAACCTTCACTGCTTGTCATGACAACATATGGTGGGCGAAAAGTGAGAGTACTCGAATGTAAGGCGGGATCGGGTCGAATTTTTTCAAGTATAACTGGATATTAATATCAAGAGGCCTATATTTTTTGGTACAGACGTTACCTCATAAAAGAGCAAAATATTTATTTATATTTTTTGTGTAATCTTGTATTACTAACAGCTGATAAAGTGCGCCATATCCATACGTGTTTGGATTTCTTAACTGGTTCAGAAATGTCTTTTTCTCAGACTAATTCAGATCTTACATAAATATAATATGATATCAATTTTACTTCGCAGCGTATTCTGGATAGTACGTATAAAGGTAGTATTGCCATTATATAAATTTAATGTGATAGTATTCTGTCAAATGCAGTGTACGACCTAAGCTAAAACAATGTACACTAAACTTGTTTACAGAGTTCAACATTGTCACATCATCATCTACATATTTGAGAAGAATTAAAAGTATTTAGCCTTAATGAAATAAAAATAAAATAGCAATAAGGTGCATTACATCGAATCAGGGACGATGCAAGAAGGGAGATTACCGGGTTTGAACCCTCCTCCCTCGAACTTTAAAAAAATGACATACTTAGATTTGAGTATTTTTTATCCATAATAGTTTTCCCTTCTGTAATTTTTCACTGTCAGAGTAACAAAATCTACATCGACATAAGGTATATTCAATTCAATTCAATTTATTTGGCCATTAGACATACAGTTTTAGGCTTCGTAAGAATACATTGAAAAACATATAAATACATTTTAAAAAACACTAATAATAGAAACAGTAAAATTTAAGTAATACAATGAAAACATGAAATAATTTGAAACTTTTAAATTGAAGAAAACTAACTAAATTGCAATTAAACTTATTTATTAAAATACAATTTCATACAAATTTGTGTTGAAAAACTCAGCAACAGAAAAAAAAAATTGTAACTAATCTAAATAACTTTATTTATTAAAAAACAATTTCGTGTGAATTTATGTTAAGAAACTCATCTACAGAGTAGAAAGGATTAATTAAAAGCCAATTATAAAATCTAGCTTTGAAACTATTGGTTGGTAACTTATAATATTGACTGGGAAGCTTATTATATAATTTCATCCCCATGACAGAAAAATTTGTACTAGTTTTATGTAAACTACAGTATGGAATATTAATTTGTTCACCATTTCTAATTTCATGATCATGTATATTGGCTATTAATGAGTAATTGTCTATATTTTGTCGAGTGTAAAGGACTAGGTCGTATGTATGTATGTATATATATATATATATATATATATATATATATATATATATAAAATTTATGACAGTTAATAACTGTGATTGTTTGAAAAGAGGTCGACAATGTTCAAGATAGTTTGGTTGACATAGAATTCTAATGGCTTTCTTTTGCAAAATCAAGACGCTCCCAATTTTGCTACCATTTCCCAAGAAAATTAAGGCGTACCTACTACTCCTCCTTCAATATAATTACAACAAAGCTATCTTCATTATAGAGAGACTATACCGCTTACTATGAGCTTGTAATAAAATGAAGCCGACACAATATTAAATTTAACTTGTTTGTTAAAAATTGAATATTATGCCTAGCCGTGAAAAAAATTACGTTTCAAAGATTTTGTAAGGATATTCATGAGTATGCTTTATTAGAACATAGTGTAACATTAATATAAATATACCGTAACATAATAATAATAATAATAATAATAATAATAATAATAATAGTACATAAAATTTAAAATGCCGATCATGTAAATTGTAAACAGTTTTAATAATGCCCCCTTAACAAAATTCTGCGTACGCCACTCCATCGAATTAAATATTCATGGTTATCCCAACAATTTAGTAACTATAAATAAATTGGTCGTAAGCAGAACGTGGAACATCTAAAGAAACGATAGCTTAAAATGTAGGCTCACACATTACTACACACAATAGATGGCTAACGCATGAAGAATGGCATTAGTGATCTTAGGTTTTTTTAGTTTGATTATTTAATGACGCTGTATCAACTACTAGGTAAGGAATAAACTGCATTATTCCAGCAGTCATGCAATTATTTAAAAATAATAAATAATTTATCAGCTTTAAATGGTGAATTTTCTGTTGCGTCTATCATCCTTAAGTGAAAAAAAATATATATAATTTTCGACGAAAAGAAACAGTATGCCTTTGGGGAAACTATAAAAACAAATATTAAAACTCAATGCTGAAACTAAGATTCCCTCAAACATTTCCAATTTACATTACAATATATCACTGTGTCTTGCATGTTGAAATTTCACACAGCTCAGAACCATCAGTTCAAAATTCTAACGAGATTCAATCTAAAGCAGGGCTGGGCATCGGGAGCTGAATCAGACTCTAAACGGGGACGCTTAATATTCATCCGTTCCTGAATCAACGCTGCGCGGTGTTCGGCGGGGAAGAAAGGGGATGAAGAGAAATCATATGGCTCCCCGTGAGAGAGTAGAATCCGCCCTTGCTGCCCAGCCCTGATCTAAAGTTTACGTATTTTTTTACTTGCTTTATTTAACGACGCTGTATCAACTACGAGGTTATTGGTGATGGAATTTGTGATAGTGAATGATATTTAGCGAGCTGTGGCCAAGGACTCACCATAGATTACCTGACTTTTGCCTTACGGATGGGGAAAATCTCGGAAAAGACCCAACCAGGTAATCACCTCAAGCGAGAATCGAATCTGCGCTCGAGTGCAACTCCTAATAGGCAGGCAAGCGTCTTAGCCAACTGAGTTACGACGATGGCTTATGGATGTTACTATTTGCTAACATATACTTTAATGTGCAACTGAAACTGATTCAATACGGTAACAGTAAACACAAATCACAACAAAATAATTGTTGAAAGAAACAGTTTCACGTCACATTAGCCTGTATACGAGTTATAAAGTTTTTATAGATAACTAATATGAAGGTTTAGTTAGACCCAATGAAGTTAGAAGTGGACTTAGGCCTGTTATGGACAGATAAGTTAAACGTTATCCTTTCTCCACAAAATATTCACGTTCTGAATAATTAGGAGAGCCATCATGTTCTGAACACATCTACAGACTGAATTGCTGGTTATATTGAAGAGAAATTGTGACAGCAGCATGCTATTTAATTTCGATTCTTAGCACTTCATCAAAATATCTGAGAAATCATAAAAAATCTCATGCTGTGCAGTGATGTTAAAATTTTTATAAACAAGATGTAGGTCTACTCTTCTCTTCATTTTTTATATTAGGAATGAAGGTGTATGAAAATGTACCTACTTAAATAAATATAATAAATAACTAAACAAACAGGCCTAAATGAATGATTTAACTGAACGTGAATATACAGTAGGCCTGTCTACAGATAGGCTATGTTAAATATTTTCTATTTTCAAAAATGAACACAAATGCTCCTGCATTAAAGTGACAGTCGTCCCCTATTTTCGGAGACTCCCTCATTTTCAATTATTGTTTTAGTAGGTATTTATGACGCTTTATCAACATCTCAGGTTATTTGGCGTCTGATTGAGATGAAGGTGTTAATGCCGGTGAAATGAGTCCGGGGTCCAGCACCGAAAGTTACCCAGCATTTGCTCATATTGGGTTGAGGGAAAACCCCGGGAAAAACCTCAACCAGGTAACTTGCCCTGTCCGGGAATCGAACCCGGGCCACCTGGTTTCGCGGCCAGACGCGCTGTTACTCCACAGGTGTGGACTTCAATTATTGTTCCTGGAGAATAATCGTCCCCGTTTTTTACATGAAAAACAATTTTGTTAACCGCAGTTTATTTCTGTTGCATTAACATTTTACTTGTAAATGGTAAGTATGATGGCGAAACTGTTGAGCTTTATCTAGATTTCTGTTGGACCAAAAAAGATCTGGTCACCCTGACCTACATACAAATCCTATGCTGGAGCAAACGCTTCCAATGAGATCTTTTCCTCCAAGTTTCAGCTCCTACAAACTTACGTAATATCCGAACAGACGTACGGTATGATGTAACGCTGAGACGAAAGAATCATAAAATAAATTCATAATACATTTTATACATTGAAATACATTAACATTTGAAAAATAAACTGTACTGTACTTCACTTATAAGTAACATAAACAATAATAAAATAGCCCTGTAGGACAATTAATTAGCTACAAACGATAAGAGCAAGGTTTTTACTGTTTACAGCATATCAGCTTTAATAAGGAAGATTACAGTAGACATATATATGGATCGCTGGAATAACTGCACAGTACATACAGGACCAATATGTAAAATAAGGTAATTTTTCGGAACAACTGCACTAATGAAGCCACATCTCCCCCCCTCCCCTACCAATTAACAACATAACATGCGACAGGTTCAGGACGAATTACTAGGGATGGTCCATTACCCTAGTATTGCGTCCTGGACCTATCGCATGTTACACTGGTAACAAATGGGAGTGGGGAGGAGTTATACTTCCTTTGTAGGTATGGAGAATTACTAAAATATCAATAATATTATTATGGTTTTTGTGAATTTACTAAAACGCAATAATTACTATTAAGAAAAAATGCACTGTAATTTGAAGAGCAAAAGTAAACAGAGAATGAACATCTAGGCCTACATTCTCTCTAGGCTTATTTGAGACTTAGGCCTATGTTACTCTAATTTTATTTTGACTTCATGTAAAGCCTACCGACGCAAACGCATTTCTCAGCTCTAAAATGTCAATACCTAATTTTCCTCAAGAAATCTGTAAAGTTAACCCAATAAATTAAAATACTGTAAGTAAAGGCGGTAAAGATTAATAAAAAAATGTACTCGGTCGATTGATTAAATCTTATGATGTGCAAGAGTAATTCGTTATGTTCTAGTAACATATACAGGTGTTGCTTTAGTAATACGAAAATCGCCATGAGACAATATCACGAACTCACATTCCCTCAGAACTGCGTTACGATGGCAACCTGCAAAATAAATTGATTCCATACTCGTTTACTATTAATTGGTAACAAAAATGTGCGTATTATTTGCAGTCTTGCTGAAAGCGCCAAAGAACTGACAGTTCCGTTATTAAAATCTCATCTATTCCACTTCAAATTAGCTTCCTAAATACAAACAAGATTTATTACCTGACTGAATACATTGCACAGCTTCTTTCGCAGACACCCACTTCGGATCTCGGTTTAGAGGTTGAGCTGGTTCTGGGCTGTACGTGTAGTAAGTTCTGGGTGTATTTCCCCTCGAAACAGTCACTGCAGCAGGCCCCCAGTACAGAGAAGCCCCAAGTCGTGATGACACTCTCACAACGGATGCCATTGCGATTCTATTGCTTCACGATCACGTATTATTCGAACACGACACTCAACCTCCAAACGTCTTATTCCGTTCAATCGCAGCAGGAGAACTTCCCTTCCTGCAGTAATAGGATGATAAGAGCGGAGGGCTAGGAGCAAAAAGGATAGATATCAAAAGGAACAAGCAAACGATTAACGCGCCATAGGCGAGAAAACTTGCAAAGCACAAACCGACCACATATGCTCAGTCGATTGGGAATTGCACATCAAAACATTTTGTAACAGTAATTACCGATACCGTATCAAGTATGATAGTAAGGGTTATGAAAAGCTAGGTTGTTTTATGAACTTTTACAGCCGCGTAAATAATGTTTAATTGATTATATTTAGTTGGATATTTAAAAAATATGTATAGTACGTAACAAAAATACGTAAGTTACTTACAAATGACTTTTGGAGAACCCGTAGGTTCATTGGCACCCTCACATAAGACCGCCATTGGTCCCTATCCTGGGCAATAGTCCCCACCATCACATCCCACTTCCCTCAAATCCATTTTAATATTATCCTCCCTTCTACGTCTTGGCTTTGGATGTTGGTGACCTAAAAATCTACATAAAATGATCAATAAAATGACCTTAAAGTAATGGAAAAATTACATGAAATTAAAAGAAAATGACATTTAAATATTATTCAAAGTACTCGCACATCAACTTCTTAAAAATTAGTCACCTTGTTTCAATGACTGCCCTGCAAATCTCTGAGAGAGGAGGCAACTTCTGGAATTTGACTAATATAAAGGAAAAGGACATGCAACAAAATGAAAGTTTTAAGGAAAAACTATAGATTTTAATGAGGGTTTGCAATATGTTTCAAATCAGGGGGTGGTCCATGTCAGTGACTTTATTCTCCCTGTCCTCTTCCTTGGGACTATTCACTTTGTTCCCAGACTTTCCAGATGAGGGAATGTGAATGACAAAACAAATTGTGAGCGCAGCATGCATTCTGTGTGTTAAAAATACTGTCTTCTGTGTTCTACAATACATCCCTTCCCAACCATATCGGGGACACAATGTCCTATTGTTCAGGAGGTGAAAGTTTTCACTCTTCCAAACATAAATTCTAAAGACACTATAGTACCGAAAAAAAAAAAAAAACCACAGTAGCGGTCAAGTCTTTATTTACACTGAGATGTTGTCAAGCATTTTATATGACTTCTGTTGTGAGATGAAGCCTTCAGTGGAATGACGGATGGACTTAGATTTGTTCCAAACTATAAAACTCAAACTTCATTGTTATGCACTTATTCAGTAAGTAATTACTAATGATCTATTTGCTTAGAAAAAGATTTAACAGGCCTTTCTGTAAAGAAGAGAGTAAAATGCATTCCAAATGATCTAAAAGTTCTTCAAGGTATTAAAAATGACCAAAAATGTCGAAAGAAATATGTTGTTGTTTTCTAATGCCAGGCGTTTGACAATAAAGTCATTTGACCTCTTGCACTCCAATATTTTTCAAAGATATTATCATGACCAGCCACTGAAGCACAGATTTTGAGGTGTTCCGAATCAATTTCTTGGTTTGAGTTGCACAATGGGCAGTTAGGGGACTGATATATTCCAATATAAAAATAACCTATTAGTTCAAAAAAGTAAAAATATGCAATATAAGAAATTAATTTTTTACTCTGATATTACCATAGAAAGAATTTTTATATTAACAGCATCATCCTAATGTGAAAAATAAGAAAATGACTTTTCTTCAACATCCGCCCCCTAATTATTAACGATCCCCCAAACTTTGTGTAGGTTCCATTTAATTGTTTCTCTTCCTATTTCCTATTATTTAATTACGATTTAACCTCCGCCTCCCCCCCCCCCCCCAAAATATACAAAGTTTGAGTCTTTTGCACATTTTTTTTACAGAAATGTTATATTTATGTTTCCACATTCTGCATTTTACCGTGAGGCCTCCTTCTTGCCTTTTATTTTCTTCCCTGAATAGTAACATTTCTGTGACGTGGGATGAATACTTAGCTAAATTAGTAGTTTAAATCAAATTCACGCATTTTTTTATTTTAGTAGCATGAATAAAATACAGTACATTATTGTTTCAGAATATCAAAGAAAAAAAAACAGAGGATACAGAAGGAGAACAAATAACGTACAAAATAAAAGTAAGAATATTAAAGTTCACTAATCTTAAAATAAACAAAACAACCACAACACAGTCATACATTAAGATGCTGATGCTATTCCATAATCACATTTCCATGTGAAAATAAAACACAAACATTTCTTCTTTAAAAAAAAAAAAAGACATATACAGTAACATAAAATAGTAATGTAAAACATGAAAAGCTTTTCTGACAAATTATACACAGAACTAAGTTCATTTATACATATTTTAAGAACTATATATCTAGGGGGCGGATGTTGATGACCTAAAAATCTACTTAAAATGATCATTAAAATGCCCTTAAACTAATGGAAAAATGACATAAAATTAAAAGAAAATGATATTTAAATATTATCCACCGTACTCGCACCACAACTTCTTAAAAATTAGCACCTTGTTGCAATGACTGCCCTGCAAATCTCGGAGAGAGGAGGCAACTTCCTGGAATTTAGAAAAGATAAAGGAAAAGAACATGCAACAAAATGAAGGTGATTAAAACGCTGCGAAATAGGAACAACATAAAACAGCGAATAAAATAGATCAAAGTAGATAAATAAAAACTTACTGTAATTCGTAAACAAGTCCTTATTTAAATATGTAAATCGTGAAAAAAGTTATTTAAGTATGTAAATCGTGAAAATAGTAATATACGTTACAAGAGCAGTATGTTGACGTTTTCATGGTCGAGGAAAAGATTGAAAAAGCGAAACGTAGTTGAGCTTTTTTAATTTCCGAGAACATGAAAACAAACATACCGCTCGTGTATCGTACATTATTTTGTGCGAAGATCGTTTATTACATACCTGAAAGACGATTTTCTAATTAGTTGCAATGAAAGCTCCATGTTGGTTTCTGTTTAATGGCGGCAACTTCGGAAAACCAAAATACCTTTCTTCAACATTGTTGCTATAAAATGTTTTCTGTGTTTACTATACTCCAGCAGGCCGCAATGTACGTCTGTCTTTTTTTCCCCCCAGTCTATAAATGCGAACTTAAAACAAACGGTAAGGTTATGTAATGATTTATTTTTCATTTTAATATTTTAACAATATTATTTATATAACATATTGCAGTAATAACATCCGCATCTGAAATCTTGTTGATTTTTTCACGGCTTCCTTAATGTTACTTGTATCAGGAATGCAATAAGTTTCGTGGAGTAGTAGACTTTACTTAATTTTTGCAAATATTTAAAAACAGTAATTAACATTGCAATTTAGGTGAAATTGCAGTGGTAAGTTTCCAATTTATAATTATTACTATGTTAAATGTCTCTAAAAATAATATGTTAAAAGCCTAAAGCAGTAAAATGAATGTCGCGCTTAAGCGGTAAGAAGAGGGAAATTGTTATGTGTGTTACGTTGGGAATCCTGAATGTGGTATTTCACAGTTACCGCGTATTGGTTCTGTGCGGAAAACAAGCAAATACGCACGATCTCGCACAAAAGTTATTAAAGTATATAAATCATGAAAAAAGTCGGTATTAATATTTAAAACTTTATAATTACTATTGAAGTACTTCTGTGTATAATAACCAAAACCCTAACATACCTAGCGTGGTGAAATAGGGGTTTTCACATTGGAAAATTAATAATAATAAACCAGGGTTGCCAAACGTCCTGGATTTTAATGGTGTGTCCTGTGTCCTGGATTGAGTTGAGTCATAAAGATTGGAAAAATACAATTTCTTGCTCATTTCTATAAAATTATGTTTAAAATTCCTTATTCATTTCTTCAAGACCTTGCCCAACCTTGTTCAACATTGCCAACACCATCTGGCACCTCCTATCAGGTTGTATTGAAATAAAAACGATAATACTATAGTATATATTAGATATTATGTAGTATTTCTATTCTTTACTCTGTTTGGAAGTTGATTTATTATTGATAGGATTTAAACACTGTGTCACGCATTTTTTCTGTATAGGTCAGGCTGTATTATTACATTATTTTTCCAGACTTTATCAAGGAAATTTCGTAATCTAGTAAAAATGTGAGAAACTTAAAAGTTTAGGCCCTATATAATTAATTGAAATACATAAAACAAATAAAATCAGTTGTATTATAAATTGAATTAATTCAAATGTGTAGTCACCTTAAAGGTATGCAGTATCATCACCTGTCCTGGATCCCTAACGAGAGAATCTGGCAACCCTGATTTAAACATGTAAACCATGAAGAAAAAATTTGAATTTAAACACTGAAATCACTTTTTAAAAATAGGTATTAAAATACTCAATCACCTACAGGCTTCCCCGGTATTTATAAGGCCTGTTATACACTAGGGCCCGGTTTCTTCAACCTTTGTTAAAATGCACCTAACATAGCGTTAATTAACTGTAAGTTAAAAGTATGAATTGCTGTTAAGAATATTGCGTTTCTTCGACTTTACATTTCACATTTTAACATTCTGTTTGTTAACTCTCTGTTAGGACCAGAGATTCTAGAGTTTAACCATAACCTAAAACCAAGTATAGATTCACTTCTGTTTTCTGAACTCTGACAATTGCGATTCTCGCTTGTTTCCGTTGTTTGATTCAGAGAGGATAGAAGTCTTTCTATTCTCTCAGGTTTGATTTCTGCTTCTTTCCTCGTCTGTATCACAGTAGCGTCACAGTCTACTATATACAGTCGTGAAGCTCAATACGTAACAAATATGCAAACATTAGGTAGTTGCTCACCACTAGGATCGCTAATATCGCCTCATTACAGGCAATGCAAAATAGTACCATCACAGTCTATTGTTTCTAGCACCCTCAAAACTCAAGCTTCGTGACTGTATATAGTAGACTGTGATAGCGTGGAGTGGCGTATTGGTATTGCTGTTATGAAATGGAAAACACTGGAACAAAAAGAAATCTTGGGACTAATTTCTCTTCGTTAGAAAGAAACCTTCTGCTGGAAATTATTTCGCTGTATAAACCAATTAATGAGAATAAACAAATAAACGGATAATGAGAATAAACAAATAAACGGATCTATGTTGAAAGCGAAAAGTGAGGTTTGGCAGAAAATCGCCTATACTTTGTATGAACTTCTGGCCTGTCAGATCACAGAAATCATCCCCTCTGTTTATGTATTCATGGATATCATTTTCTAAATAATCAAGATATATAAGTTCAGCATCTATCGCACCAGCCATATTGGATACTTCTATGCTAACAGAGAGTTAAATGATTTAACTGCTTGAAATTGGGCAGTTAAATTAACACAGGTTTTAACAGCCTGTTAGTACTAACAGTAGTTGAAGAAATGCTTCAACTGTTAAGTTGACAGTTAAAATGGAATAACACACTGTTATAATTTAACAAAGGTTGAAGAAACCGGGCCCAGGTGAAGAAAACTGTGACGTGAATAAAAAAAAAAAAACATTAGGTCTATGTTCATTTCTGCTCGACTGCCGAATTATCAAACTAGTCTTCGTTGTATACTCTTGCTGAAAATGTGGTAAATATCTTTTACACATTTCTTATTATAGTAGTGTGTAACAGACCTAAGCATTGAACATACGTAACACACAGATTTTCATTTTCCACAGCTGAGCAGCTATGCTTTCCACATGATAAAACATGAAAGACAAATCCATTTATGTACTTATTTTGAATATTTCATTGTCGAAAATAAAATAATGGAATTTCGTGACCAATGAATGAACGAGACTGTGATATTCTTAAAAAAAAATGTCAAATTCGTAAAAAAAAAAAGCAAAATTCGCGACAAATCGCATACAGAAGGACTCTCATTCACACTTATAAAAATTTTAACTCTTTGACTCAATTAGCAGAAATTCGTGAAAATCAGGTTCCCTAGTGTGCTGAATCATAACATCGTACCCCTAGAATAATACTATCATAACTACTAAAAGTTAATTTTGAGTAAATGCAAGATAAACATTTCAAAGTCATATGAAAAATCAGGATTACCAAGTATCAGTATCAGTCTTGTAGACTTTGCACTTGAACTTTGAGATAGGACAGTTCTACTGTTTCATAGAAGATTAATAAAGATTACAAATCTGTCTGTAACTCAAAATTCAATTTTTGGGAGTTATGACAGTATATTCCAGAGGTGCGATATGTAAATTCCCAATCCGGCATTTGCGTTTGTCACTGAAGGAAACCATAAAAAGCTCAGATTGGCTGGCCACAGGTTTGAACGCAGGGCCTTCGAAATGCCACCTTGTTCGGTACACCAGATGTTTTCATCTCATATGAAATAATAAAAGTCATTTTTATATAATTTAATCACGTGTCTTCTAAAATCTATGTTTAAAATAAACAAAAGAAAAATGGGAAAAATGTAGTGATGATGATGGAAATACATGTAGTGGTAGCAGCAGTATTTTATCTAAAGGTACGGTCACACGTCGCTACTTTTGTACTGCAGCTGCAAAAGTTGTGCGTCGTGTTCACACTTAAGCCAAAAGTAGCACGCTGCACACTACTTTTCGTGCTGTGCAACCTGAGTGCTGCAAAAGTTGCAACTGGAGGTTGCGAGTCTGTTCACACACCAGGCTCTACTTTTGCAGCCGCAGTCATGGTGCAGGTTTCCATCTCCGTGTTGACTTCTCAATATACATTTTGTGGTTATGTTCGCATTATTAATAAACTCATGCGAAAGCTTACTTATCTATTATTTGCTTTTCTGTCCTAACTAGTATTAAGAAATTGGCATTATTTTTACAATAAAGCTTTTAAAAACGCCTATATACTTAAATGATAACCAACAGCATATTCACGTAATCAATGTTGGCAACCCTCCTGTTTGAAACTACGCTACAGAAAATTAAAAAAGTGCATTATATCATCAGAAAATATGCTCAGACTGTGTTGTGCATTTAATAACTGTTACAAACAATTTATTTTCATCACATCTAACATTAAAATACATCCAAACAATAAAAATATCATTGGCACATATGGGTGGCAACACTGGTCGCAACTGCAGCAAAAGTTTCAACAAAACCGATATCAAAAATCGCTGCGGCTGCAACCCTGAGAACCCTGTTCGCGCAGCATGAAAAAGTAGCGAGCAGCAGGTTCGGCAGCCGCTACTTTTCGGGTTGCACAGTTGTTCACACGCCACAGTACGAGAGTTGCACAGTTTTTTGTACTGCATCGCTGCAAAAGTAGCGACGTGTGACCGTACCTTAACAATGCTTTCAAAAATAGACGTTATTCTGAGTCGAAATTCAGCAATGTGAGTGAGAAATGGCCAGTGTATTTTGCCTAGGGTCCTCCATCTGGGACAAGGTTGTTTTATATGCAATAAATTTACGACATGGAGTGTTCAGCTTTATTTCCCTCTCACAGCAAGCCATGCTAAGGATTTTATTGCCCTCGGCCAGATTTGAACTCACAAATCTTAGATCCAATGGCCAGTATAATCACCAAAGTTTTTTGTAAAAAATAAAAATTGCTCATCTGTTTATTTAATAAGTAAATATATAGTTTATAAAGTTTTAAGTGACACATCATCACAGGGCAGCATGACAGAGTGAATGATAATATGAATGGATGATATTATTTTACATTTGATATATACAAAGCATTTTTTATTAATTGTACCTGTAAATATATTAAAATGTAACATTTCAATTTAATATAGGTATGTAAAAATTATCAGTCTGAATATTATTTGGCAGAACAGTCATTGGCACCATTTCCAGAAGCTGCGAATGAGTTGAATTGCACTGTGTCTTTGCACTCGCTGCATCCTGGTACTGAGCTGTGTTTACAATTAACAGAGATGGGTGTGCCAGTATTGCTATCAGTTGATGTAACTGAACTGATATCAACGTCGCGTCTTAAAGTATTTGAACTATTACTTGTATTCACAGTTACAAAATTTTCACTATTTATATCTTCTTGCACAGGAAGATCATTGTTTTCAGGTACTTTATTTGTGTTCTTTCCAGCTGTGGTAATCTGCGTAGAACACAGAGGACATCTGTCTTGAATATAAAGCCACTTCTTGAGACATTGAGCATGAAAGAGGTGTTGGCACGGTGTTACACACGCTGTCTTCATTTCGAAGTAACATATGGCACAGACATCGTGTGAATGAGACTTGAGCTCATCTGCACTGGCACATGGTAATGAAAGAATCTTACGTGCTGCTTCACGTCTAAGGAGAAAACACCGCCATCCGGATTGTAAACGCTGGTACACATTAAAATAACAATGTACAGCCAATGCTGATCCATTCAGCCATGACCATGGACGTCCTTCTGAAGACAGTAACAGAGATTCATGGATTCCTTAAAAAAAAAAAAAAAAATATATTTATTTATTCATTCAGTCTAGTGGAGTTAAGGCCAGTAGGCCGTCTCTTCCACACCAATATATATACAATTATAAGTAAAACATACAGAAAGAACTAAAAAAAAAAATTAATAATTTTTAATCTACAATACTAATGGCAAAATTTAATTGACACAATCTACAAAAGAAATAATGGCATTTTAATCAGAACTGTCTGTCAGTTTACAAGCAAAACACATTAAGTAAAAAATATTATTCCTGAGAAAAAGGCATATATAATGCATGTGTATGCACTGAAAATTGGAAAATGAAATACACTTAAAGAGAAACAATTTACTAAAAATAATATTTTGAGGATTCAGTTTTGTAAGAAGAAAAACGCCCTTTTCTCAGAAGTAAAGAGATGGGTTTAGAAGTAAATTCCGAAAGGACAAAGTATATGATTATATCTCGTGACCAGAACATTGTACGAAATAGAAATATGTTGTTGTTGTTTTCTAATGCCAGGTGTTTGACAATAAAGTCATTTGACCTCTTGCACTCCAATATTTTTCAAAGATATTATCATGACCAGCCACTGAAGCACAGATTTTGAGGTGTTCTGAATCCATTTCTTGATTTGAGTTGCACAATGGGCAGTAAGGGGACTGATATATTCCAATTCTATGCAGGTGTTTGGCCAAACAGTCATGGCCTGTTGCCAATCTAAATGCAGCTACAGACGATTTTCGTGGTAAATCGGGAATTAACTGTGGATTATGATGCAGAGAGTTCCATTTTTTCCCTTGGGATTGAGTTATCAAATTTTGTTTGTTGAAGTCTAAGTATGTAGATTTAATAAATCTTTTCACAGAGTAATACATAGATTTAGTAACAGGTCTGTAAGTAGCAGTGCTGCCCTTCTTTGCTAAAGCATCCGCATTCTCATTTCCCAGGATTCCACAATGGGATGGTATCCATTGGAATACAATTCTTTTATTGAGTGATTTTAATTGAGAGAGCATTTTAGTTATTTCTGCTGTTTGAGATGAAGGTGTGTGTTTAGAGATGATTGATAGAATAGCTGCTTTGGAGTCTGACAATATAACTGCATTCCTAAATTTATTGATGTGACATAGAAGATTCCTGAGACTTTCACTTATTGCAATGATTTCACCATCAAAACTTGTTGTTCCATATTCAAGAGATCTATAAAGTGAGAAGAGACAGCACGTAACACCTGCACCGGCACCTTGTTCTCTGGAGATCAAGGATCCGTCGGTGTATAAATGAAGCCAGTTTTGTGGAGGGTACCTAATGTTAATTGTCTCTAAAGGCAATTGTTTCAGTATTTCAATGTTTACTTCTGATTTCAGTATTTCTTCTGTTAAATTTAGATTATATTCTATATTTAATAGAGTTAAAGGGTTTGGTTTAATTTGTAAGTTTTCTTTTAAATTCGGGATATTGATTTTCTGTTTTAATTCTTGAACAATGGATATGAAACTTTTTTGAGTTTTCAATCTACAGAGAGGACTGTATGAATGCCAATTGTTTCCTGGTAATCTGATAAGTTTTTCATATTGAATCAGTGCTTTTTCTTCTATTGTCATTTTGATGCTGTTAATATTAGTGAGGAATCTTATAGAATCTATTGGAGTTGTTTTGATTCCACCAGTAATGAGTCTGAGAGCTTGGTTTTGAACATATTCTATGTCGTTTATGAAAGGTGAAGTAATTAAAATTTCTCCGCAGTATGTCAGCACTGGCTGTATAAACATTTTGTATGTAGTGTTCAAAGTATTCCTAGAGCATCCCCATTTCTTTCTTGCTAGTCTTTTTAGAAGGGAGAATCTTTTACGAGCTTTTCCAGAAATGTATTTCAAATGGTTGCTCCATGTTAACTTACTATCGAAAATAACTCCAAGATATTTGGATTCATAAGTCCTAGGAAGGTGTTGGCCATTGTATTGGACATTGAATTCTCTTTCTTTTTCACCGAGTGAAAATATTTGGTAGTTACTTGTGCTTAAATTGAGTGTCATCAAATTTGATGTATTCCATTCATGTAGTTTATTTAGAGCTTTAAGAGCAGAATTTTGTCTCTATGTCTGTAAGATCCAGAAGTCCACAAAACTATATCATCTGCAAATAGTGCTGTTTTCATGTTTGATTCCTCTAATAGGGAGGGTAAGTCATTTATATAAATATTGAATAAAGTTGTGCTGAGGACAGTGCCCTGAGGTAGATCTCGATATGTTTGTCTGTAACTAGACAGTGAGTTATTGAATTTAGTGGCAATGAATCTTTGACTAAGGAATTCTGATATCCATCTGAACATATTGCTGGAGATACCTAATTTCTGGAGTTTTAGTAATAATTTATTTCTCCAAACAGAGTCATATGCTAACTGAAAGTCAATAAATATTGTCAAGGTATCTTCTTTCTTGTTAAAACTGTCTTTTATTTCTTGGTCGAGGCGTATGACTTGTTCATTGGTAGAGTGTAGTTGTCGAAAACCGGCTTGTCTTGGTGATAAAGGATTTTGGGATTCTAAATACCAAGTTAACCTGTTGGAGATCATGGACTCCATGGTTTTTGCTATCATGCTTAATAGTGCTATTGGTCGATAACTATTAACACCATGAGCAGGTTTCCCTTTTTTGTAAATTGGTACAATGATTGTTTTTTTCCAAGCTGCAGGAATTGAGGTGTTCCATGATAAATTGAAAATGGATAAAAGTACAGACTTGGCTTTTCCCCCCAGATGTTTAAAAAATTCGGAATGAATGTTGTCGGGGCCAAGAGATTTCTTGGTTTTTAAATTTTGTATAGCTAGAGTTAATTCTTTGGAAGTAAAATTTTGATGAAATATTTCAGGTTTTGTACTAGTAATATTGTTTTTATTATTTTTATGTAATTCTCTTTTGATAAATTTGTCAGTTTTTTTGATATTGGGATGTAATCTGTGAGAGTCTGAGTAGTGTTTATTAAATGCGTTTGCTATATCCCTACTATCTGTTAGTGTTTTGTTATTATGAATAATAGGTTGGCTAGTATTTTCCTGTGTATTGGAAATATTCTTCAGAAATTTATATGTTTTAGCGCTATCGGTTCTGTAATTAATATTTTCAATAAATTTATTGAAACTGTTCTTTTTGCTGTTATGATTGCTTTTTTAAGAATGGCAGTCTTCTTCCTCCAATCTTGAGTATCTTCTGGTGTTTTGCTATGTTCTGCTTTGGTTCTTGCTTTATCTCTATCTTGTTTCAATAAATTCAGGTTTTCTGTCCAGAATGGGGTATATTTTTTGGTTTTCCTCGTGGAATGTGCTTTTTGCAATTTTAAGAAGAGATTCACAGAAATATTTGTTCAATCTATCTGAGTTTGTATTTTCCATTAGTGGTGTGTTGACCATGAGGTGTTCGTCGAGTTCTGTTGTAAATAGTTTCCAATTAGCTTTCTTAAAGTTCCATGTTGTTTTGTTATTGGAGGTTCTTTTCTTCGGTTTTGGTGGAGATGGATAGAAGCAATGATGACTCTATGGCCAGATCCAGGGTCTTCAATTATTTTTTCTTGGTTTCGTGATGGATATCTGATGTTACTAGTAATAAGTCTGGATTTGTACCAGAACCAGAATAATGAATGAAAGTAGGGGATCTTCTTTTTCTGTAGACAAGTTCTGCGGTTGTAGTATTTAGGAGGTCCATGATCATTTTTCCAGGTTGGTTTACATTATCGTAGTCCCAAAGTTGGGAGTGGGCTTTAAAGTCACCAATTATGATAGTTTTAGGTTGTATATCAAACAAAGTTAGATCAAGGGGATTATTAGGTGGGTTATAGGCACTGTAGATTTTGAAATGTTGTTGATTTTTCCATAATTCAATTTTTATTAGTTCTAATTTGTCTTGATTATCCATTTCTTTTATGATTTGAAAATTTGTAATTAATTTCTTTGATGTATCTGCGAGAATTCCACTACTGATCTGTCTACCTTTGGGTAACAGTTTTATATTAAAACCTTTAAAATTAAAATATTTTAATTGGTCAGCATTAAGGTTTGCTTCTTGAATAAGGAAGATATCTATATTATTATCTGAGAGTATATTGGCTAGTTCAGTCTTCTTGGCTGATGTTATACCGCCAGCAATCCATTGTAAGATGTTTAGTTGATTCTGTACCATTAAAGTAGTCCCCGCCCGGAGATCCGATTGGGGGACTATTTTACCTCCGGATAATTTTACCTTAATGGTACTCATTTCATATTGGAGTTAAATGGCAAGTTGTAGCCGATTTAAGTGAACACCATATTTTAACGTTTTGGTGGCTACTTCATTCACACACAACCCCCAGAATGTCTGGAGGACCACACCTGCTGTTGGTCGACGGGTCCACTGGACCTAGCTGGGAGATCTTGTTGATCACCAGCTTTCCCTCCTTAGGCCACTGGAGGATGATTTTAGTGCCATAGCAGGTCAGCACTAGGAACAGAAAAGTAGAAAGAGGAGAAAGGAAAGGGAAATGAACCCCTAGGCCTCGAATGCTCTAATGCCGTCGGGGTTGAAGAAAGTAAGAGTTCAGTCAGAGTACTGGATAGGAAAGGGCAAAGAGGGAATTAGGTACTGGATAGAGGAAAATTATACCAAATTCAGTCAATAACTCATCAAGCTGACCAGTGCTAATGGATGAGTAACCCCTCCCTTTAGTTCAGCTTGTAAAATTATGCTTACTAACAGCTGCACCACGGGAAGGTAGGGAAGGGACATTGGGTATTTGTCCAGGTTGGTTCCTTAAAGCCTTCAATGGGAAGGATTAATGCCTCCCCCTGTATCCGACAGATACCCTTTTGCAGCCAATAGAAATATAAAAACTGGAAATTTATCCTTTGAAGAGATGGAAAAATTCAAATATCTTGGAGCAACAGTAACAAATCTAAATGACACTTGAGACGAAATTAAACGCAGAATAAATATGGGAAATGCCTGTTATTATTTGGCTGAGAAGCTTTTTTGTCATTCAGTCTGCTCTCAAGAAAGCTGAAAGTTAGAATTTATAAAACAATTACATTACTGGTTCTTCTGTATGGCTGTGAAACTTGGACTCACACTTTGAGAGAGGAACAGAATGTTCGAGAATAAGGTGCTTAGGAAAATATTTGGAGCTAGGAGGAATGAAGTTACAGGAGGATGGAGAAAGATGCACAATGCAGAACTGCATACATTGTATTCCTCATTTGATATAATTAGGAACATTAAATCCAGACGTACGAGATGGGCAGGTCACGTAGCACATATGGTGAATCCAGACATGCATATAGAGTGTTAGTTGGGAGACAGAAGGGGAAAAAAGACCTTTGGGAAGGCCAAGACGTAGATGGGAGGATAATATTAAAATGGATTTGAAGGACGTGGGATATAATGGTAGAGACTGGATTAATCTTGCTCAGGATAGGGATCGAAGGTGGGCTTATGTGAGGGCGGCAATGAACGTCCGAGTTCTCTAAAAGCCGTAAGTAATATTCTTGACTTAATGTGTTTTACAAAATGAATATTTCTAAATTTGTTTATTTCCGTCAAATTACTTATCTTTTATTATAAACTATCAACCCATTTTTATGTCGTAATTTAATGGCTTGATGGTTTATAATAAAAGATAAGTAATTTGAAGGAAATAAATATAGTATACTGATTTTGTAATGTTTATAATTATCAGACCAAATCTGTCTTTGAAAAAAAAATTTATGTGTTATAATTATGTATTTGCAAATTCAAATTAAAGATAATAAAAGAGTTAATAATATACAACACAATTTAATTGTTATGAAAACTGGCAACTTATTAAAACTCGAATTCATGCAATAAAATGCCTTTTTCTAATTTAGTTTTAAATTGTAATAATGTCTAAATGCATATAGAGTGTTAGTTGAAAGGCGACAAGGAAAAAGACCTTTGGGGAGGCCATCTACAGATGGGAAAATAATATAAAAATGGATTTGAGGGAGGTAGAATATGATGGTAGAGACTGGATTGATCTTGCTCAGGATAGGGATCGATGGCAGGCTTATGTGAGGGCAGCAATGAACCTCTGGGTTCCTTAAAAGCCATTTGTAAGTAAGTAAATAATAATGTCTGGCAATCCCTGACGTCACTAGGTAAATAATTCCAGAAATGATTGTGAAGGATGATGACAAAGAAACAACTGGTGCTGATTGTGAGTTGTTGCGAGGAACTGAAGCCATAATGCTAGATAATAAGTAGTAGAAGTATGTCGAATTTTGAATAGAAGTGACAGAGAATATATGATTCTTATTTTCCTCAAATGAATTCACGAGAGTAATTTGAGAGACAGTGTTACATGGTCCAATTTTTTAGTATTACAGACAAATCGTATACATGCATTATTAACCTGTTGCAATCTGTCAGCTACATAGGTATTTAGACTAGCTAACAAAGAATGGCAGTCATTGAAATGGGGCATCACAAGTGTTTGAATAAGGTTCTTTTATTTTAATGACATAAAGGTACTGACCTGATCCAACGACAAACACTGCTACTACGAACTCCAGAACACGAATAATGGCACGAGTGAAATATACATTATCGTCTAAAGACTCCCAACTACAGTCCTTCTGCAGTGCATCATACATGAAGAGTCCATATATAATCAACGCACCTAATACCTGAAGAGAAAAAAGTACAGTTAGCGGAATATAAATGTACAATGAATGCTTTATGTTTCATCTGTCAGAAACAAGATTCCAACAGAAGATCTTCACAACTATTCTCAGTAAATAAAGGAAATGAGTGTAATTACATAATGTATTTTTCTATGTAGAACGTATTCACGTCATATGATATGATGAAAAGGAAATTTGTTCTTCCTTCTTCATGACGAAAATTATTTTCTCTTCTAAAGAAGGAACATAAATTATAAAATCTGATATTTTATGTTTCATTAATTCCTCTAATCTGATCTTATATTGTACTTAAAATTCTCTAACAGTAGCCAAGACACTAATCCTACATGCTGGATATTCTTTATTTCCTTTATTTTTTATATAAAGCACTGATGTATGACAATTTCCAATCAGATGAAATTTGATCGCCCTCTATTACCTTGTTAAATAGTTTAGGTAATATTTTTATAGGCCTAATATTTAGTACTCCATATTTAACCCTCCAGTACTCACGTGGGGGACACCTGCCAACCAGTGTGTTTGTTTTCATTGTTGTATTTTCTAGAAAGGGTTTACAACCGTGAGGGTTTAGGTACCTTCAAACCAAGCTCACATAATAATATTCTTAAGTTTCTGTCTTGAAGTTTCTCGTATAACTTGTGTAGCTAAGGTTTTATTCTTCTGGATGACAACTGTCAATGACGCGATTTTTTACATTATGGTTTCTGCAAAGTTTCAGTAAGTATTCATTATCACTTTTGTGAGTTATATACTATATCCTTAGGGGTAATTTGTTCTATTGACCTTCGAAGGATTGTATATCTACGTTTATCAAAATCCTTCAGAGATTAGAAGACATTCTCAAGTATTACTGGGAATTCAAATCCGCTATGCCAGCCCCAGAACAAAGGAATGGATCCAGGGGTCGTTGTTACCAATTTTGTGCGTCTCGAGACAGAACGACTAGAAATGGTGTGTGAAATGTTAAAAATGAACATGTGCCGACCATTTGAAGGATATCTGTGTAAATTACTTGTAAATAACTAGGTATCGTAAAGACATGTCTATAGAAAGCATTCAGGAATAAAGACTTTTGAAGGATAATCCAAGGACAAGCTATTCAGGTATTATTGTATAGAAAGATTTTCACAACAAAGCAAGCATTATAACGTGTTTCCAGGGTTAATTTTGTGGGTAAATGTAGAAAGTATTTGAAATTTACACCTCAGAACAATAAGTGAGTTATCGACCAAATGTGGCATTTTCGGATTTTCAAACTTTCTTACTATTCCTGCCTCATAGAATCAGAATCTGTGATTTGTTCTCTCATAAACCCATTTGTAGTATTAGAAGTTCATGTAATATGCTGTTCCAAAAAATAAAATGAATAGAAACTTTGTTTTTGCTGTCTTGAAAAGTTGCCTTTTGGTTCATAACCAACTAATTGTACTGAGATCTTCAATGACCTATCAATAGTTATAAATAAATTAATTCTGTTTCAAGACTGTTTTTATATTTATTTTAAAATATCCGTAATAACCATTGATATTGGAAAGAATGTTCAAATTCATTCCCTAAAGCAAGAATATAACTTGGGTGACAGCTGTCCCCACACGACTGAATACATTACGAAAAAGTTGTTGTTGTTTTCTAATGCCAGGCGTTTGACAATAAAGTCATTTGACCTCTTGCACTCCAATATTTTTCAAAGATATTATCATGGTCAGCCACTAAAGCACAGATTTTGAAGTGTTCCGAATCCATTTCTTGGTTTGAGTTGCACAATGGGCAGTTAGGGGACTGATATATTCCAATTCTATGCAGGTGTTTGGCCAAACAATCATGGCCTGTTGCCAATCTAAATGCAGCTACAGACGATTTTCGTGGTAAATCAGGAATTAACTGTGGGTTATGATGCAGAGAGTTCCATTTTTTCCCTTGTGATTGTGTTATCAAATGTTGCTTGTTGAAGTCTAAGTATGTAGATTTAATAAATCTTTTCACAGAGTAATACGTAGATTTAGTAACAGGTCTGTAAGTAGCACTGCTGCCCTTCTTTGCTAATGCATCCGCATTCTCGTTTCCCAGGATTCCACAGTGGGATGGTATCCATTGGAATACAATTCTTTTATTGAGTGATATTAATTGAGAGAGCATTTTAGTTATTTCTGCTGTTTGAGATGAAGGTGTGTGTTTAGAGACTATTGATAGAATAGCTGCTTTGGAGTCTGACAATATAACTGCATTCTTAAATTTATTGAGTGCTGAAGGGTTAATTAATGGAGATCCATTTATAAGTTGAGAGTAGTCACTGACAATAACATCTGATACAAACACGAGCATCCTTTCCAAATGTCCAAGCAATTTCTCTCGATATTATTTATGTCAATGTTAACAAATGTTAAATTTAAGACATACCTGAACAGAAGTGAGAGTACATGTCGAGATAATCACAAGAGTCCATAAATCAATCTCGAATAGTTGGCAGAGAAAGAACGTCATGTACAGTGGGAACACCAGAAGAAAGAGAGACACTGTAAGAATCCTGACATGACGGAGGACAGAATGCGAGTGTGATGCACTTAGAGCCAGCATTATGGGTTCCACTATCTCATGCATGGATTGCACTAGTGAACCCACAACAATGAATAAGATTATACACATGGCACCCATTCGTTGAGGCATAGGCAAGTCCACCAATCCTGTTTGTAGAGCGAAAAGTGCCATTGCTATTCCCTCAGATATGCCAGCCCGTTCTAATTCTCTGTCTAAGAGATGTGCACTAGTACCTGGAATGAGAACCATAAAAAACTAGTGTCAATGATACTTTTCACAACAATTCACTTCCTTTTTCATATTGCAAATTATATTAGCTACAGATCGGCACAATATGAAGAAAATGTTTGGAAAATATGACATTTATTTTGACAAAATATGAAATCAGCATACCGTAATTTCCCATGACTATAATCCATGATACAACCAGCGAATAGGGATTATAAAGAATGGACACTGAGCAATTTTCCTGTGTTTTGTTTCTCTGTGTGCAGCGTTTAGTTCCACTTTCAAGCTCTAGAGGTTAGTGTAATCGAGCATACGCTAAGATAATAATTGAGAATAGAATTGAGACACAGCATCCAAACATCGCCTATCTTATTGCATAATCCAGTAACACTTTGCTTCAAATATATTCAAGCTAACAGCTTTTCCTTATTTCTCAGTGACAAACTAGTTGTAATAATAATATTTTATATTTCAGATATAATAAATTATATTATAAAATAATATAATAAATTAAAAAAATAATATAATGCATTATAAAATTAAGTATCGAATTCGTTTAATATTTGTATATAATATAATTATAGGTATATGATTTTACTTCTTGTAAGAGTTTTGTTTTTCCATTTTCAGCGCTATCAAATCATTACATATTTTAATTGTTGTTGGGGTCAATGTCTCATCTCTCATTATAAAGGAACTCTAAAGTCTAGACATTACAGTTAATGACGGATTTATTATTTTATGGATTTAATTTATTTTATTTCAGTACATAATGTACCTAGATGTATTAATTATATGTGTTATATTTCCGCTGTGTCGACTGCTAGCTGGTGTGATGTCAGCGCCAACTCTAGGGAGAAAGCAGAATCTCACGCTTTAGTTGGCTTGAAGGTCATTGAAATCAGTCCGGCTACATCAAAGGTACCGACGCGAAGTGTCCATTCTTTATAATCCCTATTCGCTGATACAACCATTCAAAGAACATTGTAGAAGTATCATAGACTGTTCATAGACAGCTGCAGAGACTTGACTTCAAACTTCAGTACAGCAAAAATGTGGATAAACGAGGTACTACGTTACAGAGTGAAAAATTTGAATGGTTGTATCGTGGATGATAACTATGGAAAATTACAGTAATGAAATATCTTATTTCCTAAAACATTTCGAGCATGTTTACACCATTATTTATAAAATAAGCCTTTCAAAATTCATAATTTTGCTTATAATAGGCTACAAAATAAGATAAAATAAAATAATATAAAATAAATCTGCATAATTAAACAATTTTAAGCATCATTAACTCCTTACCTGAGTGTAAGAAATAAGGAACTAAATTTTTTTACACTGAAGAGAAAAAAACATTCTTGTAATGGCTGGACTCAACACTGGTTACAATAAAACACAAGAAACTTCTTTCCTGGCAAAATATTATACTTTCCGTCAATTAATATTGTTCGTACAATGAAAAATCCACAAGTTGCAGAAAGAGGAAAAATTATGTAGGCAGCAAAATTGATGGTTAAAACCCATTTAAAACATTAATTTACACGTATATAAGTAGATTGGCAACACTGAAACGACTCACTGGATTCGAGAGAATAGACAAAGGTGGAATAGAAACCACTTGTCTTATCTTGTCTCAGCATCTCGAATTCATTGTTACTATGAGTGCAATGACTCTAAAGGGAATTTTGAGATTTCACTTGCCATTGCAAGTCCTGAATATTGGTGGAATGGGTGGCTAGGTTTTTTCAAATGTTTCTTGGAAAACATCTCTATTGTCTCCTATAATATCTGGAAAGCCCGGTTCAATGGTAGTTATAGAAATATTAATGGGGGGGCAGGAGAAGGGAGAAACATACAAGAATATGAAAAAAAAAATTAGGACATGAACATTTTACCAGACACTGTTGTTGTTTAGTCAACTGTCCGAAGACAGGTCTGAATCTCACAAGTAACACCAAGAAGACACCACTTATGAGGTAACAAGGCCAAGATGTAATAGGGTAGGGTGGCCAGTTCCTTTGCTCCTTCACTGTATATATTGCTGACTAACTACATATTACACTAACCAGACTTCAGATGTACACAAACAATTATTCTTCCTCTGACACATATCGTCAAGTGAGATGTACTGTCTGAGCCTACTATAGCATCATGATTCTTTGTATCTCGCCATATTGCATGACAGTGCCATCTTTGAATGCATTATTCCTATTGTCCTTTCCATTGGCTAGATATACGAGGCAGCATGGAGAGGGAGAACAGGTTTCATTGGAACTACCGGCAGACAGGCAGTTTACCCAGAAAACTCGCTTGGTAGGGGCAACGTCATCTGCAAACTTACTCAGGAACTTGCATCATATACGATATACTCTCTAGAAAGTTTATTCAGGAAACCAGGAGGGTACAGACAAGATCGTTTCTTTATATATTTGATAAAATTGGAGGCATACATAACTTTGGTATTATAGATTTTGTGAATTTCGTAACTGGATTTCATTTACGATAAGACTGTTAATGCATACTGGGAACTGTATAGATATACGATTTTTTTTTTTTAAATTTTACTTGGTTATTTAATGACGCTGTATCAACTACGATATTATTTAGCATCGATGGGATTAATGATAGCAAGATGAGGCCGAGGATTCGCCATAGATTACCTGACATTTGCCTTATGGTTGGGAAAACCTCGGAAAAAACCCAACCAGGTAATCAGCCCAAGTGGGACTCGAACATGTGCCTGAACGCAACTCCGGATCGGCAGGCAAGCGTCTTAGCCGACTGAGCTACGCCAGTGGCTTAAATATATGACGTATTAAGTTTGTGTAGCGAGTTTATTTAGCTTCCAGAGATATTAACTCGTGGAATATTCTGGAAGGTATATTGGTTCGAATTCCTGGTCGCCGTGGTTATGTTGTGGGACTATGTGAAACGGGGTGAATTGTAGGTCGCCTTGGTTATTTAGCGAGATTATATGAAGTGGATTTGCTGGTGATTGTATTTTACGTCGCGTGTATAGGTTACGCGAATTCTTTGGTGAAAATTTACGTCGTATTGGGATTTTGTGATAATATTCGAGAACATTGCTAATGAGCATGAAATGTGGATATTGCAACGGAAGTATGTCTAGTTTCCAAAGGTTAGATCGGTTGCATGGGTTAGAGCATACGTCTGATATTTATTCCTCTCCCTCTCAAACAAAGATAAGCTTAAATAAATTAAAGAGGAACATTATTGTTACATACTACAAAAACAACAGCAACCACCACCAAAGGCAACAAAATCAGAGCAACCACTCCAAAAAAGTGAGGGTGAAAACAATGATAAATATAAGAAAAAAGGAAGTAAAAACGAAAGAAGTAGGGGATAATCTCAAACTCAATACTTGTGCTAAATACTACTTAAAAACAAGTGCAACAAGTCAACATAAAGAACAGTTTTTAGAAGCTACATAAGAAGGCAGTTATTTTAAGTCATATCTAAATTCTTGTGCAGATAAAATGGATTGCATGAGTGTCCAGATTGACTCCCAGCTGGGAATATGTATATTACAGTGAAACCTCGATAAGACGCGCAAGCTTATTACGCTATCCCATGTAATAAGCTTTTTTTTTGTCCGGTCCCTGCACATTTCACATATAACGCCTTTATAAAATACCCCGTTTGTTGTGCTCAAGTCCTGCATAATACGCTGTTTTTGTGGAATATTTTCGATATAATTTTCAGCAATGTACTGTAACAGCAATGAAACATTTTGGCCATTGAACTAAATGGTGCCATTAACCTGAAAAATACTGGTATTCAACCCTTTACATGCGCACTTAAACCTTCATACTGTACAATACCCCACCCTTTGTTATGCTCTCTTATTCGACTCTTTACCTGCACATTTAAAGTCTACATACAGTTACAATACCTCACCCTCTTGCTAACCCTCTCTCTCCCAAACAACATTCCTCACTCGGCCGTAATAAAATGCTGGAAATTTTTTCTGGTCAGTCTGTTGTCCTTTAATGTATTGAAGTGTTTGTGAGTGTGATTACAATGAGTGTTAAACGAAACGCACTTTCTGTATCGGAAAAATTGGAAGTACGATGAAAACATTATTCTTAATCAGAAACAACTCTCTGATTCATTAGGAATCCCATCATCGACATTAAGAATGAAAATAAAAATTGCAACTCAATGGGGTGGAAGTACAAAAATTAATCTTAGTCCGTTAAATTTACTACAAAAACGAATAATTAAAATTTGTTTGAAGAAACGTTTCGATTATCCAACTAAATTAATTTATTCTGAATTTAATGCATTTAATATTGAACAAATTTATAAGTATACGCTGTTAAAATTATATCATAAAAATCGCAATAAGTTTGTATTACAGACACACAATTATGACACAAGGCGAAATATTAATTCAACATTAGTAGAACCTAAATGTCTCGCATCTGCTGGTCTAAAGCATAGCATAAATTTTGGCCCTTTGTACAATACTTTAACTAAATTACACCCAGAACTTCTAACATGTAACACTAACATATAACAAGAAAATTAGAAACGTGTTAATATCTTCAATTTGATTAAATAAATTTATAGCCTATGTGTATGAATTAATCAACCTATATTATATTTGTATTCTATAATTTTGAAATATATATTAGTCCTACTTTTCACGTGCGAATTCTTCTCTAGTGTTTAATATTATATTATATAATTCCATTGCCACTGTAATTATATTTTAGTTCCTATTTTATTTTACTTATTTATTATTATTATTTTTTTTTTTATTTTAATATTATATCTGAACTGCGACTGCACGAGCGCTGCTCATTCGGTCTCAAATTTTGAATACTACTGTATCTTCTTTTTATATTGCTTGTACTATTTTATTTCTATTTCTCTTGTTTGTTTTTTTAATTATATTCTTTATTCTATATATTTAAATTTAAATAAATAAATCACTGCAGCCATGATGTCTGGAGGATGCCAAAGCAGTAAAGACTTATAAAAGAAGAAGAGAGACAGGAAGATAGGTGGAAAGAAATGAAGGAAACAAAGAAAAAAGGAAGAGAAATGATTGAAAAGAAGGATGAAAAGTGGCAGAGAGGAAGAGAAATAACTGAGAATTATAAAAGTGAGAAGAAAGGAAGGAAGGAAGAACAGGTCCATTTATTTTACTTTGTATGTTAAAAGAATTCAGAATCATCTGCTTGTATATACCCTATGTAAAACTTAAGATGCATGAATTTAATATTTAAAATTAAATTATAACTGAAATAAAGCCTTCTTAATTCTCTAAAAATTCTGCCATATAACTTAGTTGTAGTTTTTCAAATAAGGCCTGGACCACAAGCATCAGGTTCTCCATTCTTTTACAAACGTGCTCTTTTAAAGTTTAATGCTACAGCGTGAGTTATAAAACACAAAGAAGCAGGTGAGCAAAAACTACTCAGAAAAATAAAGTGCTTCAAAAGAAGAAGCAAACTGATATGTACTACGAACATTGTTCTCGGAGTTGCTGGCACAAATGTTGATGCAAAATAAATGTTTTCCAAGAAAACTTCTCTGTAAAAGGAGCTACAATATTAGATGTCGTAAATTAATGCAAAATTTAAAACAATGATTGTTGCAAGCACCAGTTTAAAAATAATTCCAATATGAACTTATCTTCTCACCTTGAAGCAGAATGACAAGAAATATCTCATAAAGCTGAAAATATTCAATTAATGAAATACAAATTATTTATATTTTGCACAATTAATGTGGCCTTTCAATTAGTTGTTTCTTGTGCACACTTCTTTGTAAGTAAAATTCTTCTGCAAATGAAACAAGTATAAACATTAATTCATCAGTTGATATAAGGTATGACTATGGAGAATTTTTGTTAATTCTGTTCTGAATATTTTCTCCTGAATCTTCAAAGCTTTACGATAATTACGCAATGCAATGAAGACTGTAATACATGAAGAGTGGGCTCCTTTCTTGTAACAACTAAGACTAACAGGATAAATGGCGATCTGACTTGTGTTTTATATTAAAATGATGAATGTTAAACATCATCAGGGAAAGATGTACCCACAAGGTAAGGTCAATAGTTAAAATTTGGAAAAACATTTTACATGGTGTCCTTTTGTGCACACCTTTCATTATCCTTAGGGTTTTCTTTTGTAAAACAAAAATATGTTTAGCTTCAGATGAGTTGCTCGAGAATATTAATCTGTATTTCATTATAGAATGAAAATATGCATATTTTGCTACTTCAAGCATGTTTATACTGCCAATTGAAAATAAGGATCTTAATACATAGCAGGCAGAGCTCAATTTAGGAGTAATATATTCTGTGTGTTTTGTTCCAATTGAAATGATTATTGAATTCCAAACCAAGACACTGCACTTATAGATTCTTTGATTAGATTCCACTAATTAATCTAATATTGTACGAAAACTGAGCACTATTATGTAAACTAAATTTGATTACACTGGTTTTATAAACATTAATTGCTGAGTTATTAAACCACACATTCATTAGATTTAGGCCTAACACTGTATTAGAAGTGTTTATAAAGAGATCATATTTTTACTTGAGATAACCGCTCTTGTATCATCTACAAATAAAATTACCTGAGATAAATTATTTATGGTTGAGGCTAAATCATTAATATCAACTAGAAAATGGGCCTAAAATTGATCCCTGGGGAACTCCATGCTTAATATTCCTAAATCTTTAGTTGGTAACTCTGTGACTATTTGGTATAATTACTTCCATTTTAAGTTTCCTATTTGATAAGTCGGATGTAATTCAACCTACGATTTCATCTTTAACATCAACATCATCATCATCATCATCCTTGCATGTATTGGGCCTAGTGGCCTGTTACGGTCTCTTGCCAACGCTTGAACGGTCTGCCCAAGGATCTCTTGCCCACAGGATGGTAATTTAAAATTTGGCGTGGAATTCTACAACGAGCCATTCTGATCACATGTGATCTCCAATTTTGTCTGTATTTCTGTAGGTATTCCATAATCGGTTCAATCTGCAGTTCTTTCATAATGTCAAAAATTTTAATGTGATCCATTCTCGTGTATCCCGCTGTACTATGCATAAATCTCATTTCTGCCGCCATTAATCTTTGTGAATCAATATTACGAATCGTCCAAGCTTCACTACCAAAACAGAGTATAGGTCTGACCAATGTTTTATAAATTCTGGTGTGCGTGTGTTTTTGTACTAAGGTTGGTTTGAATATCTGATTAATTATCCCCATTGCTCTGTTGAATTTAATAATTTTCTCATTCAAATCCTTTTCTTCTTCATATGAAATTTGGTAACCGTGATAACTAAAATTTTTGACTTGTTCGATGATCTTATTATTGATGCAAATTTTGCTACGGACTGGTTCCTTTCTTAAAAAAGTCATCACTTTAGATTTGTCAGTTGAAATTTCCATATTGAAACTTTCTGCCATTTGATTAAAGTTGTAAACCAAACGTTGTAAATTATCTTCTGAAGTTGCCATAAATACAATGTCATCAGCAAATAATAAGGTATCTATTTGGGACAAACGACTTATCGGTATACTTCCACGTGGTTTCAATCTCCATTCCTTAATAATGTGATTCACGTATACAATATCATATCATATAATATCTTTAACATCATAAAACGTTAATTTATTTATCAACATGTTTTGATCTACAATCAAATGCTTTAGCTAAATCACTAGCTGGGTGAGCACTATCTATTCAAGACCTAGACAACTCAATTTTTTAACAATATTTTATTCAAACTTTAATTTCGCAACCTTAGAGTTTGTTATAATATAAGCACATATTTTTATTTGTATATTGTATAAACAATATGCGTATATATATATATATATATTTGTATAATATGTACTGCATAATGAAAAAGTGTGTTGTTTATTGCCTACCTTTGCTAAGATCTTTGTGAGTTTCAGTACTGTCCATGACATATAGGATACTGCAATGCAACATCCCAGCAGACTTATAGGTGTTGTGCAAACATTGGATAAAGCGTACAGAATTATCAGATACCAATCTCCACGTTCAATAATTGGTGAAACTACCATTTGTCCAGGCGGTAAGTACTGAAATGAAAACATGTTACACATCTGTAGCATCAATTCAATAATAAATACCTATAAAACTAAAGGCTGGTTCACAATAAACCGAAACAAGAATCGGAACGAAAACGAAAATGGTAAAATTGTTAAAATGTGTACATTTAAATGTGAGCATTCACAATTAACGAAAATCTTGCCGGAGCCTGGGATCGGAACGAGAGTTGGCCAAGTTTCAACTTTGGCGTTTACGTTTCCGATCACAGCCCACTAGATTCATTCTATTGCCATCTAAAAGCTATTTTGTCGTCGTATATTTTGTAGCAAGAAGACTGTGACATAACCTATGCATTATTTTGTTCTGTGCTGTGCATCATGGAGCAAGTTTTATTTGATGAGATTCTAATATTGAGTGTTGAGGAAAATCCTCACGTTTACGATAAGTGGTGAGCCTCGTATAAAGATGACAAAATGAAGGCGAATACGTGGCTTTCAATAGCTGCATCTGTGAACACCAATCGTAAGTGAATCATATTTTATTATTGCATTGGTTGTATTACACATTACATATTCATGCTTCAATTCAATAACTACTGTTGTGTTCATTTTTGTTCTATTACAAATGTTTCTTTTCTAATTATTTTACGTTATGGTAGACTTAGAATAGGTTGTGATAATAAAGATGCATGGGCATATTTATAGTACCGTAGTTGATTAACCTGTGTTTACGTTGGCTGCCTTGTACTCATGAGAGAACTCCATTGGTCAATTATACACAAATAACATCAGAATGCGTAATATCGACTTTACATATCGTTATTGACATACATATCGATATGCATAGTCGTCTATGTTCTCGGTTTATTGTGAATCAAAAATTTTCATATTCATATCCTCTGCTTCTCGTTTTCATTCTGGTTCTCGTTCCCGGTTTATTGTGAACCAGCCTTAACACGAGCAAAAATATAAAGCACAGTGATGAATGACACACAATTTTGATTAAATGTCCAGTATTTATTAACACACTGCAATGCTTTCAAAAGCCAGCAACGTAAGCATTTTCAGCTTCTGAAGAAACTGTGTTACATCATATTAAAATCACTCCTGGAATGGAAGATGTACATTTTGAGCGAGAGAGAGAGAGAGAGAGACGAGAGAGACGCACACACACACACACACACACACAAAAAAGAAGAGAAAAATAGCCTATTTTACAAGGGCTGTTCAATAATAAATGATTACTTTTTTACTCGCACTGTTTTGAAATTTAAATTTAAATTTTGTGCTATATTGTTAATATAGTAACCGTAGAAAAAAAATAGAGATACTAACACATCTATTACGTATTAATATCATTCAGTTTATTTGCAGTTCTAACCTGTGACAAACATTCAAGTTGAAACATGTTTACTGTAGATTCACAGATAGCACAATGGAGTTCACACATAAAGAACAATATTGTGCTCTGAAATTTTGCTTGTGTCTTAAAAAACTGTGCGCAGAGACATATGAAATGTTACATTAGGCTTGTGGGAATCTGTTCCATCCTTCTATTGTACTGATCGTAGGTGGTTAAAAAAAATGAAGAAATAATCATCAAAAGATACTAGTCCTGGGCTCCAATCATAGCTCTCATGGACGTGAACATTAAACTGCTGCTGGATGATATATGAATAACATTAAGAAAGGTGTCAGAGATCCTGTGCATTCTATTACAGTAGATATTCCCACACATTAGCAACAGAAAACTGCACTTGACACAGGGGCGGCTCGTCCTGATGTGCTACAGTGCTACAGCACAATGATATTTTTGCTCAAATAAAGTGTTTGCAATGCCATAGTATTTGATCTGCCATTTGACAATTTCCCGTGGTTATGTTCATGACGCGTTATAGAGTGTTTAGTCTTCGCTCTTTGGTGCCTCAGGGGGTTCGTTGTGCTACTCAAAACTTACATGAGAATGTAGACAGTTAATGCGCATGTGCGAAGCTGAAATAACTGCTCTGATTGGCTATTTTTACGCGGGGAAGTGCTGTAGTAAGCTTCAGCACAACACAGCTTGAGATTGCAAAAGTAAAGCGTAAGGAAAGAATGCTTGTTTGTGGAGGAACTCGGAACTATGTACAATGTATTTGGTAATTCAAATGTTCGATTGCTGCTGCCATCTAACAGTTTTTTGAGGTACCTCCTGAATCAATCAGCAAGCGACGGAAAATTGAATCCCAGAAAATTGATGCCAAGGAGGTATGTAAATCGTATAATTCAGGAAACTACTCATCGTTTCCAATCTTTAAGTTACCTAGACGCAACAAAATTGTTAAACAGCGAATTTTTTGACAATTTTTTGCATAATTTTCCTGAACGCGAACTTGAAGTTGCTGTCAACAGCTATACTGTACTGAACAAAAGAATGTTAAAGACACAACTTGGAGTTCTATACGGAAGATCCGACTTCCGAAATATAGATGGCTGTTCAATTGTTGCAAAACATAGTCTCCAACAATTCACGGATCCATTCTGTGAAGTAACGAAGTTGTTAAATATTTTGGTTACAACACCAATGACCACTGCTGAGCCAGAAAGACGTTTTTCTTGCTTGAAACGCATAAAAACGTTTTTAAGGAACACTATGTCCCAGGATCGCCTCATTGCTCTTGCAATACTGTCAATAGAAAAGAGCATAATGTCCAGGATGGAGGGATTTAACGTTTAACACCAGGATAATTGACAACTTCTGCAGTAGGAAGGAACTCCATATTTCATCACTAGGCGAGTCTCAAATTAAGATAAATGCATATAAGTGTATACAGTAGGCCGATATAGAGATTGTAGCACACTCATTATTTTGACCACCAGCCGCTACTGACATGACAGTGTGTTTGTATGTGGTGAGGTCCAAGACTGCTTACTCCAAAATATCCGAAGGTTCATGTACAAGTTTGTGTAGTGCTCAAAAGGACATTAGAGGCAAAAGGTGAAGAGATTTCTTTTGAAGATGATTGTAACTGGAGATGAGCCTTGGCTGCTTCATTTTTACCCTTAGAGCAAGCTACAGTGTTGTGTGGAAACCTGCATCATCACTAACATCAAAGAAAACCGAAGTGATGGATGACATCTGCAGATCACCTAATTTTTGACACTGTTTATTAGCATGTTGTACCAGCAGACACAAATGTGACAGGACATTACTACAAAAGTGTACTGAAGACCTTGAATGATTATATCAGGCAAATATGACAACAGAGTAGATACTGCACCATGATAAAGCAAATGCAATCATGGAGTATGTCACCAAAATGAATGTGAAATGTATCCCTCATCCATCATACAGTCCTGATTTGGCATCATGTGATTTTTTTTTCAAAGTTGAAAGAAAACCTTCGTGGGATGCCCTTTCAGTCTTCAGAACAAGACAGTGGTGAAGGCAATTCTGAAGGACTATCAAAAATGGTTACCAGTACGTCTTTGAAGAATGTCAGAAACACTGGGACAAATGCACTGCAACCAATTGGGACTACTTTGAGAAAGACCATCAATATTTGAAGAATAAATAATAAATAAAGGTATGATGTTACAAAAATCATTACTGAACAGCCCTCGCAGATAAAAAAAAACATCAAATGAAGGTTTATTGAAAAAGGTTTTATTTACTCTGGGACTTACCTTATAATACCAAAAGCTGTGCAGCTGTAATGCTACATGGACACACCAAAACAGTATAAACTGTGGCATCAAAAAGGACGATTCCCAGACAGTTATAATGGCATTTACAGGACCCTGCTGAACCAATATAATAGCAGCTGATTTATAAGCTTTATGTACGTATGAAAGAAAACATGGTAATGACCTAATGATATAGTATAAAACAGAGATAAAAATCAGAATTCTAGAAAAATTATGAAGGAGTTCAAGATAATAGAGTGGAAAATGTGCAAGTTTTGCTGTGATGGGGACAGTATAAACTGCAAGAACTACTTTCTTTGCACTACTCTTCACTTCCAAGAGAAATGTCACTGTAGTAGCCATAATAACTGGAAGTACGATTGATATTAATGAAAGTGTAACAGGTTTTGTTGCCATTATGCTCTCATCAAGTGAGGAGAAAGGAAAAAACTGAACATCTGACCCTTTCGGCTGATCTTTTGCAAGTGTATACCAATATGAAAGTATCTCGCAACATAGTATAAGTGCAGCACTGAGGTAGTGCATGTAAAGAGTCACCAAATCTTCTAGAGGAAGCAGAAGTAGTAGTAAACCTTGCACCAAAACTGGAAATAAAAGAAAAAACACTGGTAAGACAAGAAGAGCAATATAAACAGCACCTATTTAACCCGATATACACAAGTGTAGCAAAAATATAGGGCAAAACTACTCATATGAAAAGAAGAAAAGAGGTTATAATAACATGAGTCTGAAATACTAATTTTTTAGTTATCAATACGTTTATTTGTCCCGTGCCGTGGCGGTCATGCGGTCTAGGCATCCTGGAAATACTGGTTCGAATGGGGAAGAAATTTTTCATGAAATTTCAGTGTATGGGACCGTTCGTGATGCACTTGGGGATCTGATAGGTAGCGAAATAGTTGCAAATACCAGCTATAACGGCTGGGGGATCATCGAACCACACAATTTCCATTCTGGTTGGATGATCGTCCACCTCCGCTTCGGCATGTGGGCGTGAGGCCAGCAGCAGGATGGTCAAACGCCATTATTTATTATTATAATATATTTATTTGCTGAAAGTATAATACACTCTGTTGAAATTTCCTTATATGAATTATTCAAAATATCCACCTCCTGCTTGAATGCAGGTCTCAGTTCGTAATTTGAATTACAAACCAGCTCCAAAATTCCTGACACAGTGCATATTGCCTGACAGGCCACCACAATTCACTCATGGGGAGTTCCTGCATCATCAACAGCAGTCGAATACATCACTGGCTTTAACCTCACAGAAAGAAACCCAATGGGACTAAATCAGGTGAGCGTGGAGGCCAATCAATTGGTCCAGCTCTAGTTGTCCAGTGACCACAAAAACGACATTAAGGTGCCCACAGCACAAAGACTCAAAATGCAGAATGAGCCCAGATATTAACGACAATGTGGTGTGCATCTCTGTTGGTGAGAATATTTAATTGTATTGGGATTTGTGTCTGTACACACACGTTGGTTATGAAAATTCTGGATTCTATCTAACGTGAAGTGCACTAAGATCACACTTGAAAGTCTGGCAACTCAGGAATTAAGCATTTCTGGACCCATGTAATTATAATATGCTTTTATTCTTAGATGAGAGGAATTTTTGATAGACTCTGTATATTGACACAGTAATTTTAAAACAACAAATAATAGATATACGAAGTTGGGTGAAAATATTCAATGTGAACGATAAAAGAGATTATTATACATAGCAGTAAACAGACTATGAATACAGAATGGGTATGAACAGCAATGCCTTAACATATTCCTATTCATAAAATTAAACAGAAAAATAAATGTAAGAAAATAAAAGAGGTAATAACACAGTCTACTATATACAGTCACAAAGCTCAATACATAGTAAATATGCATCCATAGATAGCTGCTAACCACTAGGATTGTTACTATCGCCTCATTACAGACAATGCAAAATAGTGCCTGGACAGTCTATTGTTCCTAGTACCCTCATAAACTCAAGCTTCGTGACTGTAGGCCTATATACTAGACTGTGGTAGTAATTTAAGTTGAACAATGGGCAACATTCACAGATTTTATTTTTCATCAAGCGAGGATTCTCTTAGTAGGAAATATTATAATTATAATCTCATTAATAATGCAGTGTGATTATTTCCTTGATGTCCAACTACAAATATGTCCTGTGCAGCAGGCAGACAGTCATATTCTAGACAATGTCACCCACACAAGCATGACTATTAGAGCATATTGAGTGTTTAGTCATGATTTTTAACCCAACATTACAGGTCACTTTCTATGTAGTTAGGCTTATAGGTATTTCTGTACTACTGATCTCCACATGTTTCGCACTCATTTATCTAGCAGAGAAACAGACCTCACATAACCTCAATACTATAATAAACTGAATGCTAGAGTATTTCTATTACACAACGAAAAATTTGTGTTCAAATGAGTAGAAAAGTACAATTAAAATAAATATCATGTTAATCTGTGTAGCTCTGTTGGTAGAGCAACTGGTTATGGACTGGAAGATTCTGGATTCAATCCCGGGTAGCAACGGAATCTTCTTGCTGTGAAAACTTCCAGAATGGCCCGATATTCTTTCAGCCTCCTATCAAATAATCAAATTGAGTATAGGATCTTTCCCAAGAGTAAAAAGATGGTCAGAGCGTGGTGTCGACTACACCATCTCATTCTAATGCCAAGGGAATATGAGCTGGCTAAACTTACGCTGAGGTACTCCGTTTATACACCTTGCATATAGGCTACGAATCTGTGACAGGTTAGGTTTGGTTAGTTTAGGCTTTTGTTATGCTTTGCATATACGACCAACTACATCTCCACAAAAAAATCCCTTATAAACTCAACGATTTTCACTTCCGAAATCACCGATACCACCTTAGTGCTAGTTGCACCTGGAGCTCTATCTCCATTCCCCCAAAGCGCCTTCATGATCTATACACAGTATAGACTCTATACTGTGGTCTATATGGGTTATTTTACCGGTACTCTATCATGTTAACTGAACCAATCGAGAGATCAATTTCCAGACATTTCTACAAAAGTGAACATAGTTCAAAACTAACCTAACCTACGGTCTGATACTCTACTAGAGTCTAGATCGTACTTTAAAGTTGAAGATTTTTTTCGAAACCACTGAACATTACTCACAGATTTTTAAAAGTTTCTTAGAGATATAAAAGCATAGACATAACACTTACCCAGTGTTGATATAAGTGATATTAAATCTGAAGAACGTAGCACTTCTGTCAACGTCTCTTTAGTTGAGGATTGATACCAAAAATCTAGGAGAAATAGGGCCGGAACACGTAGAATCACAGCTATGGTTTTCTCTATTTGTTCATCACGAAGCTGCAGCGATCTCAGCATTGTCAAACTGTAATGATATTATATTTAAGTACCGGTAAGCCTGTTAACCTAACCACAAATTATACACAACTAACCCTAAATTGTGATTAATAATTAGGTTCAAAAATAATTATTATAACATTGTTTCAATAACAACATTTTTATTTTTCGTAGAATGTGCTGTGTTTCTTAATTACTTAAACACTTTCTATATTAAAAACAGCAAACCCAGCACCGGTACCGTAGTTGTAGGCGGTAAGAGTAGGCCTAATGTGTGTAAACTAAATTGAAATAAATTATGCACAACAAATTAACGAAACTCGTGAAATTAAATTATTCTACGCAAATCCCAATCAACATCACTTCATCTTTTCCCCTGCACTCAAAGTTATCACAATCACAACATACATACATCACATGATCACAATATCGGCATAGCGAGCTAATGAGAGTAAATAAAATGACTCACTCCTTTGTACGTAGTAACTTCATTTTTATTTTTTTGCTTATGAAGAGGAAATAAGTCTAATTTTGTTCACTATTAAAATCGGATTCATTCCAGAAAAAGAGATGACAGAACATAGCCCAGCAGTTCTATTGCTTTGCCAGTCCCGCTGAGACGGCTGAAACTGCGAAGTTACAAAGAAAAAAATAATTGATGTAGTCATTCGCAATGCATGTACGTGCAATACCAAAACAAACACTGCGAAGAATGTGATTCTGTCATCGGGGAGTGCGAAACATGCTTACATTCTGTTATATTCATTCCAAATCTACGTAATAGAAAAGAAAAAATTGCGGCCATTCTGTAATATGCGTCGAAAGACATAATTTTATTTCAAAGTGCTACATAAATAAATGAACTGTATAATCTTGGGAAAAAAATGACCGGCTGCCAGTCCCTTTCGGAAGACTTCGGCTGATTCCGTGGGAGCATAAGTTTATACACGTGAACAGATTTCTTGTGCACCACTTTTGTTTTGTTTGTTGCTTTTTCTATCTGTTGATAGATCAAGTGTTATGCTTTTATGAGTTATGACTAATGGATAACAAGCAATTCCGGCTTTAGGAGTTGCGGGGCCCGACTGGAAACATTATTCGGGGCCCCATGTTCACATATAAGTTGTCTAGAATTTATACCAATAAATGTAGCTTATTATACACTTATGTCTCTATTAAAATAAAACAAAATTGACCCTTGGCGCGACAACCCATGAAGGATCAGGCTATCAGCCGGTTGCTGGCCTCACGTCCACATGCTTCAGCATTGATGAACAATCATTCAACCAGTATGAAATTATCGTGTGGCTACCACAATGTGTGCCACAACCTTTTTCTACTCATAGCACACCTAAACTTAGCATGGCATACCAAAATGTTAATCCCCTCAAAAACATGTGATTATTATTATTATTATTATTATTATTATTATTATTATAAAACAGACATCGACTTTTGCATTTATTGTTAACAATTTATGAACTTTAATTCACCGTAGGAAATACACATTTCTATTACTAATATTAAAGTAAATAACTTTACTCCTACCTTCAATGTGATACTTGGGCCTGCTTAACTGTACACAGGTGGCTGATCTGTGGCGGAATCGTTGACAGTGCAAGTCTCATTTCTTCATAGATGGATTTGAGTTTCTCCCTCGTTTATGTTTTAATTTCAGTTAACATCAAGAAGCCCAGTTCACACACAATGTAGTTGAAAATGGCAATAACATATTAATGCCATCTCGAGACAGCCGGGTATTCACTCTTATTTGTCTATGCTCCTTACTGACAACCAAAATGTTTCCAAAGGCACTTCGAGAAGTTTCAATTTCAATGTTCTGTCTGCCAGTTCCTCTTGAACAAGTATATCATTTGTTTTGAATCCACAATGAACGGATCACGAAACTAGTCAAAATCTTGAACACACTCTTCAAAATAATTCTTAAACTTCTGCTGCAAAATTACTAAATATTCGCACCAAGATTTATTTTTACTAACTTTATTATTGTTGTTATTATTATTTAATATTGTCTCTTTATAATTTTTCATTAATAATTTTGATCAATAAAACAATATATCAAAATGATACCTTTGTTGGATTGTGGTGCTTTTCTTTAATGTCAAATAAGTTTTGATTGGTTTAAGTTTGGAGAAACTTTTCTTCTGACGCGACAATCACTAGAACTGTCAGGAAGAGCAGAAGGGCAATGTAAAATAATTTGGAAATGCAGTACCAGTAGATCTATTGCAAGCAAGAAAATCATTTTCATGCGGATTTTAATCTCTGCTGGAAGAATTGGCTTCAGTAACTCAACTAGAAGCCTGTAATCATTATAATAATATTAGCATCTTTATTGTATTCATACTTCAATAACTTTGGAAGCCAGAAGTTCACTGGCCTCATTTTTGTCTCTGTTAATACTATCCACTTCCCTATCAGGCTGCCGCTACAGTGCTGACCTCTAAGCTATTTTCTTTCAGTGGCAAGGAAGAAACTTAACAATGAGTGGTGGCTGTTTATGCTTCTGAATACGAGGCAAAATCACAACACTTTTAATGATTATGCTCCATTCATATGCTTCAGTATCGTGATTGTTAATTTATAATTTCTATTATGTTACTGAAAATTTTATATATATACAAAATTCAGGTTGTCTGGCCTCCTCTCTCTTTTGTGATGAGCTTCCACTGGTAATAGGTGCAGCATTTGATTCTAAGTTTAAATCTGTGGCCGGGAGAAAAAAGGTCTTAAGTAAAAATTTTATACTTTTCAGGAGAGCAGTAGAAAGATTGAAATTGGTGTCAATTATAGAGTTCTTTTAATTAAGAGGTTTTTGCTGGATATTATTTGTTTATATTTCTTCTAAAATAGGTAATGTTGCTTATTTAACAATTTTCTTGATTATTTCCAAAATAGCCGCACTCAAACCCTTTTAAGACTACAAATTGAGTAGAAGGGACTATTAAACATAAGACCTTTTTCATGTCAAAATAAATGAGAAATGTATATTATTAGGAATGCAAATGGGTCTTAAACAAATGTTTACCCTGGTGCTTAAAGTTTTAAAAGGAAAGGGCATAAGTATGTGATAAAATGGCTAAAATACAAGTTAGACCTTTTAAATAGGGAAGCATGGAAAGTAAACATGTGATGTTTGGAAGGAATAAAGTATTAAATATTCCTAAGTCCTCTATTCTGTGTGTGCTCGATTCAAAAGTACTTAGGACATTTGGTAACGCTCTATAATTCCAGTCAGGAGTCTTATTTGACTTTAGCTGTTTTACCCGCTTGTAGAGAATTGTCTCTGCTTTCAGAATGTATAGAAATCTCATTTTCACAAAAATTGACTTAATACCTTTTCCTCCCAGCCACAGAAATAATATCCCTTTCCTATGTACTATCACTCAAAACATCTGATAACTCAATTCCACTGACATTCAAAATAGCTCATGACTAAATGATATCAATAGATACTGAAAAATGAATTAACCCCTTAACCCAGTATTTAAAAAGTCCTGGCGCTAAGCACTAAAGTACCATTTAAATACCCTAGTGCACTGGTATTCAATCTTTTTGCTAGCGTACCCCAAAATATTGTGACAGCCATGTGAGATTCGATCTCACGACCAGCAGAAGAAGGACTAGGTCGGCCGTGGTTCAGGCAGGTTGCACGCGCATCTGCTTCCTGGGGCATGTGCTGTGGCGTAGAGAGGGAGAGAGAGCGACCGCGGAGAGGAGAGCAATCCAGATTATTCGAGAGTGGAATCTTCCGGAAATTTCGAGCAATCGTACTTTCTCGCAACTATGGTGTGGTTATAAATTACGACACGCGAGTGAACTTGAGCAGTTTAGTTAGTTGCAGTGTTGTTGTAGTCGGTGAACAGCAAGCCAGCCAGTCTTGTGTAGCAGTGAAGCCAGCTTCGAGACCGGAGTCAGACTTGAGAGTGTCCGCAGCTGTGCGAGCGTCCGAAGTCCTGAGTTTGAGTGCAGTGGACCGCAGTTGGAGGACCTGAGTTCGAGGTTCAGTGGACTGTCTCTGAAGGTCTGTGGTTCGAGATACTGTGAACTTGAGTGACTGAGCTAGAAGAACTAGCCAAGACAAACGAACTGTGAACTGACAGTTCTGATTTGTAAATAGTGCCTTGTGAACATTAGTTAAAATTAACAGTTCATTGTTGATCTCAATAATCCAAGTAAATTGTCATTGTCGTCTGTGGAGTGCAATAACGAATACTGTGTTACTGTGTGGAGTGGAAATCCCATTGTTGGCGGGAGTAGAATTAAATTGTAGAAAGTGAAGAGTTATTGTTGTAAGAATAAAACTACATTATTGTTTTGAATTTTAAAGTTACAATATATTTGTACTCACTAACTGCATTGCAATTATATGAGAATTAACAAAAGACTATGATTGATGTTGTACTAAAAATAAATTATTATTATTATTATTATTATTATACAGTAGTTTTTTAAATTGGTTATTTAACGACGCTGTATCAACTACGAAGTTATTTAGCGTCGATGAGATTGGTGATAGCGAGATTGTATTTGGCGAGATGAGGCTGAGGATTCACCATAGATTACCTGATTATGGTTGGTGAAAACCTCGGAAAAAAAAAAACCCAACCAGGTAATCAGCCCAAGTGGGGATCAAACCCGAAACTGAGTGCAACTTCAGACCGGCATGCACGCGCCTTAACCGACTGAGGTGGCTTATACAGTAGTTATTGATACAATAATAATAGTACGCAATGATTTACATAAAATGTTATTCAAGCAAGGAAAAACAAGAGTTGATATTGCAAAAGAAACTATACTATAATATGTTGTTGTTGTTTTCTAATGCCAGGTGTTTGACAATAAAGTCATTTGACCTCTTTATTTTTCAAAGATATTGTCATGGTCAGCCTCTGATGCACAGATTTTGAGGCGTTACAAATCCATTTCACTACAGTATAATATAATGCAGTAATCAACAAGTATAATAAAATAAATACATAAATTCAATGGGCTGCGTACCCCTGTAGACGACCCTGCGTACCATAGATTGAATACCACTGCCCTAGTGAAATGAAATTTACAGGATGTCAGTCTTTTATTTGTTTTCGAAATGGTTAAACATAATACAACCACATGGTAGTAAAAACGGACTTTCTACAATATACTTGAAAAAAAAAAAAAAACACATGAAAATATATCAAATAATTATGAACTATGGCCGGTTTTGAGTAATTGTACATGATGTGTACACGTGTATGTAAAACTACTACAGAACTAACCTAGAAGCTGCATATATGCATATAGCAAACCGGCCTGAGGGGTTAAGCAAATACTGTAACTTATGTACTCATATGTACGCACCAAAGTATTGCTTTTGGTTTCTGTTAACAGCGTGATCCTTGCAGAAACAAGATAGTTTGAATTACAATATTAATATTCTTTTGAATCGAAAATCTGTTAAAATGAGATTTTAGATCAAACTGATGAAGTAACTGGTGGCATTAAAACAATTAGTCTCTTATAAAATAGAATATAAGTGGTTAAACTGCATGTAGAAATACAGCATCATTCTGAAAGTAGCCATTCCAAACACTAATTAAATTACACTAGCCTGCGAATTTCAACTTTGTGTTTGTTGCCTAAAGTAAATAATGTGATTTTATATAATGTCGATGTGCTGAATTCGAATTTTCATTCCGTTTACTTCTATCACGTCAGGTTTGTTTGCAAAATCACTTTAAATGTATTGTATAATTACGTGAATTTCATCACAAACTTTCTCATTTTACTTTTTCATTTCAAATGCAAAAGCAATATTTAAAAGACACAACTTGCTGCAATTATGTGTATGGTTGTTCATACATGTCACTGGAGTGTTTCTGATTTGTTTTGTCTTGTTTACTTCACTATTGGAGTATAAATTAGCACAATGTATCACATAAAAAATTACACCACTTGCTTCTTAGTTGAGGAAGTCCTCCTGCTCCTCTTTCTTTTATGTTTGTCTTCAGCTATTTCACGCTTTAACATCCAACAATAATGAGGATGCATCGTCCCTGGTGTCTCCTTTCGAACTCCTGCAGATCCTTGTGAAATCGTTCACCTTGCTCTTCGCTCAAAAATCCTAGATTTCCGGGGAAATAATCTAGGTGAGAAAACAGAAAATTAATTTTGATATTCATGTTACAACCAAGTTCCTTGTATGCTTCAAGCATGTTAGCCACAATGTTTCGGTAATTAGGATCCTTGTTGTTACAAGAAATTTTAAAACAAATTCACAGAAAGATATCCATGCTGCTTTCCCCTTTTCATCCACAGTGTTTTTAAATGCTGCATCAGACATATATTTTATTTAGTCAGGACCATTAAATATATGTTCTTTTAATTTGCTTCAGATAGTAGTGGAAGTTTTGTCACATATGTATTTGAAACAGTCTCTTTCTTTATTTAAAGCCACGTTCTGCTGTACCCGACTCTGATAGATAGTCACTCTCACTCGTCACAATTCCCCTCACCACTACATCAGACTCAGATGAAAACTATTCAAGATTTTCCAGTTGCACAGTGATTGGTACATCAGGCCCATGGGGTACAGGTAAAATGGCTGACCGAATAACTGGATACACGACATGCTTTTTACTTTTAGAATCGTACCCCTTCACATCATACGAACAGAAGTAGCGGTCATTACTGTGGTTCGACTGCTCTCTCCAAACCACAGGTACTCCAAAAGATAGCAACAGTCTTCTGCCGTTGATCCAATGCTGAATTTCTTCAATGCATACTCTACATACTTTGTGTGGTGTCCAAGCTTTACTTTGATCTCCAAGTTTGATTCAAAAATATTCATGGGATGACTTTTTCACAAAATCTGTAATATTACGCCTCTGGTTAGGCAATGTGTATATCCTGCCTAAGTTATATAACAAAAATGGTCTGGATTATTTATACATTCTCGATGCGACATGGTAAATACTTTCTTACTGAACTAAAAACTCTCAACTTTCTACTCCACAATAAAGCTTCAAAAACTGATTTCGTTTCGTTTCCAGGTGAAACACAGACTATTGAAATGTGAGAGAAACTAGACGAGTTGAGTCTCTCACTAAGGTATGGCTGGCATTTCTATCTCCCACAAATAAAGATAATGGCAAGGCTGAACGTTATTTCACTCTAACTTCTTATACGCTTGCACCCTCTATCTGCTACGAAACATCTGTTATCCTTGATTTTCAATATAAACATCTTAAAAATATGTTGAATATATTAGGTTTTCATATCTTAACGTACTAGAAATACTGTTGTTAAAGTATTATAGTTTAAATAATTACGCTATAAATTGTCGTTAATATATTATAAGAAAATTAAAATAACAAAATAATGGTACGTGATAGGAACTTTCTGGCTTCAAATTTGACTTCAGCAAGCTACAAATACCCTAAAAACATTCAAACTTTGGAGGCAGTAATTTCATCGCAGACTAGTGTTATTAGAGACAATTTTTTTTTTTCGAATATGTATTATATGTCTTTCTCGTATTAGATTTTACTGTACCTGGTTAACATGTTTCGGCCTGTTATTGGCCTTCTTCAGAACTGCAGTTCTGCATAAAACTGCAGTTCGGAAGAAGCCCAATAACAGGCCGAAACATGTTAACCAGGTGCAGTAAAATCTAATACGAGAAAGACATATAATACATATTCCAAAATGATATAGTGTTAAAAATTGTGTAATCAAGATGTACAATTTTTTTACACATAATCTGATTTCATTCTGTATATTCCTTAACAGATGTACTCTCAGATATAATAACCAAATATCCTCTTTGTAGGTTGATCATTGGTCTTCTCCATAATATTAGCAATACAAACTCATAAGTGGGGGAATTTCATGGGAGGAATGAATGGAGAGGGAGATTTTTTATTTCACACATCTTACAGTACATTATGCAACGAGCCTATAATGGTAGTAATTAAGACGCGAGTATGTTTATGAAACGAGCGCGAGTTTCATAATTTTCATACGAGCGTCTTAATTACATTATAGGCAAGTTTCATACTACTTTTTATGCTCGACCATATTTCTAACTTGAAATTATTCATAAGTAAAGATGAGGGGTTTGTGTGCAGCACGAAAAACACGTTGACTGGACAGGGAGCATAGGTGGACAGACAGGTGAACGACTACGACCAGTGCAACCAAAAGAAATGCAACTACACGCTATCCATTTGACTACTTGCCATTTTATAACACGATACGAACACAGGCCTTCATAGTCCAATGCACTGCAGTGGTCAACGGAGCAGTAGTTACCTACAATGACGGAAACTAAGCAAACAAAGGATGTGAAATTAAATACCTTGTTACGGAGATACAGCAGTGATATGTTGCGCATCTAAGCAAACAGAATTGTATGTACAGTATGTGAGTATGAAATTACAATATTATGTATGAAGTATTACGTAAAAAGACATTGTAACAGCAGAAAACATAAAGACAATGTTGCACGCGCTTTAAAGGTGGTGATTTCCTCAACATCAAAATTAGTATGAAATGAAAAATCAGAATTTGTTAAGGATTTATGTGCGATGATGATTAAAGCAAATATTCCGTTCGAGGATTTTTGGAAAAATATACCAAGCAGCGCGTTCCGAATCAGACAACTCTCCGTAGAGACTCTCTGGTTTGGAAATATCCAAGGGCATAGCAATAATAAAAGAGGTGTCAGAAAAAATCAAAAAAGGACCTGCAAGACCTTGCACACAGCAAATAAAGAATAAATAATAGAAAAATAAGAGCTATTTAACAATTTGTAATAGGCTGAATAATGTAAAATCATCAGACGATAGGATAGTATACTTAAAAACCTGTGACATTCGATAATTTAAGAGTCTGTAGTAGTGCAGTGCAATTCGGCTTGTGATGGCTCTGAAGCTATGGATGAATCATAAAGGCAAGTTTCTTCTTCTAACTATACTAATGTTTCTACATATTCCTCATATTTGTAAATTGTCATCTGCTAGACATTAACAGTGTGTTGCATTTCTCATTTTTAGACTGTACTCTTCGCGTGGTTTGTTTATGTCGGAAGTCAACATAGGCACTGGGCATACAGCTGTATAACGTCTATGCACATGCAACCTGACGACTAACCGCACAAATCCCTCATCTTTATTCATAAGTATTCATGTTATGGTTATGTGAGGAGAGGAACTGACCTTCTAAATTGTGAGATGTGCGCAGACGCGAAAGTATTGATTTTTCCCGAGGCACGAATGTCATTGACCTTGATATAATCTAGAGAATAACATGAACATTAGTCTTGATATAACCTGGAAATTGATTTAGAATTGAAAAACGAGATGACAAATTGAATTTATTTGAATATCATTTACAATTAACGTTAATTATTATAGTAACAGAACATAACCTTCAGCGACAGTATTGGATTTCCAGCCTCCATGACTTTTCGCTAATTGTCTTTAGATTGCATATCCGAGAATAATCGATACTTGCGGTTTTATAATGGTACAATGGTGATTTCTCTTGGCTGAACAACTGAATTATAATGAATAGGTGTATTTAATGAGGTGCATTAAAGGGCTACACTAGGTGTATAATTACTACATTTCGGCATGGTCGAGCATAAACATAATTATGATTAATCCTATCATTGATTATGAAGACTCGGAATAGGTGAGACTTCTTTATGGCTGATGAATATAGTAATTTACAGTTTCGAAAGCTGACTCTACTTTAGTATCCAAGTAAATAAAAGGATGGGGGGGTGGAGTAGCGAGAATGGCGTCTTATTCGTTGGGGCCATTAGAAATGGTTAAATCTCCTTGATCGAACCACTTCTCGTTCATGCAGATGGTTGTAATGTTTTGTTAGCTCTTCAAAACAATAAGATAACTGGTTCACAACTACAGTTTGTTTGCATAACATTAGGTTCAAGTGATAACAGCTTAAATGATATAGATTGTTTACATTACTCTATTAATAACTGCAGAGTCACTTGCTCATATTGAAGGCAATGACTCCATAGTAAATATCGGTTGGTAACAGCCAACAGTGTTCATCTTCATCTGTAATAAAATACGACAGGAAACGGATTATGATTACACAATGGATCATGAACTTTGATCTTACATTTTTAAACAGAAACTGTGATATGCCAAATTAAGATCTGGTTAGTCATCTTACAGCATATATATATTCATGTGATCACAAATTTGCTCATCACAATTGAAGCAAATACACTTTTTATTTTGTTTTGGGTGAGCGTAATTTTGTATTTACATGACGAGCTTTCCATTTATCAATCTACAATGTCACTATAATTTTATAATATCTACTAGCCATACCCGTGCGCTCTGCTGCACCCGTTAGAAATAAATATAAAGTAATTACATAATTAAAATAGGACATTTGATCCAGGGAACATTCGTGCTTGATAGAAGGATAAATAGTTTAATATGTTACTTAATTTAAATTGCATCCAAATAATTAAAATGCGATCATTTTGGTCCAGAGACACTCATTTGGTGCAATGACAATTCCTTTAACATGTTTCTTAATTTTTATTACATGCAAACACAGTTTAATGAAGATTGACATCATTTAGATATAATGTGTATATTTTATTTTACTTATTATAGGTTTCCATTGAATTATGGTAATAACTTAATTTTAACCCTTGTTTTCTACGTATTCAGTAAATGGCGCTTGGCCCACTATGGTTGTGAACCCTTCAAATAACTTAAATTATATTATATTATATCAGAAGTTACTGTAATAACATTATAGCATTATGTCCATCTAGAGGAACTACACTTTCCAATGGTGAAATAATAATTAATTATACAAATCGGTTAATTTAGCTTCCGATATTACTTCATACAAACACAGAAACATTCTCTGTAGGCTATCTTTCATAGCTTTCGATTGTTGCTGTCCAAGGCCCCTTATAGACGAAGTCATTTGTGTTTTAATTCATTACACGGCCTTAGATGGCAGTTATTTTAATTTTTAAACTCATTTATCTCATTAAATGTCAGTCCTATCAAAATTTTTCAAGGAATAAAACTTATCGCAAATTATTTTTAAAGAAACCTTTGTTATGTAACATTTTTCACAAAAATCAATAATAAGCGAGATATTTCGATTTATTTAATTCAGGCCCCTTATAACACCCCTTTTAAATAATGTATTTTGAATGCCATATAGCCTAAAATCTAAGTTACAACGAACTTAATTTATATTCCAATTTTCATCGAAATCCATTCAGCCATTATCGCGTGAAAAGGTAACAAACATACAGACAGACAGACAGACAGACATACAAACAAAAATGTCAAAAAGCGATTTTCGGTTTCAGGGTAGTTAATTATATGTTAGGACCAATTATTTTTGGAAAATCGAAAATTACCAGAAAAATTTCGGCTACAGATTTATTATTAGTATAGATTGCATATAGAAGTCGATCCTGCTTACCCTTACCTTCTCTCACATCGAAGCAATCAGTTCTGAGAAATCAATCTGCAAGAAGTCTTGGTCTGTCTATCTTCAGAATAGTACTTGCCTTCATCTTTTGCTCCTTCTGACATGCCAGCTAGAGTTATGGATAATTAACTTAACCTTTTTGTTTATCTACATTTGGTCTCCAACATTCTAAAAACAGGTTTGCTTGTCTCTAGCTGACATGTTATTATATGCAGGGATTTATACTTATTTGCAATTTCTATGTTTGTATATATTTCTTAATGTTTATCACCTTTTGTTATTTTGTAAATTATACTTGTACCACAGTCTAGTATATACAGTCACGAAGCTCAATACGTAGTAAATATGCATCCCTAGATGATTGCTAACCACTAGGATTGCTACTATCGCCTCATTACAGACAATGTGAAATAGTACCAGCACAGTCTATTGTTCTTAGCACCCTCACAACTCAAGCTTCGTGACTGTATATATTAGACTGTGCTTGTACCGTGTCTAGGGTAGATTAAATTTACTAAATTTTAATTTTCATAGTAATTGTGTTAATAAATAAATTATAATTGTGTTCATTAATTGAAGAGTGTAATCCCAGAACTCACTCAGTCCATTTTTAAGATTTATACATATACAATGAACACAGCTTATTGTAATCATGGATAATGTTATCAATCAGTTTATGTTAACATTTCTATGAATTCCCGTATGGACTAATACTAAAACATTGAACAAATTCTGTTTGCTGTGATCATACGGGCTATTCCATATGAAATCGATCAGTAAAAAACCTCGCATTTTTTTATACTCTAATTTTTTCCCTACTTATACAAGGTGCTGAGGGGAGTGGATTTAAAAAATATATACTATCGAAAGACAAACGGTTTTCGTATTATTGAGCGACAAATTTAGCGTATTTTATAAAAACAAGCCTATTTCAGCGCTCAGAACTCTGGAACCATTTACTGCAGAACATTGAATGAGAGCTTACTTTGAAGCTGACATTTGATAGGTTATGTTAAGAAGTAACCCTTATTTTTATTGTACACAGAGAGACAGATAATCTGATTTTACTTGCTTTTAGGCTTTTTGGCCATTTGTAAAAATGTAAAAAAATATTGAGAAAAAACCTTGCATTATTAAGAGGGATTCGGCATTGTTTGCTTAGTGGCTCGGCAATAAGTTTCGAGGGTATTAAATAAATTATTTTCACACGCCTAGACTTGAACAGCACAGTACCCCATGCACTGGCCGAGAGCTGAAGATAAGCGAGCATTGGGCGTTATTTTACTCTTGTGTTTATGAAAACTTGTGATAAAGCTAGCCCAGCCATGAATGCTAGATGACACATCACGTGTTTGTCTCCTGGCCTTGCTTGTCTCGACTACCTCCCGTCTCACAGTCAGGTGGTTAATTCACATGCGTACTATTTATTTTCTTTATTTGATATTTTCAATACTTTCTTATCAACGGTGCACCAGTAAAAAATATGTGTTTATTTGTACTTTCAATGCGGAATCTAACCATATATTTTAAAAATATTTTTTCGTCGCCAAAGGCATCTTAATGAAGAAAAATCTAAATTTCTCCATTTCCATAAAAAGTAAGAAAAACTGTTTACATGTCAATATAAACTTTAACTTCTCAGCATCAAAATAAACCATGATTTTGATCATTGGGTGAAAGGGTTTTGGAGCCACAACAGTTTAAAGTTGCTAATTTTATGAAAATACAATAAATTTAAATATTATTAATTTAAACACTATTAAGTTCTGATGCCTCAAACTTTGCGCAAAGCATTATATCACAGTTGTCTACAGACAGAAAAAGTTTCATTGTATTTAAAAATTGCAAGGTCAATTTTCTCTATATTTCGATCGTTTTGAGATGGAATAGCCCATACATTCAGTTAATGTTATCACATTTTTGCTTTCACGGCTTTTGTTTCCCAGTACTATAATGCGCATTTTTGCTTTCACAGCTTTCATTCCCAAGCATTATATTGTTTTGGAACATAAAGTAGTGGATAGTTTATAACAAACTTTTTTTCTTTGAAGTCGAACATCCGGTCTACCCCCAACTGAGTTGTTGAGGAGCTGGCAATGCAATAGCTATGCAACGGTTGGAAATGACAATACATTCTTCCCAAATAACAATAACTGAAGGAAGACCAGTCAGCATAAGTAGTACCCCTCTCGTGCTTTCTCTTTTAGACAACAAAAGATGTTTCATCCCTTATGTTAGTATAGTAATTTAGTTTCCACTTTTGCATTGTGAAAGACATTAGATGTTTTGCGATGTGTTCAGTAAAGGTCAGTGAACTTTCAAAAACATTATGAAAGATTCATTAATGAACTCCTGTGGGAAAATAAAAAAACATACAACAATTAATGACAATTTTAAGTGATTGACAGAATTAACTATCAGTGATACTGTGTTATAACTTTGTTACTGTGTTGTTATAACTTAATTATATTCATGATTGTAGGGTAATTATAGGCTATGGATATGCAGTAAATACAGCAACTTTCAATTTGAATTTTTCGGATACTGTTATCAATTGGTTAATATTATCTGGATCTCAGAGTGATCATAATAATAATAGCGGTGTTCACTATATATGATTATGTTTGAACCTCTATAATTATATTTTAAGCTTGTTTTCTTCCAAAACAAGCCAATCCTTGTCTAAAAGTTTGTGTTATTGTGCATGTCACTTTTTTCAAGTCCGTAAACCAATAAATAAACAAAACTAGCCCAGTTCTTTCATAAAAATGGACTTAACCAGAGCCTTCTTCAGTTACAAGCTGGAGCCATATGTCGGCAACACTGTAATTAACTGTCAGCCGGAGGCCGACCATACAGTACACTTGTTTGTGCTAATGCCGATTTTCAATGTAAATTAATGTTACAATATAAGTGTGTGTCGAGAAAATTATGTTCACGGTCGTACCAAATGTTAATTATTGATGTATTATAAACTAAGTGCATGTTGGCGATAAAAACAAGACAACAAATGAAAATATGGCTGCAGTCATTAGCAATTTTTGTGGTTATTATTAATGACAAAGTGATTGACAATTCTTCTAAATATTAAATATTCTATAAACTACATTTTTATAGTGGCTGTGGTTTGTAGTGTATCAGAATTCTAGCCAAATTTTTGGGTCTCGCCTGCTATATCAATAAAGTTACGCCGTTGATTTTCAAGTTCATTGTAAACAACTGTTTTGTGATCCCATAAATGTTACAGTTTTGTTGAAGATTCGGAATGCCTGCAATACGTCGGAACTACCTATAATTTGTAGGTGCATACACTCAATTTGTTGGTTTTCAAGGTTTGTTTATTAATTTTATTTCTTTCGCAAAAAATTAGTTATAAGCATATTTCTTTTCACTTCGTATTTACAGGATTTAAAGTTCACTGAGTTGACGCTAATTGGCACATACTTAATAAATAATGATGTTTTTTTGTTACATATTATGTTGAAGGTATGTTTCTTCATTTTTTCATAGATCTTTATATTTGGCCTAACTGTATTTATTTACATCCTCATACTTTATTATAATATGTCAATAGTTTCCTCTGTTTACATTTTTATTTTATTTGCATAATTTACATTCTTAGCTTGTTTTCTGTAGTTATATTTATTTAAAATTATTCCGTATTTTAAAAAGTTTATAACAAATAATTTAGAATAACAATATTGTTATGGTGATTGGCCAGGTTCAAATTAAAACTGGCTCCCTCGGCATCTGAAATATTTTTAGAAAAGCATGACAGATAATCACATGAAATTAAAATGTATATGATATCCTAGACCTTTCATGTCAGAGGTGAAACAACATAAAGTGGCAAAACATTGTCAATTTTCTGGCCACATAATGGTTGATTGGAATAGGGTATTGCGAAAGTACGTTGTTATTTTATTTATTTTTGGTACAAGTAACATTTCTTTAAGTATTTATTTATTTTTTTTTGCCTTGTACCATCAATAAAAAATACGTATACTTTAAATTTTTTTTAAAGTTATAAGTGGCTGTATGCAAGTATTTACGCGGTATTCTGAAACTCAAAATACCATTTTGGATTCCGTAATAAATTACGTACATCAATACAATAAATCTTGATCATATGCACTTAATTTTGTATCAATTAATGTCGAAAATGTACATGTGGCAACGAAATCAAAGTACTAAAACATCAAACATCATGCCTTTATTTCGCCTCCGCCTGCCTCCACTCAGCGTTGCCAAACCTACCCATGCTCCGGCTTGTAACTGAAGAAGGCTCTGACTTAACGCATTTTGAGATCACAATCTTCAACTATACTTTGGAAAGTTTTACATTATTTACGTTTTTTTGCTTTAAACTGGACTATTTGAATGAATTTTCTTTAACAACAAAAATGGCAGGGATTAATTACTTGGGGCTGTACAGACTATTTTAACCAATTGGCTTTTACTTTCTTACGATGAAAGAGTAATGGAACGGAGAAAAATTCTCTCCGGCGCCGGGATTTGAACCTGGGTTTTCAGCTCTACGTGCTGATGCTTTATCCACTAAGCCACACCGGATACAACTCCGATGCCGGTTAGAATCATCTCAGATTAAGCTCCAACTCTTGGTTTCCCTCTAGTGGCCGCTCTCTGCACTACGTCATAGATGTCTATGAACGCAGGACCGAAGTCCACACATGTGCTGAGGTGCACTCGGTATGAGTGACTAGTTGGCCGGGATCCGACGGAATAAGCGCCGTCTTAAATCACGAAGTGATTTACGCATATCATATATATTATTTTAATGTACCGAAGTACATATGATATTTCCATGCAGATATTCTGCGTCATCATACTATGAAAGAGGAATGGAACGGAGAAAAATTCTCTCCGGTGCCGGGACTTCGGTCCTGCATTCATAGACATCTATGACGTAGTGCAGAGGGTGGCCACTAGAGGGAAACCAAGAGTTGGAGCTTAATCTGAGACGATTCTAACTGGCGTCGGAGTTGTATCCGGTGTGGCTTAGTGGATAAAGCATCAGCACGTAGAGCTGAAAACCTGGGTTCAAATCCTGGCGCCGGAGAGAATTTTTCTCCGTTCCATTACTCTTTCATCGTATGATGATGCAGAATATCTGCATGGAAATATCATATGTACTTCGGTACATTAAAATAATATATTTTACTTTCTTGTTCATTACAGAATGTGATCTCTGTTTAAGATTACAAAAATTGAGTGCAGTCCTCAGAATGTGGTGCATGTTGCTTACTGCTGCAAGTTGAATCTTGAAAATATAAATAATAACTGTGTAACTGTAAAACAAAAAACAACCAAATGCTTGCAGAACTACTATTTCATTAAACCAAAAGTACATGTACAATACAGAACAAAGGACTTTCAATGTCTTGACATAGCATAAAAAAAAGGAAACCTTTGTCATTACACTTCATAGTTCATAAAAAAGTTATCTTATGAACGATGTGTTTTATCATGTAGATTTTGTTTTCCATGCACAAAACAAGGTTTACAGAAGATAACAAAATTTCACTTTGTACTTCAATGTACTTGACTGTGTGTGTGTGATTCATGCAAGACTTTCGAGACACACGGGAAAATCAGGTTCACCCATGTCTTGTTTGACTACATTTGAACAGACTGTGTAGGCTCAGAAGAGCTACAGCTTGGTTCACGAAGATATGCTTCTCAAAATGAGAAATAACTGCATATCCGACCCATATTAGTAGGGCTAGGATTTTGATGAAATTGCATCTTTTTTCTAGTAAGCCAGAAACATAGCTGCTTTAGTATTTATATGTTATGTGATAAACTGAGTGTTTTAAGACATATTTGTTAAGGCATTTTTTGTCTATTTCAACTCATAAGAGCATTTTTCGGTGTAATCTTTTCATCTTAATGTTTGGTTTATAAGACATATTTTGAATTTAAATATTATTATAGTCACAATCATGCCATGATTTGAAAGAAAATTTTTCGTCTGTTTCAACTCAACCGCAATATAGACTCCTCTATACCTGTTCCGGATCAGGTGCTTACCACTGAGCTATTTCGTCTCACGCCAAAGGCTTGGAATTATCCTTTCATACTGGTGACATTTAAATTCATTTAATTTTTTTAATTTATTCGTCATTTTTTATATTTTCAAAATTTTTCCCCATTATTAATGTAAAATAATGTTTATTTCCTTTGATATTTTCTTTACATATTTTGTCTATTAATACACATTATTTTGTATAATATTTTAATCGTTTTTTCTACACAAATATTGCCATTTTAACATAGTACACCCCATGTAATGGATCAGTCCAACCACCCTTCAATATAGACTCCTCTATACCTGTAATTCTAAAATGATAAGAGTGGCCTTGTGGTGGATTACATGGAAACTAAATCAGTAAAATAAAAGTCCACTTATGTTAAAAAAATTATGTAAATTAAATAAACTTAAATGTTGGTACAGAGACCGATTTAATTACTAGTATAAATATTAAGTAGTACAAACCACCAATTCAAACCTCACTTTTCCTACATAAGATCAACACAATTTTGAAAGATCTTTAGAACAAAATCATTGTTTTTAGGAAACTTTTCATTTATAGGTAAAATAATTGCCCTAGTCATTACACTACAATTAGATAAAAATTATCTTATATGAACGAATTTTTTAATGATAATTAGTTTTCCATAAAATAAAAGGTTTAAGAAGATAACAAAATTTTCCTTTGTACTTCAAGGACCAATTATGTAATCATGCAAGACTTTGTAGAGAAATTATTGGGGAAAATCAGGTTTTAACCCATGCCTTTTTTTTGACATTTGAACGACTTTTAGGTCATAAATGCATTGTTTTTAGGATATTTTTCATGAATTTATAGGTCATCAAAATCCTAGCCCTACATATTAGTATGAGATACTCTTACTATAAACGACCTCAGCAAGGAGGCCTCTTAAGTGCCAATATTATCATCGTAAATCACCCTGTACAGGTATATATTATTTGTAAATTTCCCCATTTACATAATGATAGCACCTAAGTACATTGCTAACATTCCAGTCTTGTGCAAAGCACGAAACAAGAACTGTAACAAATGAACCAACATGTAATAATATAAAATGTGATATATTGAGAACTCAGTGGAAGGATGGAACTTTATTTAATGACTCTACATTCAATTCAGTCATTACAATTATGTAATGCGTTTGTTCAATGAGAAGGCCTATTGTTTATGATTGTCCCTTTAAGGTGTTTAATAATTCACCAGACTCTTTTAGTTCTTTGATAATGTCTAAACCACCAATTAGTTCACCTTTAACGTACACCTGAGGATATGTGGGCCAATTAGAGAAAGTCTTGAGACCCTGCCGAACTTCTTCATCAGTAAGGATGTCGAACGTATCAAACTTGATGCTGGAAACAAATACATTCAAGATCACTACACTTTGTACTTACAGTCACACACAATAAAAATAGAAAATATTTCTAGATTACCATTTAGATTTTCAGTCTGTTTACAGTGTTCAATGAACTTCACCAGTAATTATCATTATGGTTCCTATTAATTGAAACATGTCTTGTAATTGTTTTAACATACAAGGAAATGCTGACTGAATATGTATCAAATTACAACGACTTTTACAATGTCGGTTCCTAATTTCAAGTCAGTATAAAACATTATTTATGTGAAAAATGGAACTCTCTGCAAAATTAAATAATAATGATTTACCACGAAAATAATATTTTTATAACAGGCCATGATTGTTTGGCCAAACACCTGCATAAACTGGAAAACTCAGTACATACCCATTGCAAAAAACCAAATGTCAACACCTAAAGGTGCCCAGTGGCATGATAATATTTTTGAAAAATATTGGAGTGCTCAATTTTTGTCACATTTTAAACGCTTTTTGTAACAATTCAGTTCCTTTATTGTACATGTGAATGATTTATAGTTATTTTCTTAAACTATTATTCATAAGACATACAAGATGAGTCAAAAGTTGCTTTTCCCAATATTTGTTCTTTCATACTTGTACACATATACATATCTCATAACTTAAATAAACGAATAGCTGATATAATAAGTGGTGATGGGTTCACAATCATGTTCGTGCATCAACTGTTTTTCTGATGTCATGTCTTGAAAATAGCCCTCGTTTTGCTGAAATGCAGTTAATATGGAAACAGGATGGAGCACCTCCTCATTTTGGTGTAGGAGTGAGGGACTTCTTTAAACACTAATTCCATGAATGGATTGGCTGTTGTGGCACAACAAAATGACCACCCACATCATGCAACCTGATGCCATGTGATTTTTCGCTATGGGATATCCTGAAAAATGATGTTTTTGCTCAGAAATCGCAGGATCTGCATCAGTTGCGACAGATGATCGAACAGTCATTTGTGAAAATTGATGAAAATCGTGAATTATGTTCTGCTATCTGTAAATCAATGTCTAAATGTTGTGAATTGTGTATCGAGGGCCTCCATTTTGAACAAAATCTGTAAAGGAATGTGTAGTAAAATGTAAACTGAATGTAATTAAATGTTGTTGTTGTTTTCTAATGCCAGGCGTTTGACAATAAAGTCATAAGGAAGTGTTAGGGGAAAGCGACTTTTGATCCACCTTGTACGTAAATGAAATATGGACCCAAATTAGAAGATGAATTTTCGATTTTTGGATTATGGACAAGGCATTCTATATAAGTCTCAAGGCATATCACTTCATTTATAAATTTTATGGTTCCAAATAGATATAGCAGCTGTTCTTTTGTAATGGATGTGACATGTACACAGTTTTAGAAGTTAGTTTTTAAAAATGTACATAGATTTTTTTAATGTTCCATTCTCATCCCATCATCTTGCGATCTTTCTTAGACTCACTTGAATTTCCACCATCATTGCTCTGAAGATCTCAATTTTATCAGCAATTTTGCACTGTAACGGATGTGACAAAAATGTCACCCACCTCAACATTTCATTTTATATTAGCTACTGTTAATCATTTTGAATAATTATATTTTAAAAATTCTTTACTGGTACTTAAAGGATGACATTTACTATCTGTGTTGATAACCTTCATGATTGTTTAATTTAATTAAAAAAATATAACGTTTTTCTGTAACTGAAGTGACATGGATTTGTAACAGATGTGACAAATAACACATAAAACATGTCTTTACTTTATTATACATGGAAAATTAATGCTTCACAAAACTTTGGTGACCAAATTAAGCTACGAGACATTCAGACATTTTACTACAATTATTATCTTATTTTCACACCAAAGTCAATAATTTTATTTTTTTAGTAGGTATGAGGTGTCTGTTATAAAGTAAGGGCTGACAGGTAATTAATTTTACACAAATTTAACATAAATAGCTATGTGTATATTATAATCATTCCTAATATTTTCTTATTTTTAAAACAGCATTTAAATGTCAAAAGCATATTATTGGTTTATTATAAGACCAAACAAATTGACAGTTTCTTTGAATATTCAGGTCCTCTTTCAACAGTTCAAGACATGTAACAAATTTTTTGTAACTCTTTTTATTCATTTTGTGTTTTTCAGCAAGATCACAGATTATCAATTTCCTGCAGAATGCTGTCCAATTTCTATCGCAGGCCCTGAGTAACGGAGAACAGACTGTTGAATATCTTGTTTGTCTGCAGTATATTCAATTAAAACAAAAGTAGTACCAACACAGCCAGAAAAAATTAATTGATGTACATATAACCATTGGAAAGATATAACCAGAAGATGTAATAAATCAAATTTTCATTCAGTTTAGTAAACTTTGTGAATTATACTGTTAGTTGTTAAATTTATTATGTTTCCAAGAAAAACATTTTAGTCTAATAAAAGTGTTGTTCCTTCAACTGTATTATCTTATTTCAGGTAGCAAATGATCAAACAGTTTATTTTTTAATTTGTAATGAGTATGCCTGTTATAAAATAAATTGGGCAATAGGACTAATTAAGAGACCGCACAAATGTTCATTAAGATAGCTATGTGTATAGTTATAATCATTCCTAATATTTTCAAAAAATTAAAAGAAAAAACAGAATTTAAATAAGTTCAAAAGCATATTATTGGTTTATTATAAAAATGACCTGAAACAAAAATATTCCAGTTTCACTTTAAGACCTTCAGTTCACACAAATGAAACAACATTGAGTTTTGCAAAAGTACTGAGGTTCCAAATTTAACTGTGTTTCTCTCAATTACAACATTATATGGGATGGTACATTCCTGCAGAATGCTGTCCAATTAAGACTACTGCATTGTGGAAACGAAATGGTTTAATGTGAAAAATCACAATACCAGACACTTACCCGGTTTCTGCCAGTATTGCCATCAGCTGCCTACTGAAACCACATCGTGGTTCATTGCGATTTCCCTTCATGAATACCATACACTCACTTTGGTGTGTTAAAGATTTTAATCTGAAATATGTCAAGTATAAATAAATACACGAATAAAGTAAACAAAGGAATAAGTAGATATGGAACAAACAAATAAACAAGTAAATAAATAAAATAATAAATAGTTCACTGATAATGTCAATAATTTCAAACATTACATACACAAATAGTACTTGTTAAAAATTAATTTTATGAAAACTGGCACAAAACCAATTGTGCATAAGTTTACTGTAAGTGACTATTATGCTTATATAATTTCTTGGCCTATATCTTGAATAGCTAACTTGGCAATAAACTGCCAAATAATTAATTATGCAACTTTTAACTTATACTGACGGAGTTAAGGTCATAAGGGACGATCACAGATCCACACACATTGTTGGTGTACACGAAGGTAGGAAGTAAACAATTATCAATAAATAATCTACAACAGGGTATTATAATAGTATCAATTAATCTATAATGTTTCATAAAATTAATAATGCATAATTAATATTTAATTAATTAATGTAATTAATAATAATAAAATATTATTAATAATTAATTATTAATAATAATACTTACTGGCTTTTAAATGGAACCTGGAGGTTCATTGACAGCCTGTTATTGCCAGCCATTGGTCCCTTTCCTGAGCAAGATTAATCCAGTCTCTACCAAATAATGTGAAAAATCAAATTTTTTTTAATATTATCTTACCACCTACTGTCTCAACATCCCAAAGGTCTTTTCCCTCTGAATAAATCTATATGCATTTCTGATTGCCCATTTTAATCGTGAAATGTCCTGCCCATCTCAAACGTTAACTGGATTTTATGTTCCTAATTATGTCAGGTGAAGAATACAATGCAAACAGCTCTGCGTATGTGTAACTTTCTCCATTCTCCTGTAACTTCATCCCTCTTACCCCAAATATTTTCCTAAGAACCTTATTCTCAATCACCCTTAATTGTGCTAAGTTTACTCTCAAAGTGAGAGTCCAAGTTTCACAACCATACAGAACAACTGGTAATATAACTGTTTTATAAATTTAACTTTCAGATTTTACAGAAGACTAGATGACAAAAGCTTCTGACTTGAATAATAACACGCATTTTTTTTATTTATTCTGCATGTTTAATTTCCTCCCGAGAAATATCATTTATATTTGTTACTGTTGCTCCAAGATATTTGAATTTTTCCATCTCTTCAAAAGATAAATCTCCAATTTTTATAGTTCCATTTCGTACAATATTCTGGTCACTCATAATCATATACTTTGTCTTTTGGGATTGACTTCCAACCCTATCGGTTTACTTGCTTCAACTAGAATTTCCGCATTTTTTCTAATCGTTTGTGGATTTTCTCCAGCATTTCACGTCATCTGCATAGGCAAGAAGCTGATGTAACCCATTCAACTCCAAACCCTGTCTATTATCCTGAACTTTCCTAATGGCATATTCTAGAACGAAAATATTATTTACTTAGTAAAGGTGATAGTGCATCTCCCTACTTTAGCCCGCAGTATTGGAAAAGCAAGGTAGAAGAAACTGGCCTAGTATCAATAACTATACTGTAAGTTTCACTAAGAACATTTTAATTAATCGAACTAGTTTCTTTTATAAATACCAAATTCAATAGGAATATTATATAAAACTTCTAATGTTTGAGTCATATTTTTGAAATCTATGAATAACTGATGTAATGTACCCTTTCACTTCATTTTTGCTCCAATATCTAACGAATACAAAAATATGATTAATAGTTTTCTATTACGCCTAAAACCACACTGATGATCCCCAATAATTTCATCTACATATGGAGTTAATCTTCTCAAAAGGATATTCGACAGAATTTGATTTTTTCCGAGGAACAATAATGTCATTGACCTTGATGTCAACAAAAGTGATATTCCTCGAAAATTACTACAGTTAGTCTTTCCCCCTTCTTAAAAATAGGTAACGAATGGAACTTCTTCCATTGTTCTGGCACAATTTCCTTTTCCCAAATTGAAATAATCAAGTTTATAAATTTCTTTAATGACAGATAATGCCTTCCACCAGGTTGTATAATTCTGCAATTTGATCATGGTGGAGACTTGTAATTAATTTTCTATAATAATAAAAGTGTGGGTAATAATAATAATAATTGTAATAATAATAATAAAAGATGTAGTCACGCAATCAATGTGATTTTAAAATCCTCTGTCTCTTTTTTCTATGACTTTAAATCTACACTGTTTTAGGCTAAAACATCTGACATTCCATGTACACAATTTTCTGTATAAAAATTGAAAACAAGCAAAATTTTTTTCATATTTTAAGAGAAAAGATGTGATAAAATGATAACTACTACAAAATTACAATGTTAAAAATGTGTACTCCATCAAATACTGGGAAAAATGTAAACATGATTAGCAGTATTAACACTATACTGATTTCTCTCTATTTTCTCATAAGAATAATAACTAAAAACTATTAAATCATATAATATGAATCACACTTTTGAATTTACCTAGCTTCCAGTGACTGTTTCTTTGGTAATAATGCTTCTAGCTCTCCATTTGCATGCATTTCTTTCACAATATCCAGACCACCAATAAGCTCACCATTGATGTAAAGCTGAAAGAATTGAATTGAATATTATTTAGTAAAAGTGAAAAAGAACAAATTAAAATTTTTAAGCAGACTAATGCTAGTGGCTTATCTTTAGAACAAATTTATTTATTATTTAGATTTCGGAGCAATTACAAGCAGCATCTTCCTTAGGCTACTTGACATTGGTACAATGTTCCTTGCTATTAAATTAATAACTCCTTGCTTTATATTCACTGCCCTGTGCTTACTGAAAATAATCAAAATATGTTTGAAATGTCGAATTTACAGCCAGATGAACTGGGGTAAATCCTGGTTTGTTGGGAGGGGGGGAAAGAGAGAGGGGGGAAGCAAGGGGAGTGAGGAGGGAAACAAGCGTATAGTGTTGCAGTTTTCTGGGTTCATTCTAGCTGACTTGTGTTTTATGTCTGTGCATTAATCAAAGTAGAACGTTCGAAATATTATTAATTATATTTCAAGTGGATATGTGGATAAAATATTTCAGAAGCCATATTAGCCTGTGTATTTAGTTACTGCACTATATGAGTTGCCTGTACAGTAGAACCCTGATTATCTGTCACCCTATTAACTGACTGGCGGATTATCCGACTGTGTATTTCTCGCTCTTTTTTTTTCTTCAGAAATAAATAACTTATATGAAGTAATGTTTTGTACATCATATTACAGTGAAACCTGTTCAAATCGGAACCTGAATAATCCGGAATCCTGTCTATTTTATTCTTCTTCTTCTTTGGCACTACGGCCCTTGTAGTCTAGCCTTGGCCTCCCTTAGGATCTTGGTCCATTCCTGTCCAACCAGAGCCTTTTGCCTCCATCTTCTCACGCCTAGAGTCCTTAAATCGTCCTCCACTCCATCCAACCATCTTAGTTTCTGTCTGCAAATATTGCGCCTGCCTTCTGGTTTTGTGTTTAGAATCTTTTTTGGTATTCTCTGATCATTCATCCTGATTACATGTCCTAACCACTCCAACCTACAGGCTATGATTTAAGCAACAATATCTGGAGATTTATATTGAGTTTTCAGTTCGGAACAATTTATTGGTCCCAGTGAAATTCGTTTGTATTATGTGTAATTTTTCCTGAATAAAACGGAAACTGTCCAACGTGGAAACGGAAACTGCCTGCTACTGTTCAAAACGGAAATAATATTTTGGGCACACTGCTTTGAAGTAAACTATATTTTGAAACAGCATGTAATTTCAAGGAATGTACGAAATATGTAGGTACGAGGGTGTGTTGGCCTGATGGTCATAAATTTTATTACCCTGTTGACTAGGCAGATGAGTACCTTCAAAGATTTTCAATTCTTCACACCCGTATGCTGTCGTATTTATAGCTAGACAAAGCACAAGTGTAGTGATTTCCTGGTAAAGAAAAAGTTGCGTAAAATGTGGCATTAACATTAAGTGATGAAGTAAAAGTTATTGAGTTAAAGGAAAATTAGAAACGAAGTACATGTGAAATAATGTTGAATTTCAGTTGTGGAAAACTCAGATCATAATGAGTGAGTGGCTTGCGGCCAATATTGGTGACATAAAAGGAACGAGAAAGCAACTGTTTATGTGGAAATAAATGAACTGTTGTGGGAGTGGGTTCTTCATGACCTTAGAAAGAACATGCCAATTTCTGGATCTATTCTGCAAAGCAAGCCATTGAACTGGCAAAGAAATTAAATAAGCCAGAATTCAAGGCCTCTAATGGATGGCTCCCAGTCCAATTAAATAATAATGTGCAGTGATATACAGAACAGCATTATAGTATAGCGTTGGGTATTAAACAGAATGAGATTAGTAAACATTAGTAATGTTTAATGACTAATGAGTGAGTTACAATAACATTTATATAGAAAATCAGATTTTAATCAAGATGATTCACAAACGGAATAAGTGACAGAAAGCTGATTTAACGTGGGTAGTGTTAAACAGAATATTTTGTACTTCTTGCAGTTTGCGGCATGCCATTTTGTTGTTCATGTATATTAATGACTATTACACTCTTACTACGTCATACTACTTTGACCAATAAAACGGTAGAAAGGACGTATTTCAACCAATCATGGCTGCTTATCGCACAATTTTATCGCGTCCCTAGCATTTGTTTAATTTTATCGCGTCCCTAGCATCTGTTTCTTTGTTTGCCAACATTTGAAACTGCGCTGGTCTGGACGTCAAAAAAAAAAAAAAAATATATATAAAAATTACAAACCACTCCAGTCGATGCACAGCAGTTTCAAATATGACTCGCATTGGCATTCAAGAACAAGAATTAATAAAAATCACTGATCATACCTATGCATCTTCTGAAATCCGATTTACAAATGAAGAGCACCATTCGAAATCCTGAATAAGTTGAATACACCATGTAGGCCTAAATCAACGAGTTCCACTTCTTTTACGGACGTCCAATATAACATCAATTGAGCCACCAACCACATTCAAATTTGAAAATTGTACATTCAATAATTATTCCTTTTAAAATTATTCATTCGGAAATTTGAATAAGTTGAATACACCATGTAGGCCTAAATCAACGAGTTCCACTTCTTTAAACACGTCCAATATAACATCAATTGAACCATCAACTACATTCAAATTTGAAAATTGTACATTCAATAATTATTCCTTTTAAAATTATTCATGTTTATTTTTTATGTCATCGTCGTTAATTAAAACTTTTCTAACACTTGTGATATTAGTTAGGTTATGTTATAGCTTCTGCTATATGATATTATGGATAGTCACGTATCAGAGATTGTTTAATATTAAGATTTATTGAAAATCATCTGTCAAGTGACGTTGATTACTGGGATTAGGATAATTGAAGTGGATTGTTGCATTTTAATAAAAATGAAACTGAATCAACACAGCCTTCTTGACTAGTAACATTGCCATCGTAAATAGATCGAGAACTTCTCGACGAGAAGGCATTGCTCACTACTGCCATCTAGCATGCATCTAGCGTAATAATTGTAAAGTTGAGATGGTACAATAATACATTTGAAGACAGTTGTATTTTCGTAAGTCAATTAATATTTTATTGTATTGGAGTACTTCGTTACTTCTAATCTTTATATACTTTCTTCTAATCGTGTAATAGTCAATTAAATTCCACTGAGTTTTGATTTTCTCTAGACAAATCAAAACGTCTAGTGAGATTACTGTTGATAAAATATTCCATTTTAATTTCACACCTGAATAATACGGAAACCTGTTCACAATGGAAAAAAATTGGGACCATGTCACTTCCGTCTTGAACAGGTTTTACTGTAGTAGGTTCTACATATGTTTTTTGCTAGAGAGTGTTAAGCCTTTAACATTACACAGCATTGTCTACTGTTCGAATTGCTTTTATATAACTTGTATATAAAAGTCTTCCACGGGTGTTAACAGAAAACGTGTTGTGCTAAGTATCGAAAAAATATGGAAATAATTGAATAGTTTGAGAAAGAGAAACTGTGGCTCATCTCGCATCAGAATACGAGATTGGAGTTACAACTGCGCGATTTAATAAAAAAAAAAAAACAACAACAACAAGGATAAAGTGTAATAAAAATATGTAAATCTACAACATGAGACCTCCTTTATTCCTATCTTTCCTGAGACAGTCATTACAAAGGGCTTCCTTGCCTCTTAAAAACCGTTGTTGACAACCAGACTTAAATTAGTGAACTTCTGATTCACTACCTAGTGAGTTACATATAAGACCACGGAGGAAATTACAGAATCTTTCATGGTATGGATTATCCGATTTTTTCAATCAACCGTTCAGTCCATCTCCTTCACTACCATGGATACTAGAGGTTCTACTGTATAATGAAATAAGTGGTTTTGAATAACAGAGGTGAATAACCTGTATCAAATAAGGCACTAATAATGAAGAACAAACAATTTACCAGAATCCAAGAAAAAAGATTTTTCGACTAACACTCCCAGTGCTATAAAATAGTTCCAACAAAGGCCTTTCCAAAAACTTTGCATTAATTTTGTTGAGTAGTGGATAACAATTACGTACCAAATGGACACTATCTGTGGTCAAGAAATACAACACCTTAATTTATTATTTCACTTAGATGTCAAAACCATTCTTGAATATATCTCAAGAAACTGCAGTTCCAATGAAGACAAATGAAGCTAATCTCTAAGGAAGAAATCTAAAGGACAAAATATATGTTAACCAGATCTGTCAGTTCAGTAACACATTGCTATTTTTTCTGTAGCTGTAACAGTTGTGTGTTGTGTTCACACACAAGCCAAAAGTAGCACACAATATGCTACTTTTCATGCTGCACAATCTGAGAGCTGCAACAGTAGTGACAGGAGGTTGTGAACCTGTTCACACACAAGATGCTACTTTTGCAGCCTCAGTTTAGCTGCAGCTTTTCCATCTTTGTGTTCATTCTTCAATTCAGTTATGTTCTCGATATATACAGTACAGAGTGAACTGTAAGTAATGTCATTAATTTCAGGATTATTCTTTGACATATTTCAAACAAAAAAGATTAATACAATTTTGCTCGTTTTTGCTTCCTTTTAGAAATAAAAATTGTTTTATATAAAACATTTCATACTATGTTCTGGGAAAGCCATTGATTTAATTCCCAATATGCTCAGTCAGTTCAAGAGAGCAGTGTATTATGATGAATGATTGAAAGAATTTTAGTTTTGTATTGATTTTTTTCTTTGAAATACAGTGAAACCTGTTCAAATCAGAACCTGAATAATCCAGAATCCTCTCTATTTCGGAACAATTTTTGGTCCCGGCGAAATTTGTATGTATTATGTATAATTTTTCCTGAATGAAACGGAAACTGTCCACGCAAACGGAAACTGTCTGCTACTGTTCAAAACGGAAACAATATTTTGGACACACACTATATTTTGTAACTATATTTTGGAACAGCGTGTAATTTCAAGGAATATACGAAATATGTAAGTCACTAAAATAAAAACAAGTTTCTTTGCAAAATTCTAGAGGGCACGAGGGTGCGTTGGCCTGTTGGTCATAAATTTTATTACCCTGTTGACTAGGTAGACGAGTCCCTTTAAGATTTTCAATGCTTCACACCCGTATACTGTCGTAGCTAAACAGAGCGCAAGTGTAGTGATTTCAATAAAAAAAAAAAAGTTGCATAAAATGTAGCATTAACATTAAGTGATGAAGTAAAAGTTATCGCGATAAAGGAAAATTAGAAACAAAGTCTATGTGAAATATTATTGAAGTACAGTTGTGGAAAACTCAGGTATGACACTTTAAAAAATAAAGATCATAATGAGTAAGTGGCATGCGTTATTGATGACACAAAAGGAACCAGAAAGCAACTGTTTATGTGAAAATAAATGAACTGTTGTGAGAGTGGGTTCTTCATGACCTTTCAAAGAACAAGCCAATTTCTGGATCTGTTCTGCAAAGCAAGCTCATTGAACTGGGAAAGAAATTAAATAAACCAGAATTCAAGGCTTCTAATAGATGGCTCCTAGTCTAATTAATTAATAATGTGCAGTGATATGCAGTACAGTATTAGAGTATAGTGTTAGATATTAAATATAATGAGATTAGTAAACTTTAGTAATGTTTAATGACTAATGAGTGAGTTAATATAATATTTATACAGAAAATAAAATTTTAGTCAAGATGATTCACCAACGTAATAAGTGACAGAAAGCTGATTTAATGTATGAGTGTTGAATGGAATATTTTGTACTTCTTGCAGTTTGGAACATGCCATTTTGTTTTCATGTATATGAATGACAAAATATTCCATTTTAATGTCACGCCTGAATAATAAGGAAACCTGTCCACAACGGAAAAAAAAATTAGGACCATGTCATTTCCGTTTGAACAGGTTTCACTGTATCTTGAAGAATAATCCTTTGAAATTAATGGCATTACTGATGGTTCAATCTGTATACACGTGTATACATGTAACTTATGTTTTGAGGTAATTAAACGCAATTGGCAAATTAGGTGCTTAATCAAATATAAATAAATATAGAGAACAATGTGGATTTAAAATCGTTTTCAAGAAGTATGATCAAGAGGATGAATAATTTCATAAGAACATTAACATTTTGTGTTTAAACTTTCTCTTAAACAGTGTTGGAAATTTGTTTCTTTGAAATTATAGGGCCTACTATCACTAGGGGGCGGATGTTGATGAAAAGTCATCTTATTTTTCACATGAGGACGATGCCTATTACTATAGAAATCCTTTCTATGTTAATATCAATGTAAAAAAGTAATTTCTTATATTGCATTTTTTTTTACGTTTTTGAACTAATAGATCATTTTTTGGCCATTAGATTGAAGAACTTTTAGATCATTTGGAATGCATTTTACTTTCTTTTTTACCGATAGGTCTGTTAAATCATTTTCTAACCAAATAGATCAGTAGTAATTACCTACTGAATAAGTGAATAACAGTGAAGTTTGAGTTTTATAGTTTGGAACAGACTCTAAAGTCCATCCCTCATTTCAATGAAGGCTTCATTTCACACAACGGAAGTAATATAAAATGCTTGACAGCAGCTTAGAACTTTGACCGTTACTGTTCTTTTGTCGGTACGAGGATGTCTTTAGAATTTATGTTTGGAAGGGGGAAAACTTTCATCATGTCCTGGACAGGATGTTGTGTGCTCAACATGGTTCGGAAGGGATGTCTACTGTAGAAAACAGTATTTTTAACACAAAGATTGCAAGAATGCACTCTGTGCACACAATTTGTTTTGGCATTCACACTCCCTCATCTAGAAGATTTGGTAACAAAAGTGAAGTGTGGAAGGAGGAGATGGAGAATGAAGGCACTGACATGGACCACCCCTGATTGAAACACATTGTAAACCCTCATTAAAATCTATAGTTTTCCCTTAAAACCTTTATTTTGTTGCATGTTCTTTTCCTTTATCTTAGCCAAATTCCAGGAAGTTGCCTCCTCTCTCTGAGATTTGCAGGGCAGTCATTGAAACAAGGTGACTAATTTTTAAGAAGTTGTTTTGTGAGTACGGTGAATAATATTTAAATGTCATTTTCTTTTAATTTCATGTCATTTTTCCATTAGTTTAAGGGCATTTTAATGATCATTTTTTCAATGATCATGCAGTTTCTTGAGACACATTCAAGAAGTAGATTTTTAGGTCATCAACATCTGCCCCCTAGCTACCACACACTGAAATAAACATAAACAATACAAGGCATTAATAGTACTGGCAACACTGCTTGCAACTGTTGAAAAAGTTTCAACAAACCAATATAATATTGTAGCTATTCACATGTCACTACTTTGAAGCTATGCACAGCATGAAAAAGCTGCCAACAACTGGTTTAATAACTGCTATTTTTTGAGTTGCACAGTCGTTCACATATTGCAGTACACAGACTGCACAATACTTTGTGCCTTAGCACTGTAAAAGTAGTGACATATGACCTTAGGCTCTACCATTAGAAAGGAAATGTATAAATTAAGCATCTGAACTATTTTTTTAACAGCAACAAGAAACAGCAAATTCTTCACATACCTGTGGATATGTTGGCCAATTTGAGTATGTCTTGAGTCCTTGCCTTATTTCTTCGTCATTTAGAATATCGAAAGTCTTATATTGAGCTTCAAGGCTATCCAACAGGGCAATCATTGATTTACTAAATCCACATCTTGGTTGTACCGCTGTTCCTTTCATGAATAACATCACAGGATCAGCATTTATGAGCTTATGGAGACGTGTATTTAAGTCTTCTTTAGGAGGCTTGGGTGGAATGACTATTGGGATCTTGGAGATCTGCACAAAGAAGAAATCTCAATAATACAGACGTGAACTGCTGTGTGAAATATATCTATAGTAGGGAGCAAGAATATTGGCGGATGGAGGTATACCCCTTCATACTACCCAACCCACGTTCCACCCCAACTTTAGCTGTAAACGTTCTTCGAAGGGTCGCTTCCGAAACATCTTTCACTCCTCGCTATGTAACCTAAAGTCTGTAACATCGAAATAGTGTTTATATATAAACACTGTCTGTGTCTCAGTATTTAGTTAATTTCTGTGCGCAGCATTATAATTATTTCATTAAACAACAGCACATGTGAACACTTCATTTGTTACCATACAAACTACTGGTATACAATATGCGACATGATTTTATAACTACTATACTGATATCGAATAGCATTCGTATTCTGAGGTGAATGAACTAAGAAAATCAGTTGAATTCATATCTTCCAAGTTCGACAGTCTTAGAGAGGAATTGGCGCACACAAGACATGGACTCAACTCCACGCAGGGGGAGATGAAGAGGCTAGTGCAAGAAAAGGACCATCTCAAACAGGAAGTAAGTGATCTGCAGCAGTACACACGCAGAGACAATATAATGCTATTTGGAGTTCCGGAGATCGATGAACAATCAACTTATGAAGTCATTGACAAAATATCGGAAGTCATAGGTGGTAGTGAATTGGTGCAACATGATGTAAGCGTAGCACATCGCATACCATCCAGGCCAGGGAAGACGCGTCCTATTGTCATCCGCTTCACAAAGAGTAGAAGTCGTGATGAATGGCTCCAGATGTTCAAAATGAGGCCAAAAATGATGGCAGCGGTCCTGGGATTGCGACAAAGAAAGTCAACAGAGACCTTCCGGCAGGAAGAATCACAGCAGGTGACCAACTGACAGCAGTGACCAGAGACCTTTTGAACAAGACAAGGGTTGCAAGAAAAGATGAAGCCAGTCCCGTGAGTAAAATCACTAATGTTGACGATGTAAATAATTTGTAAATAGTATTGTGTCGGCACCCAGGTTTTATTTTATATAATATAATTGACTTAACAATGGCTAGTAATACTATATTAAATGAAATCCATCAGTGCAAATTTAATAATAATAATAACACAATGGTTTTTACTTCACTGCAATGATTATACTGCCAATATACTATCAGATCTTAAAATATTTCACTTAAACTTATAGTGACCTAATTCCTGTTTTCCTCATTCTCTTAATAACCAAAATTTCAATCATATTACGAAAATTTTAATTTGTTGTATTAATTAAAGTTTTTTTTTTAAGTATTCGTAAACACTATAAATAATTCCTTTCGCTTGGCTCCGCGTATCCGCTCCCTTTCTAGACATGTCGCTCAACTAGGCACAGAAGCAATTCCACTGTTAGTATTGAAAATTACTGTTTGAATATGTACACAGTGAACAGACAACAGCTACGATGACTGCTCTCTCAATACACAACGATTGGCTTGCAAGCAACTACACCCGAACGCATCTATACACTGCCAGTCAGTCATCCCAATGGACAGGTCAGAAGAGAGGGGGTGGTACGTGCAAAAATGTGCTATGTACGACCCGCCAATATCTTTGCTCCCTACTATAGTAGGTAATGAACTCTCAAAATCAAATGTATTATTAACCATTTTCTTGAGCAGAGAACTCTACTTAAATCTAACATATTTTAATACCTATGTATTCAATATGATTAAGTTTCTAAGTGGGAGTAATTAAGCTGAACTTATGTCCACTGCTCTGGAGTAACTGTTAGCCTTCTTAGATTTGGGGTATAACATAAGAAGACTGTACTATACAACAAGTGGAAAAAGGTACAGACCTACGTCCAAATCTTGACATTGCAAAGAAATGACAGGTAAGTAATTTTGCATTCAGGGATAGGGTTCTTTCACATGCTGTAACTCTACAACATGAGCCTCGAAGTTTTATTCTCCTCTGAAAGAAGTCATGCTATTAATTCCTATTACCATCATCAAAATCCACTGTTCTTGACTTGGGAATCTGGAATCCAATATTTAGTGAGGTAACCACATCTCCTAGGATGATTCGTGTAAGGAGATCACTATATTCATTCCCTTAAAATACTATCCACTCATAATATTAGAACACCATGTTTATTTTCATAAATTATAAATAGTCTATATGTATTTATCAGTAAATAAAATATAAAAATTTATCAATGTTCTACACTTAACGGTTGTCCTTAATATTTCTAATATCTTATCTTAATATTATTTGCGCATTTGTAATTTTTAACTACTTATATCTTTATTATCTCTTGGGTTATCAGCTAGTTAAACTTCTTTTTAACATTTATATAACCGAAAAGAAAATGTCCTGTATAAAATAAAGTCTCTTTCAGATCTATCAAATGTATGTACAAAAATATTGAATATACAGTAGATTTTTGATTACCATTGTTAATTCAGTCTATAAAACTGTGACAGCTATAGAAACAAAGAAACTGAATCATTTAAGCTCATGTTAAAGTGACAATTTGTTACAAAAATGGAATCTAGTCACATAAAAACATTTTCTTTATAGTTTAGAACTTTGAACAAAATTTACTTGTTTTTTGTTAGGCATTTCCATTCATCAGCAGTTGCGTCAAATGCTCTTCCCTCTCGAGAGAGGGAAGCATACTCAGAGAGATGCTATATTTCTTGACAGATAACCGGCCTGTTGTGGAAAGTGAGGTAACATACAACATTATATCAGGAGAGGAATACAATGCGTGCTGTTCTATGTTGTGCAACTTTCTCCATTCTCCTGTAACTTCATCCCTCTTAGCCCCAAATATTTTTCTAAGCACTTTATTTTCAACAACCTTAACCTCTGTTCCTCTCTCAAAGTGAGAGTCCAAGTTTCACAACCATACAGAACAACCAGTAATATAACAGTTTTATAAATTCTAATTTTCATGTTTTTTGAGAGCAGGTTGGATGACAAAAAGCTTCTCAACCGAATAATAACAGGCATTTCCCATATTTATTCTGCATTTAATTGCCTCCCAAGTATTATTTATATTTGTTACTGTTACTCAATGATATTTGAACTTTTCCATCTTTTCAAAGGATAAATTTCCAATTTTTATATTTCCATTTTGCACTATATTCTGATCACGATACATAATCATATACTTTCGGAATTTACTTTCAGACCTATCTCTTTACTTGCTTCACGTAAAATTCTCATGTTTTCCCTAACAGTTTGTTGATTTTCTCCTAACATATTCACATCATCCACACAGACAAGCAGCTGATGTAACCCATTCAATTCCAAACCCTGTCTGTTATCCTGGACTTTCCTAATTGCATATTCTAGAACAAAGTTAAAAAGTTGTTGTTGTTTTCTAATGCCAGGCGTTTGACAATAAAGTCATTAAAGTTAAAAAGTAAAAGTGATAGTGCATTTTCTTGCTTTAGTCCGCAGTGTATTGGAAAAGCATCAGATAGAAACTGGCCTATACGGACTCTGCTATATGTTTCACTGACACACATTTTAATTAATCAAACTAGTTTCTTGGGAATACTAAATTGAATAAGATTATTATATAAAACTTTTCTCTTAACCGAGTCATACGCCTTTTTGAAATCTATAAATACTGATGTAGCCTACTGTACCCTTACACTCCCATTATATTTAGTATAAAACCAAACACAATTTAGTTAATATAATGTAACATGTTATTGTTCGTGAAATAGTACATTATTCAGTGTATAGTAAGTTTTTCCAGACTTCGTTATTGTCTCCGTGATATCTTCTGGCCATTCACCTTTGTTGTATTAACAATAATAGGCTCCATTAAACACAATGTGTATAACTTTCAGTCATTTTTATTTGTTCTGGAGGACTGGCTTGGGATCTCGCAGAGTGAGGGTGATTGTGGAGTATTGGTGGAATGATGATGAGATAGTAATAGTAAGTGAAAGCAGAAAACCTGCCGCATCCGCTTTGTCTACCACAAATTCCTTCATGGCCCAAGCAGGGATCAAACCCGGGTTGTCATGGTGGAAGGTAGAGAGGCTAACCACTTGGTCACGAGTGAAAGAATGTGCTTGTATTAATGTCGTGTAGCCTATTACTGGGTATATATTAAGTTTTCTTCTGATCCATTTTTTTTCGTACATAAAGTACTGAGATGTGGCACATTTTATTACAACCAACTCATGTGTTTGGCATGAAACACTTTCTAAGCTTATCGTAATGAAATGTAAGGAAAACATAAAGAAATGCATATACGAAACACAAATGTATTTACCTGTACACTTATCTTCTTTGTAAGTTCAGCTGCATTGGCTCCATCAACTCTATCCACCAATTTTCCATTGCGAAGCAAGAGAAATGTTGGAACAGATGACACATCATATTTCAAAGAAACTTCTGGCAAATCTTCTGCTGGACATTTTGCAAATTTTACATTCTAAAATAACAAAAGAAAGTAATTAGCAGAAATTTTAATAATACTGAAAAATCGATTAAATTAATATTTTCTATACAGGGTGATTCACGAAGTTTTACTGCCAGTAATGGAGCATTTTTCCGAAGTGGTTTGGAATATATTTTCCTAACGAGGCTTTTTTCCTGTTTCACATAATCCAAACTGATTTTGTAAACGTGTTGGTGAATAGAGCTCTCAAATGTCAACAGATGTGCTTACTTTCAATGCATCGAGTCATTTGTCACATGTTCAGTTGACATACATTAGGTTTGTTCCAGCAAGCAATTCAGAACGCTTTCCGAACTAATACTGAACCGCAAACTGAACTTCTTTCGACGCATGCGCCAGTTGCGTACGGTGTCAGAACTAGTTCGAGATTTCGAAAATTAGAGGCTAGAAAATATTGAGAATAGGACGCATGTTTATGACATTTTTTTTTTTCGGTTAATAAACACACACCTAACCTGGGCTCTAACCTTAGAGGAAATGCCACTGCCCCTGTACGGAAGCGCGCCCAATAAAATTTGAATTGTGAATGGCTTGCATAAACTTTTTTTTTTTTTTTGGGTACCGTAAGTAGGACCGCCTAATTCATTGATAATTGAGTTATCACAGTGTCATTAGGAGAAAATCTTCTCCCATTGATTAAGCACCTATATATTCTCAATATGCTGACATAAATACTTAGTAAGATGCCCCAAACGACCAAACACGAAACTTAACCTGTATTTCCACTATACTATTATACGAGACTACTTACTTCAAATTCTTCTTGTTTGACTAACTCTTCAAGAACTTCATTCATAGGACCGCACTGGGCTGCCCAATCGGCATAAAAGTGGACAACAACTAGGTCATTTGAACTGTAAATATTAAAAAATATATACCGTATTATATTCCAATCCATAATTTAACATTCGATATAGGCTAAATTAGCATGTGTATGTTTTTATTTGCACTGCAAGTGGAAAAACACCCGGTGGCAAAAGTAACATTATCGATAATAGTGTACTACTAACCTTACAGTATTCTCGAACTCAGACTTCTCTGTAATGTTTATTACAGCCATTATAAATATATACACAAATTGTATATTAAAACAACTTCTTAGTTCTTAAAAAATGATTAATAGCATGAGTTTGTATTAATATAATGCCTAGCTCCACTCAACTTCGATCATAATTTATCACAGCCTCCTAAGTTCACCCTCGTGAACACCCAGAGTAGCCAATGCGATTCCTAAAAATCCGCTATAAAATAATGCAAAAGTTGCTAAACTGCTACACTGTCAATGTTAAATTAGATTATTTTGCCACTATAAGTGTTAAAAAATCCCGCCAAATTTCTATAGCAACAAGACAAATTCCATAAATTTCACCTTCTACACTAATACTGAAAACAAAGGTCTAGCGGGAAAAATTGCAGTATTGGCAATTCTAGAACACAGTCATTGCCTACGTGATCGTTTTCTGACTGATGTTCAACTGCGCACAATGTGCATTGGCAGAGCCATCTTCAGTTACAAGCCGGAGTATGCGTTCGTTTGGCAACGCTGAGCGCAGACGAAATACAGCGCGAGGTTTGACTTGGTTTGACATTACAGCGCTTTGGTTCTGTTGTGATGTGTACATTTTCAACATTAATTTGTACAAATGTAAGTGGATATGCTCAAAATTCAGAGTATTTATTACGGAATCCGTAATGGTATTATATTTGAGTTTCAGAATACCGCGTAAATACTTATATACAAAGACTGTGCCACTTAAAATAAATTTAAAAATTAAAAAACATACGTGTTTTTTATTAATGGTTCAAGGGTACTTGAATAAATATATAAAGAAATGTTACTTGTACAAAAATAAATAATTCAGTATTGCAATAACGACGTACTATCGCTGTATCATATTCCAGTCATTTAACCAACATGTAGCTAGTAAATAATGTTTTGCCGCTTTATGGTGTTTCACCTCGAACGTGAACGCTCTAGGATATCATATAAATTTTAATTTCAAGCGATTATTTGTCGTGTTTTTCTATAAAATATTTGATATGCTTAAGGAAGCCGCTTTTGGTTTGAACCTGGCCAGTCACCATAACAATACTGTTGTTCTGAATTATGTAATTGTTGTAAACCTTTTCAAATATAATTTTAAATAAATGTAACTACAGAACACAAGTTAAGAATGTAAAATATGCAAAAAAATATAAACAAAAGAAACTATCAACTTTAAATCTTGCAAATACGAAGTGAAAGAATGTAAACTATGCAAAAAATATAAACAAAAGAAACTATCAACTTTAAATCTTGCAAATACGAAGTGAAAGAAAAAAACAGTAATAATACACGAACCATGAAAACCTACAGAGTGAGTGTGTGCATCTAATAGATAGTTCTGACATATAGGATGCAATCTGAGTCTTTAACAGAATTGCGACACTAATGGTGGGATCACAAAATAGGCATTTACAAAGAACCATCTTGACAATCAGGTAAGTAGGTAACTTTATTAACACATATAGCAGGAGAGTCCCTATAAATTAGGCTTGAACTGCATTTCTGCTAGACCACAAACCACAAGCAAAATTTTAAAAGTGTAATTTATAAAATATTTCATATCTAGAAGAATAAATTGTCAATCACTTTATCATCATTAACCGTAAAAATTGCCGAAGTCTGCAGCCATTTAATTTTCACTTATTGTCTTTTTTTATCGCCAATACGCACTTAGTTTATAATACATAAACAATTAAACGTTTACTACGACTGTGAACATAGTTTCATCGTCACAAACTTATGTTGTAACATTAACTTACATTGAAAATCGACATTAACACATGCACATGCTTTTATATCGCAAGGCCTCCGCTTGACAGTTAATTACAGTGTTGCCGACCCAGGGCTCCGACTTTGTATATAACTTGGATGGCTTTGGCATTGGGAAGGTGATTTCCAACTAGCACAGAAGACATAGAATAGACAGAAGCAGCTTGGGCGTGAAGTTTAAAGACGCAGTTAAAGTTGGGAGCATGGCTCAATTACTAAAGCCTCTTCCATAGTACTATACTACTATACCTAGGAGAGTTAGAGAATCACACATATAAATATCTACACAGGTTTTTTCAGATATGTATGACGGTGCGTCATACATATCTGAAAAAACCCACACCACTTAATTAATAACTATAAAAGTATCTCATTTTAATAACAATATTATCTTACATAAGTTTTGTAGCTTCTAATATGTATAGCCGTTACTCAGAAAATTATAGAAATGAAAATTTAATAAGATATTCTCTACGTCTACTTATATAATCCCAAAAAGTTTCACTTTCATTTCATAAAAAAATAGCATTACTGTGTATCATTAGTGACAAATACTCACACCATGACATTATACCTGTTTTTTTTTTTAAAGATGGAACATGACAGTAGTGTTGCGATCGGAAAAACAACTGAATGTCACATAGCGTAGTAGGCTTGCTGCTATGGTAACAACGTTGCCAAAGTTACAGTTCCCACGTGGCGAGTGCTCAATAGCTCTCTTGGCGACATAATTAATGTGCACACAATGTTAGCATTGTTACGTTTCGTCTTTGATTCTCTGTCAATTTTTGTACTGTTATTTTTAACTTCGCGTCAATTGTCAATTAATGTTTTAACGTCAACCATCTAACGTCAATTGCTAGCTTCCATCAGCTGACAGCGTGATAGTCCATATTGGCAACATAGGCTATTTCCAAGCTCGGCCTCTTAACTCTCACGTCCCATCTTAAAAAGAAACAGGTATAGATATAATATTGCATTTTTAATGGTAACAGTGTCATCAAACCTTCTTACGTTTTATAGTTTTTAATAACCAATACACAGCTGTACTTAGAAAATTACACAGAAGAGAATCAGAACTGTAAATTCATGATTATAAACTTCTTAATAAGTTTTTTAATAACTAATATAGAGACGTGCTCAGAAAATTACACAAATGAAGATCGATCTATTGGCATTATGATGTCAGAGAATCTGAGCTGTAAATACACGTATGTTGGTAATCCCGCAGGTCATGGCCTATACACATTTCTCGGTTCCACGATGAAAAAAACACTGATTATACTTGTTGGCGTAGGCTTCTGATTATACTTACCGGTTCAATTTACTGTGATTATAAGTTACCTGAAACAAAGCTGAGAACTTGTCGCTCAACAATGACCGAGTTATTCAGCGTATTTTAACAAACACTGGTTCCAGTTTTTTTTATTATGGAGATATATTAACATTTACCATTAGTTGCAGTAATTTAATAGTATTGTGCACAGACATGCCAATTGTTTACATTGAAAAGTTCGCTGTTATGGAATCCAGTCAAGGAGATAATAAACGGGCTGTAACACTTAAACAGAAGTTGATACAGCGTGATAATGCAGCGAAATATGAACGTCCAAAAACACAGAAAATATAATTACAGAATTTGTTTGGGAAGGTAATGTGATTTAGTCCCGATTGGACCCTAATAAGCAGGTTATATTCAAAGCCCGTTGTAAACTGTGTAATGATTCGATGGAAGCAAATATTTCTGTTACATACAACCACAAGAAATGAAATATACACGCAACCGCAATGATAAATTCTGTGCCTATTTCAATATTATTAACAAATTTTTCATTTCAAAAGTGTTACTATAACATAGGCCCATATCTGTCGTTCGTAAGTTACATTAAAGGCATCATAAAATGGTTGTTCTTATAAATATGTATAAGGAAAACAAATTGTCGCACATAGTAAATATCTGTTTTTATTTAGGCTTACTGTTATTTTTGTCGTAACATAAAATACCATAATTTAGAAGCGTTGGCACCATAATCAGTGGCTGACAGGTTGTAATCACTGACTTGAACACTTTTAGTAATAGTTTGCAAGACCAAGATGTTAATATACTGTAATAGCAGCCATAGAAAAAATCGACGGATTTGTAAGGAAACTTGATTTCTGGTCGACATCATTTGACAAAAGCAATTTTATTCCAGTGTAGCCTACTAAAGAATTCGTGGAAAATGTTGCTACGTAGACTAGTCTTACGATACGACAAATATGGTCTATTGAGTTTTGTTTTTGCTGGCATGCAATTGAGTTTGCACAATTTAATGACTGCTTTTTTAATATCTTTCGGAAGAAACTCAAAATAATTACAACAGTCATAGAATCCGTGTTTAGACAATTGCGTTCAGCTAGCTGAAATTCCAAAATGCACATATGTAAGGAAAAACTCATTGAAATATGTACCTACTGATGGAATGTTAAAACTATACTTTTTTTTTTTCGCAGAGCATAGACCAGTTTTGCATCAAAAGAATGCAAGAATTCCTCGCACTTGCAAAAGAAGCTACCGTATTAAATTTTTGATAGCATTTGCAAACTCGTATTTATGCAAAATAAGTTTCTAGTCTATGACTGCCATAAAAACAAAAGAAAGAAAACAGCTTGAAATTTAAAATAATATCAGTGTGTATCGACTATAGAGTTCAGAAAGAGACATTTATAGCACTAATTGTTTTTTACTTTATAATTCCTGAAACATTCTTTTTTGTTTTTATGTTTAACGTTTCTTATGGTTATACTTCCAAATACAGCATTAATGTACAATACGTTAATTAGGATTTTTTTCTTTATTTTGTAAAACATATTACTTACTACCTTTCCTTTTCATTTCCCTGTACGAAACCAAAGAAATTATACACGACTTATGTATACTAAACTAGGCCTATTTGCATGTTTCCTAAACCGGCATACTTTTCCAGTGTTCACTTCCAGTTCTCATAACCACAAACGAAAGCATTTTTACCTGATCTATCCTCTTTAGAAAAGAATCTACAGGGACATCATTTTATTTTTACTTCAATTTTTATTGTACCTGCGTTTCTAAATGTACTTGACTCCCACCCCTTTCACTAATGTCCTTGCTAACGTCAGTCACACAAACTTACACGGCCGCTGTTGCTAGCAGTGAAGTAAACAGTACAGAGTACAGTGTGTTTCAGAAATATGTTGCGTTTTCTAGAGAAGAAAAAGCTTATATTATTGAAGTTTATTTTCACACAGGTATCGTGTGTAGCGTAGCTGAATTTATCTGTGTGGACTGAGCACAAGTGACGATTAGAGTTACCGAAAGTACGGTACCCTATAATATGGTACGGTACTTAACAGTATTATTTAAACAAGAGTTTTGTTTTACTGTTTGTAGGTATGAAGGACGATGATGGAAACTGGAATTACAATATAACCGAATGTGAACGACAGTTTTTCTTTTTGTTTTTCTCACAATTTCCTGATTATATCATTACGGAATATTTTCGTAGAAATGTCATTAATCTGGTAGATAAATTTAGAGCAACAGAGTGTACAGAAAGGAAGAAATGTGTAAGATGGCCAACAAAGGTGACAGAAGATGTTGTAGAAGATGCTAGAGAAAGGATGCAGTGAGGTCCTAATAAGTCGGTCAAGGAGTTAGCTGTAGAAATTGGGGTTTCTTACGGAAGTGCTCACAAAATTCTCAGGAATAAATTAGGTTAGTAATATGCTGAATAATGTAAACATTACATAATGTATATAACCGCCTGAAGACTTGAGTTTGTGAAAAAAAATTGTTACTATTCTACTGTTTTTTGATAAAATACCGTAAAGTAATGACCAAACTGAAAATCGTAATACTATATTTCCCTGTAACATAAATGGATAGACTACTTTTCTCTCCTCATATAGCTAGTAAAATGATTTGTTTACATATTGCACTAGCGACTCCAAACTCCTGTAATGGAAGAGGGGTAACAGTGTTTTCGAGTATAGCCAGGTTAATGTTAAAAATGTTAGTAAAAATAAAGTGATGTCCCTGTACAAGGAAAACTGAATGCTGCGTCACGGTCAATAATGTATTTCAGCCCAGGAAATAAATAATTGATACCATTCACGTTGAAAACTTCTGAAATTCTTACCATAACGAGTCCTAAGATAAAGTTTTAGTCTGTCGCAGATCATCGTTTACTGAAGTAGAAAATATATTCTCTACAACTGAATTGACATTTTCACTTACGACTATATTAGATTTATCACCTTTTGTTTTACTAGTATTCACATCCTCTTCCTGAAAGAATGATTCGTGATCAAACGGTCAGTTTCATCACTATCATTATTAAACTTTGCTTTTTTTTTTTGCTAGAGATGAAATGAAAGAAATTACTGATAGACTGTTTACTAACAACTAAAACTGCACTTACTACAGTACTATACTACACTATTAGAATATGATGATAGAATGTTTAATTAGAACCAAACGCTTATTTGATAAGTTCTACCAAGCTACTGTCATTAATTAGTATAGATGCAGTATCAAAGCAGAAGTATGAATATTTTCAATCTATACTAATAATACATCTGTAGCCGAAATTTTTCTGGTAATTTTCGATTTTCCAAAAATAATTGGTCCTAACATATATAATTAACCACCCTGAAACCGAAAATCGCATTTTTGAAATTTTTGTTTGTATGTCTGTCTGTATGTTTGTTACCTTTTCACGCGATAATGGCTGAACCGATTTATATGAAAATTGGAATATAAATTAAGTTCGTTGTAACTTAGATTTTAGGCTGTATGGTATTCAAAATACTTTATTTAAAAGGGGAGTTATAAGGGGGCCTGAATTAAATAAATCGAAATATCTCGCTTATTATTGATTTTTGTGAAAAATGTTACATAATAAAAGTTTCTTTAAAAATGATTTCCGATAAGTTTTATTCTTTACAAACTTTTGATAGGACTGATATTTAATGAGATAAATGAGTTTTAAAATTAAAATAACGCCATCTAAGACGGTGCAATGAAATAACAAATGACTTCGTCTATAAGGGGCCTTGGGCAACAACAATCGAAAAAGGGGCCTTGGACAGCAACAATGGAAAGCTATTAAACTATTCCTATCCACAGAAAATTTGATAGGCTTTTTTGTACATTCTTTTTCTGTATTTCTTAAAATAATATTTATGTACATACTCATTTTAATCTCAGAGAATTAATAAACAACGAGAGTGTATTGATTTAGTATGCAGTAATTAGTACGTTAGCTTAGCAATCTATTATTTTATAATTCAAATTTTAACTATGCTCAATCGAATCGTGTTAAAATACATAAAATAGACTATATATGCAATAAATGCAATGCAAAAAAAATGGGTAATGAGCCAAGCAGATTATGTTGCGCTGTTGTAAAGGTTGTTGCTTCTGAGATTCAAGAGCCCCCACAACAAATTAAAAACTTTCTTATCGGAGTACATCCGTTATCAACGCACTTTTTATATAATATAATATAATATAATATAATATAATATAATATAATATAATATAATATAATATAATATAATATAATATAATATAATATAATATAATATAATAGTAAATATGTAGCCGAAAATTTTCTGGTAATTTTCCCTTTTCCAAAAATAATTGGTGTTAACATGTATAATTATACATCTGAGACCGAAAATCGTTTTTTTTTTTGAAATTTTTGTTTGTATGTCTGTCTGTCTGGATGTTTGTTACCTTTTCACGGATTTCGATGAAAATTGAAATTAAGTTCAGTTCGTTGTAATTTAGATTTTAGGCTATATGGCATTCAAAATACTTCATTTAACGGGGCCTGAATTAAATCGAAATATCTCGCTTATTATTGTTTTTTTTTGTGAAAAATGTTGCATAAAAGTTTCTTTAAAAATGATTTCCGATAAGTTTTATTTTATGAAAAATTTGGTAGGTCTGATAGACTTTTAAAATAATAATACAATATGTTTTCACCGCCGCCTCAGATTGTAGCGTTGTTGTTCCTGCAGTAATTCCATGTGCAAAATATAAAATTTTTGAGTAGGAAGAAAAAACACATTTATTCATTCCATGGCAATGGTACATAGGAGATCGTGAATTCTTACATTTTCGAAAGAAATAAATATAATTACATATCACTGTTTATGCTGTATCACTATTTAAGTTATTTGAAGGTTTCAGAACCATAGCGGGCCAAGCGCCATTTACTGAAGACGTAGAAAACAAGGGTTAAAATTAAGTTATGACCATAATTCAATGGAACCATATAGCAATTTTGTAATATAAAGTTTACACATTAAAACTAAATGATATGTCAATCTTCATTAAACTATAGTTGCGTGTAATAACAAATAAGAAACAAGTTAAAGGAATTGTCATTGCACCAAATGAGTGCTCTCTGGGCCAAAATGATCGAAATTTAATTATTTAAATACAATTTCAATTAAGAAACATATTAAACGGTTTATCCTTCTAACAAACACGAATGTTCCCTGGATCAAACGTCCTATTTTAATTACGTAATTACTTTATATTTATTTCTAACAGGTGCAGCGGAGCGCACGGGTACGGCTAGTCATTAATAAAAGTATGACTTGAAAAGTAATAAATAATAGACTACTGTTAATACTTTGCGTAAGATTTTAATGCAAAATGTGATTCTGCACGCACATATAGTAAGGATAACAATGGCCAATATTAAATTGATTCACTGTATATATTCCCATTATAGAATACAATATATCCGTATAAAAATAATCTTAAAAGAAAAGTACTGATTCACTGTATATATTCCCATTATAGAATACAATATATCCGTATAAAAATAATCTTAAAAGAAAAATATTCTCCGTTTGTTGTGTGCAAGGCCGCTTTAAATAGACGGAGTCATTTGTTTTCATTTCATTAAAGCCTATTATTCTGAGGCGGCGCTGATAAAATGTATTGTTATTTTAAAACTCGTGTATCTCGTTAAATATCAGTCATATCAAAATTTTACATAGAGTAAAACTTATCGGAAACCATTGTAAAGAAACTTTTGTTATGTAACATTTTTCATAAAAATGAATAATAAGCGAGATATTTCGATTTATTTATTCAGGCCCCCTTATAACTGCCCTTTTAAATAACGAATTTTGAATGTCATATAGCTTAAAGTCTAAATTAGAACAAACTTAATTTGTATTCTAATTTTCATAGAAATCGGTTCAGCCATTATCGCGTGAAAAGGTAACAAACATCCAAACAGACATACAAATAAAAATTTGAAAAATGAGATTTTTGGTCTCAGGATGATTAATTACACTGCTGATACCAATTATTTTTGAAAAAGCGAAAATTACCAGAAACATTTAGGTTACAGATTTATTAATAGTATAGATTATGGCTGCAAATGGAAAGAAAAAAGATTTTATTCTTAACAAAAATATCTTTCCTGGTATAAACAAAACAAACTTACTAGTGTCTGCCTCAGAAAATTCAAACGATTAAAAGTTCAAAAAACAAAATAAAAAACCACGATTCAATATTTAGTCCGTCTTCCTCCCATCTCGATTACATCTTGCATCGAGAGGACATGGAATCGACTAGTCTTTTCAGTTGTCAGCCACGGCATCCCAGGCATCCTGGACTAGCTCCTACAAATCATCAGAACATCTTGGAAGTGGATTGGGCCAATTTTTCCGCATAAGCTTCTTTACTTGTGCCTCTGTAGCACAGTCGGAAGAACATTTGAATTTAGATGTCAACGTCTCAGAGTCAAATGCTCGTCACTCCTTTTCATTTTATTGTGTTACAGGACAGTATAATGTAATAATCAGGAAAGGATTTATATGTAAATACATATTTACTTATAAAGCTAATATAATTTATATTTTGCATTATCTTTATGTTTCACAATGTGTAGGGTTGAAAAATCCTACTTTTATTTTCCATATTTTTCCATATTTTAGAGTTTAGTACATATTTTCGTTAATTTCATATATTTTCCATATTTCATATAAAACAGTCCATATTATATTAGGTTTAACAATAAAACAAAACAAAATTCCATTAACTTTTAAAAATACATTTCAACAATAGAGATTTAAACACATGTTCAGTAATCCCTTTAACATCAGAGTTATTTGAAAATTAGCAGTCCTATCAACAATGGGAAAGTAAGTTACAAAACTGTATTAATTTAATTTAAAATTTTTAACAGACTTCAGTTGTGCAGCTCAACAGTTAAATGCCAGTCAGAGTACACATAGGTTCAGTTTTGTAAATCATACTATAAAGACGGTAAATATGCCAAAAGTACGTCATTCAGTCAATTTAAAATCAAAACTAACAAGTTACATTTCAGAATTTAAAGAAGATGGTTTATCAACTGACAATAAAATATTATTTTGTAATTTGTGTCAGTGTGCAGTATCATCTACACAAAAGTTCCTGGTGCAACAACACATTACAACTAGTAAACATCAGGCCAACAAACAACTAAATTCCAAGCAGAGACAATTGTTTTAACACAACCAACAACATCGAATGTAAGATCTGAGTTTAACATCGACCTGTGCCGTTCTCTCATCTCTGCTGATATTCCTCTCTACAAACTAAAGAATAAGGTCTTCAGGGAATTCCTTGAAAAATATACTCAACATACAATCCCGGATGAGTCAACACTTAGGAAGACGTATGCTCCATCCATCTACGATGAGACAATACAGAAGATAAGAGATGAAATTAAAGATAGTTCAATTTGGGTTTCCATTGATGAGACTCCCGACAAAGAAGGTAGACTTGTTGGTAATGTAGTTATCGGTTTGTTAAGTGAACAATATTCTGAACGAATTCTTTTACATTGTGATGTTCTAGAAAAGTGCAATAACAAAACTATAGTTAAACTGTTCAACGAAGCTATGGGTATCCTGTGGCCAAAGGGTATTATGTACGATAATGTGTTATTCTTTATTAGCGATGCTGCCCCTTATATGGTCAAAGCTGACAAGCATTATCTGTTGTATATCCTAAATTGACTCATTTTACTTGTGTGGCGCATGCATTTCATCGTGTGGCAGAAGTGGTCAGAGACAATTTCCTAAAGTAGATTTGTTGATTTCATCAGTGAAAAAGTATTTCTCAAAGCTCCCAGTAGAGTTAACGTGTTGAAAGAAATGTACCCTGAAATTCCATTGCCACCAAAGCCAATTTTAACTAGATGGGGTACATGGCTAGAAGCAGTTGAATATTATGCCGAACATATAGACTCTATTAACAATGTTCTCCTTGCATTGGACTCTGAAGATGCAGTCTCAATTGATACTGCGAAAACAGTTACCTGACATAAGTGTGAAGAATGACTTAGCTCACATTCAGCATACATTTTCATGCATCATAAAAACGCTCAAAAGTCTCCAAAATAGGCACCTTTCACTATCTGAAAGTTTTGAAATTATAAATAGTACTGTGGAACAACTGAATCGTGGTAGAGGTAAAGTTGCAGATGCAGTAAGAGCTAAGGTGGACACTGTACTTTCAAAAAACCCTGGATATGAAGAACTACAAAAGGTTGTTGCTGTGATGAGTGGTGAATCAACAGTGAATATTAACTTGGACTTATCCCCAGCAGACATTGTGAAATTGAATTATGTACCAGTTACTTCTTTGACGTCGAACGCTCTTTTAGTCAGTATAAATCTATCCTCAGAGACAATAGAAGAAGATTCACTTTTCAGCACTTGAAAGAAATGTTTGTAACCTATTGTTATGGTAACAGACAATAAAAATTGTGTTTTGTTGAAACTACATTGGAAGATAAGGTACGTCCATTATATTTTTGTTTAGTTTGATTAAAATGTACCAATATTTAACGTACATAGTCATTTTTTTATAATTTTAAGTCCATATTTAATTCCATATTTTGGTAAAATCCATATTTAATTCCATATTTTGGTAAAAATAACTACATATATATTTACATATTTCATATATTTTTAGTCCATATAAATCCGTTCGCTGGTAATAATATATATAAGAAGAAAAAACTAACGTCTTTATTATGCAACTATATTGTTTAAAGTCTAACATTAAATTTATATTATTAATATCGCTAAAGAACGATAACAGAATATAAATGTTAACTTGAATATTATTTATATCGCTAAAGAACGATAACAGAGTATAAATAATAACTTAAATATTATTTATATCACTAAAGAACGATAACAGAATATAAATGATAATTTGAATATTATTTATATCGCTAAAGAACGATAACAAAATAAAATGATAACTTAAACAAGGCTCGAACTCACAACCTACCGCTACTCTACGAGACGCAGATGTGACTGACTCCTGCTTAAACATCTTAATTCCAAAACTGCTTCTATAAGTGCATGCATTATGTAACATGATCCTTATCCGAAGTGGACTTAGAACATATTCGGTGTTCACGTGTGCAGCCACTTTTTTTTGACAGCTGTACGTGAAATTGAAAACACTCGTGGTTTATTTCATAAGTTATATTAATATTTATAGGACATTTATCTGATTTGTTTGTAGTTTATGATCCTCTTGCCATCTAAAACCCTAAGAAATTCTTCCTGGTTGGCAATTATTGGTTTAGATCAGCGTTTCTCAAACTTTTCTGAAGTGCGGACCACTTTTTGAAGTCAGAGCAGTTCTGCGGACCACCTTACTCTTGTTCTCTTCGAAAACAAATTTATAATTTTTGTAGCATATTTTAATACCGTATACTTATATTTTAAAAAATAACTGATTAATTAAAATTAATTTAATTCAATTAATTTTATATTAGTATTAACTAATTAAGTTAATGTTAATAGAAGAAAATTCATTTTGTTTTTTTATAATTCAAGGTATTAGAGTTTGGATAATCTTTAACTAATTAACTAAAAATAAATAAATATTGGTACTCGCATTAATGAGATGGATGAGCCTTCCGATTCTTGCACAGTTGTTCTATGTTTGGACGTATGCTGGTAAGCTTAAGTCGGAGATCGTCACATACTCGAGTCGATTTCGGTACTTTGTTTTTATTAGAGTTAGTGATGAAAACCCTTTCTCACACAGATACGTAGAAGCAAACTAAATTATAATCTCTAAAGCACCATTGTACAGTTCACTATATTCTCTTTTCATTTGTGATGAGGTCCAGAAATTAACCATACCTTCCGCTTGGAATTTCATTTTAAGTCCGGTGTCACTCGAGACTTCAGTTAGCCTAACTGTTCTCTTTCACTCAATGAAAGTTTGTTATTTTCAATATCGCAATGAAAGTGATCAGGAACCCATGAAAATTCGTCACATTTACTTGGAAAATAAGTTTAAAATTGTGACTTCAGAGTTGTATTATTGGCGTACGATGTACAGTACGTGACCATTTCAATGTGCAGACTGGGTGTCGGCAAAACTATTAAGGAAGTCATAAATACACGAAAAGATTCGGTACTTTGATCCTCTGTTATGAATTCGGGTGGTCCCTGGCTGGGTTACAGGCTCCAGATGAGCTATAGTGTGATGCACAATTCGTTTGAATTTTATTTTTTCTTCTGTCTTCTTTGAAGGACCACAAGGGCAGACTTCGAGGACCACAGGTGGTCCGCGGACCATAGTTTGAGAAACGCTGGTTTAGGTGATATGAGAGTTCTGCGGGATTTTAAATTACACCTTCATTGTGCCACATGTCTATAAAGTTTGAAAAACGCTGGTTTAGAGTGTGGAGTAGTGCAGAAAAATTAATGCTGAAACTGACGAGGAAGAGGAAAATAAATGGACTGGGTCGCTGGCTAAAAAGAAACTGCGTACTGAAGGACGACCTGAGAGGATTGATGAACGGGAGAAGAGTTCGGAGCAGAAGAAGATATCAAATGAAGACAACATTAAAATGCATGGATCGTATGCTGAGACTAAGATAGTGATGTCAAAGCAAGCTCATTTTTCTGACCTTGACGTCGTGCGCGGGCAGCAAGCGCTAAGTATGGAAAGAGAAAGGGTTGTGTATATGAATAAGCAACCTGTTGGATTAAGAAAACAGTGGTGCACAAACTTCAAATGGAACGTGAAAGTTTATGTCGTTATTTTTATATGGCTTCTTTCTGTTTAATATTATCTATATTGTCTGTAAAACAAAAGTACTAACACTGATTTCTTAATAGTGCACTTGTCTTTTAAATCTTAATAACATAATAGAGAGTTAAGAAGGAATATTCACTTAAATTCCATAGTAGTATAATATTATACTGTATTAAGTGGATGAAACATATCATTCATAAAGAAAGTGATATTCCAAATAAAGAGCTTGAGTGTGACATGATAAGTTGGAATTTATATTTATGTTATCTTTAGCCTTACAAAAGTAATCAATAAACTAATCAAGACAATATTACAGTACAAAACAAAGTTACCTAGGTACTGTATCTGTTTTAAGCGTAACTAATATTACATAACAAAACTCTTATCGCATTATGCTTTTAAGGTGATATTTGTGAGCAACTTCCTATCATCAGAATATTAAATTATTTTCTGGAAATTTGCTGAAGCTATAGAGCTGACATTTTTACAACACATGGGCACGTATCTTTTGCTTATGATGTAACAGCAGTTGCTTTGTTAATTTATTTCCTTACAAACAATTTCCATGCGAATATTTTCAATACACTATTTTCAGTAATACGTATTTACGGTATATTAGATTTACGAAAACATTCTGTAAGGCTACTAAATAAATAGGCCTATACCTGAAAATTTCACTTTTCTATACCAGAAGTAGAGAAAATATTTCTTTTGAATAAAAAAATCAAACTTATGAAAAATGAGCATTAAAATTAAAACTTACATTCTTATAATGCACTTATACGTACTTCTCAGGCAAATCTAAAAATTAACATGGATACAGTTTTAATAAGTTCTCTTCCCTTTATCTATTGAATCAGTGCTGGCCATCCCTGAATATAGCTCGACCAAGCGGCATATATCACCTCTTTCGTCTGTCTCTTTCCTTTCCGCTGTAAAGCGCTCAGGCTCTCCTGGGCTCTAAAGCGCGCGCTTGCTCCTGTGGGCATCAATTGACATGCCAGCCCTAAGACAAAGGCGGAAAATAGGAACTATTGGAGAATGCTGGGTTTGTCTTTGGGCAAAAAGCTATGAATGATTGTAGGCCCCCATCTATGCACAGTTGTTAACACAGAAGAAGTTGCATTTCTATTTAAGGAGAAATCGACAAATAGACATTAAGAACCGGATCGTTCTTATTGCAAAAGTTGAAATCGTAACATAATTCACTGCAATTATCTGTAAAACGCTTAAACTGCTAAGTACATGTCTTGATGCTTTCAGCTGCTCTGGATTTGCACTGATTGTCGGCTTTACAAAGTGATTTCTTTTACTTCTGACATCTAGTCTTCAATCACGTTTCATCGTATCGAAATAAGGAGATTAACGTTTTTATCATGTCAGTTACACAGATGCTGGTGCTACTTTAGCAGATTCTGACTTAAAAATTCTAAAGGATATGCCTGAGGTGCACATTTGCATTACAAATTGTAGCTATAATGTAAGAGATGAATAAGTAGTTCATGACAGAATCTAGTTACTAAGTTTAAATGATTTGTACGCGTGCCAACCTTCATGTCCCACTCCCGGCCAATCTCTAAGCCAGTCATGTCAATTGATGCCCATAGGTGCAAGCGCGCGCTTTAGAGCTCACGCGAGCCAGAGCGCTTTACAGCGGAAGGGAAAGAGACAGACGAAAGAGGTAGTATATGTCGCTTGGTTGAGCTATATACAGGGATGGCCAGCACTGATTCAATGAATAAAGGGAAGAGAACTTATTAGAACTGTATCCATGTTAATTTTTAGATTTGTCTGAGAAGTATAAGTGCATTATAAGAATGTAAGTTTCAATTTTAATGCTCATTTTTCACAAGTTTGATTTTTTTATTCAAAATAACTATTTTCTCAACTTTTTTAAATAGAAAAGTGAAATTTTCAGGTATAGGCCTATTTATTTAGTAGCCTTACAGAATGTTTTCGTAAATCTAATATACCATATATACGTATTACTCAAGATAGTGTATTGAAAATTTTGAAAATATTCGCATGGAAATTGTTTGTAAGGAAATAAATTAACAAAAGAACTACTGTTACACCATATGCAAAAGATGTGTGCCCATGTGTTGTAAAAATGTCAGCTCTATAGCTTCAGCAAATTTCGAGAAAATAATTTAATATTCTGATGTTAGGAAGTTGCTCACAAATATCACCTTAAAAGCATAATGCGATAAGAGTTTTGTTATGTAATATTAGTTACGCTTAAAACAGATACAGTACCTATGTAACTTTGCTTTGTACTGTAATATTGTTTTGATTAGTTTATTGATTACTTTTGTAAGGCTAAAGATAACATAAATATAAATTCCAACTTATCATGTCACACTCAATCTCTTTCTTTGGAATATCACTTTCTTTATGAATGATGTGTTTCATCCACTTAATACAGTATAATATTATACTACTATGGAATTTAAGTGAATATTCCTTCTTAACTCTCTATTATGTTATTAAGATTTAAAAGACAAGTGCAATATTAAGAAATCAGTGTTAGTACTTTTGTTTTACAGACAATATAGATAATATTAAACAGAAAGAAGCCATATAAAAATAACGACATAAAATTTCACGTTCCGTTTGAAGTTTGTGCACCACTGTTTTCTTAATCCAACAGGTTACTTATTCATATACACAACCCTTCCTCTTTCCATACTTAGCGCTTGATGCCCGCGCACGACGTCAAGGTCAGAAAAATGCGCTTGCTTTGACATCACTGCTCTAAGCTATTCCACTTACCCCTTAGTACATACACATCCTCCCCCATATTATGCCCACAAGATACTGGACCATATTTTATTAGAATCATCTCACAACCAATTAGTTAGACTCTAAACTGAGAAAACTCATTCTGCCTGTGGCTTTTCTAAAATGCTGAGACAAATGTCGTGAAAATCCTTAAAATAAATAAGCCACGGACTTACATCTTTACCCCCCCCCACACACACACAAATTTCGCCATTTCCCAAATTATATATTTTTGAAATCACAGCCTTGGCTCTCACATATTGCCTTCGGTACTCAGGACGAGCTTACTCGAGTGCCACTCGCACAGCGCAAGGGCTCTGGTCCCTTCTTTTGCGAGGACTGCGGCGTTCCCTCTACCCCTCTCTGCCCAGGCTTTTAACATCCGCAGCGATTCTGTCCCATTGTTGTTCTCTCGTGCTTCGGTTTCCCGTCATGTGACAGCAATTCGGTTTGGTCCATTTTCGGCTATATCTTTCAAAATTCTCTAATGTTTCTTCATATGGAGTGGCGAAATCGGAGTGAGACAAGTGGTAAAATAGGTTTAGAGCTCACATAGACACTTCCCCGCAGCCCCAGTTTCCTTCGCGATTTTGTCTGCCTTTAATTCTTTCTCCTCTCATTTCCGAATTTATTAATTGAATAAATAACACGAAATTACTTCAAATAGGTTTACCATTAATTTATAAATATTTAACAGCTGTGTAAAAAAATGACAGCGAAAATGACGTAAATACTCTCTCTTTTAAAATTAGTTTTAGACGTATTTATGTCGAAATACTTCCATTTATGGTTTCTGATATTTAACTATTAGCTTTTGAATTGAAACAGTTCAAATACACCCCATCAAATAAAAATAGAAGAGTGTGATTCCTAAACGCGTTAAGTCCATTTTTTTATGAAAGGACTGGGCTAGTTTCGCATTTTAGATTTCACGCCCACCCCACCCCCAGCAACTCCACTTTGAAATTTCAAATGGCACCCCTATATTTGTATACTTAAATATGAAAGAGCATTCAATTGTTTATACATCTCATTCATTTGTTTTCGTATATTTTATTTTCTATCGTCGCCTGGCAGTCTGCATTTTTGTTACATTAGTTGATTGTAGGATGAAAACACAGCTTATTTTGTGTAATTTCCTAAATTTAATTAATAAGGATGATTTATGTCAGTAGCGGCTGGTGGTCAAAATAATGAGTGTGCTACAATCTCTATGTCGGCCTATTGTAGAGGCCTACACTTATGTATTTATCTTAATTTGGAGTCTCGTCTAGTGATGAAATATGAAGTCCATACGACGTTCTTTCGTACTGCAGAACTTGTCATTTGGTGTTAAACCCCTCCATCTTGGACATCATACTCTTTTCTATTGACAGTATTGCAAGAGCAGTGAGAAGATCCTGGGACATAGTGTTCTTTAAAAACGTTTTTATGCGTTTCAAGGAAGAAAAACATATTTCTGGCTCAGCAGTGGTCATTGGTGTTGTAACCAAAATATTTAACAACTTCGATACTTCACAGAATGGATCCTGTAAATTGTTGGATACTATGTATTGTGACAATTGAACAGCCATTTATATTTCGGAAGTCAGGTCTTCCGTATAGAAATCCAACTTGTATCTGGAACACTCTTTTGTTCAGTATAGTACAGCCACAGTCTAATAGACATACAAATAGGTAACTGATAACTAATAAATGTTTTATAGAACACAATACGTAGGCTACCTACAGCTTGGATTATAGGTTATGACTGAGTTATGATTTTCTCTTGGTCTTTAGGGAATCTGAAGAACGACAAATTCGGAGATTTAAACTTGTTGTTACTGCAATTTTCGTCATTGCACACATTGCCTTTATTCCCACGCATGATTAAAACGTTATTATAACATCTCGCATACCTTTAAAGCACATGCTGGCTGTATCAACCCTATGACCAGTGCCTTGCCTGTCGCTTGAGCGCTAGTGTCGCGATTGTTGGCAAAAAAAGTGTTGAAGTTGCGCGACTGTATATATTAGACTGTGGTATAGCTGTTGACAGCAACTTCAACTGGTAGATGGCAGCAGCAGTCGGACACTTGAATTACCAAATACATTGTACATAGTTCCGAATTCTTCCACAAACAAGCATTCTTTCGTTACGCTTTACTTTTGCAATCTCCAAGCTGTGTTGTGCTGAAGCTGACTACAGCACTTTCCCGCGTAAAAATAGCCAATCAGAGCAGTGATTTCAGCTTCGCACATGCGCATAACTGTCTACATTTTTCATGTGGAGCTTCGAGTAGCACAACGAACGCCCTGAGGCACCAAAGAAGGCACGAAGACTAAACACTTTATAACGCGTCATGAACATAACCACTGGAAATTGTCAAATGACAGATCAAATACAATGGTGGCATTAGAAATACATTATTTGAGCCAAAATTATCATTGTGCTGTAGCACTGTAGCACATAAGGACGGGCCGCCCCTGATTTATGTTCTCTCTTGAAGGGTATACACCATTTTAAAATAATTTAATACACAAACGCAACTATTACATGAAATGCTCAATAAGATTTTGTAGCTTTATTCTCTTCAGCTCTACTCAACAATAACAACAATCCTGGTGTTTATGTTTTATGTTTATGTTTTATTTTCAATTCTGGTGTGATTATATTGCTTAACCTCGTTATTATTATTATTATTATTATTATTATTATTATTATTATTATTATTATTATTATTATTATTATTTAGTTGTAGTGGTAAGAGAAAATTAAATTTTTTTAGTTTTGTAATTCATTACCGCACCATTCATTCAAGGTTATATTAAATTTCAGTTCGTTTTACGTAAATTCCCAAAATAGTAATATGCGTTACAAGAGCGGTATATTGACGTTTTCATGGTCGAGGAAAAGATTGAAAAAGCGAAACGTAGTTGGGCTTTTTTGATTTCCGAGAACATGAAAACAAACATACCGCTCGTGTATCGTACATTATTTTGTGCGAAGATCGTTTATTACATACCTGAAAGACGAATTTCTAATTAGTTGCAATGAAATCTCCGTGTTGGTTTCTGTTTAATGGCGCCAACTTCGGAACACCAAAATATCTTTTTTTCAACATTGTTGCTGTAAAATGTTTTCTGTGTTTACTATACTCCAGCAGGCCGTGATATACGTCTGTCTTTTTTTTTCCCCAGTCTATAAATGCGAATTTAAAACAAACGGTAAGGTTATGTAATGATGTATTTTTCATTTTAATATTTTAACAATATTATTTATATAACATATTGCAGTAATAATATCGGCATCTGGAATCTCATTGATTTTTTTTCACGGCTTCCTTAATGTTACTTGTATCAGGAATGCAATAAGTTTCGTGGAGTAGTAGACTTTACTTAATTTTTGCAAATATTTAAAAACAATAATTAACATTGCAATTTAGGTGAAATTGCAGTGGTAAGTTTCCAATTTATAATTATTACTATGTTAAACGTCTCTAAAAATAATATGTTAAAAGCCTAAAGTAGTAAAATGAATGTCGCGCTTAAGCGGTAAGAAGAGGGAAATTGTTATGTGTGTTACGTTGGGAATAGTGAATGTGGTATTTCACACTTACCGCGTATTGGTTCTGTGCGGAAAACAAGCAAATACGCAAGATCTCGCACAAACAATATTATTATTATTTCTTGTATCTTCGAGTTTATACTTCTTGAAAATAATAAAACAACTTTATGTGCTTAACATTTAAATAATGAAAGGAAAGTGTTAATTTTTCCAGAAGAACACGATAACGAAAGTTTTAGGTTTGTTTCAGCGCGGTTCAGAATCGATTCTGAACTGCCTGCTCATGCGCAGTAGCTCAATGTGTGTTCCAACAAGACTAGAACTGATTCCGAACCGATACCGAACTCCCTGTTCCAACGTACTTTAGAACTCGTTCAGAACGAGCGAAATTGGTTCTCGATTAAGAGCAGGAACTGGGAATTCTGAACTGTTGACGCATGCGCAGATGGTTGAATTTGAAGTTATGGTTAAAATACGTAGGATGCTATGCATAGACATTTCGCTAGCCCGCGCTACGAGCGTGCTAAACTAGCCCCGCCTATCGAGTGATTACTTGTACAGGATTCATATCATATCATATCGCTAACACTGGTTTATGAATACGAAAAACGTTATTTCGCTGATCATCCACCGGAAGAATTAAGTTCGGAAGATGAATATAATTTTAACATGAGAAGAAACTCCGAAGACCGCGAAGAACAGTTCAAGAAACGTTACAACAACATAAAATCCCGAACTAGTTCTGAAATGTTTGCTGGAACAAAGCTATAATATCGTCGTTGTTCCTCCAATAAATCCTATGTGACATATTTATCGATTTCGGATTTTTACTCTATTAAATAACTTAAATAATGATACAGCAAATCAGCCGTTCAGAGCAGAAGTGGTGTAAGTCAAAATTTGGTAATGAGGTTTAAAGTAAAAATTCTGTAAAATACAGCGCAAAGTAGCAATTAATATGTCCTTCTTGCTATCCATGACTATTAATAGTTTAAATAAATTGAATATTAAATGCTACTTTACGCTGTATTTTACAGAATGTTTACTTTAACCCTCATTACCCATTTTTGACTTACACCACTTCTGCTCTGAACGGCTCAAATAATAAAATCTCTTATATGTAATTATATTAATTGTTTCTTTCGAAACTGTAAGAATTCACAGTTTCCTATGTACGGCTGCCATAGGATGAATAAATGTGTTTTTTCTTCCTACTGAAACATTTTATATTTTGCACATAGGAGTTATTGCAGGAACAACGACGATATATATTCAGTATATTCAGTATTGTACAGTCATAGCACACAACATTGTGCAATTGACAAAGTCAGTAATAAAAAGTAAACAACAAAATAATAAAATTAATTAAAAAACTCTCAACAATATTGACATTAAAAACTCATTAATTTCATAAAATGGTTTGTTGATTAACCAACCAGAGACAAGTTTGTTAAAAGACTAACTTTCCAGATTAAAAAGATATCTCGGACATTTATTTGCTATTTTTAACGACATAATAAAATAATTATTCATTGTTTTAGTCAGCCTACACTTAGGTATGTCAAAAAGGTCACGGTTTTTGTTGTTGTATATATGAACATCATTCCTATGTGTCAACATATGTGAATTTTCTTTGACGAAATTTAGGGCTTGATAAATATACAATGATATTACAGTCATAATTTTTTCATTTACAAATAACGGTCTGCAGTGTGCCTTCATTGATGAATTAGTTATAATTCTATAGTAGTAGGTTTTTTTACGACGCTTTATCAACATCTTCGGTTATTTAGAGTCTGAATGAGATGAAGGTGATAATGCCGGTGAAATGAATCGGGGTCCAGCACCGAAAGTTACCCAGCATTTGCTCATATTGGGTTGAGGGAAAACCCCGGAAAAAACCTCAACCAGAACTTGCCCCGACCGGGAATCGAACCCGGGCCACCTGGTTTCGCGGCCAGACGCGCTGACCGTTACTCCACAGATGTGGATGTTATAATTCTAATAGCTTTTTTTTGTAACATAAGTACCTTATTAGTATGAGAACTATTACCCCATAAAATAAGTCCATAAGAAAGTATACTATGAAAATAAGAAAAATAGACAACTCTAATGTAATTCTTCGGAACATACATTTTCAAATTTCGCAGAAGAAATATTACTCTTGACAATTTTTTACAAACAGACTCAACATGGTCTGCCCAAGTATACTATTGTCGTCTGCTAGGAAGGGGTCTATGATGGCCTCAACTGCCTTTGGATGCATATTCCCTATGTATTGGGCTTCGTGACTGTATATACTAGACTGTGGTAGTAATATAAAAAAGTACTCGTGAGGCAATTTATCATAGCTGAATCGAAGCTAAAGCAGTGTACAACCTCCTTTTGATCCGTGATGACGTGATTCTGTAAAAGCTGCCGTAATCGGGTGGGTAAGTAAGTAGTCCGCACAAGATCTCGAGAATATCAACCAGATCGACCAGTTCAGACTTATTTCCCTCGTAAGAACAAAGAGAAATGAAAAACGGGATCACGCCCACACGGTCTGTGCGATGGGTGTTGCGAACCTCTTGGGTTCAAATTTCACCGGAGGGTCCAGTATGTGGGAGTGTCTGGTTCAAGGTGGGACAAGAACGTCTGATACAGAAGCTGCTGCGATACGGGTAGAATTCCTTTGACACAATCTCGAATTTTTAAAGCTATCATCGCCTCAGGTGTCCTCCAAGTGCCGCTTAAAATCTTACATTCAATGAAGCAACAGTAATAGTAATATGCGTTACAAGAGCGGTATGTTGAAGTTTTCATGTTCGAGGAAAAGTTTGAAAAAGCGAAACGTAGTTGAGCTTTTTTAATTTCCGAGAATTGAAAGAAAACATACCGCTCATGTATCGTACATTATTTTGTGCGAAGATCGTTTATTACATACCTGAAAGAGAAATTTCTAATTAGTTGCAATGAAACTCCATCTTGGTTTCTGTTCAATGACGGCAAATTTTCAAAACAAAAATATCAATCTTCAACATTGTTGCTTTAAAATGTTTTCTGTGTTTACTATACTCCAGCAGGCTGTGATATACGTCTGTCTTCCCCCACCCCAGGCTATAAATGCGAACTTAAAACAAACGGTAAGGTTATGTAATGATTTATTTTTCATTCTAATATTTTAACAATATTATTTATATAACATATTGCAGTAATAACATCGGCAAGTTTAATTTTGCCGGTCAAGGAGATTTTTTCACGGCTTCCTTAATGTTACTTGCATCACGAATGCAGTAACTTTAGTGGAGTTGTAGAGTTTACTTAATTTTTGGAAATATTTAAAAACAATAATTAACAGTGCAACTTAGGTGAAATTGCAGTGGTAAGTTTCCAATTTATAATTATTACTATATTGAACGTCTCTAAAAATAATATGTTAAAAGGCTAAAGCAGTAAAATCAATATGTCACTTAAGCGGTAAGAAGAGGGAAATTGTTATGTGTGTTAGGTTGGGAATACTGAATGTGGAATTTCAGACTTTCCGCGGTTTGGTTTTGTGCGGAAACCAAGCAAATACGCACGATCTCGCACAAAATAAATTACCAAAGACAGAGTTCCTTTCAGTAGCAAGACTTTCCTAAAAGTGTGGATTTCACTATTTTCATTACTGTTGGACATTATACTATGTGGAATAATTCTTATCGGATTCTCAGCGAGGTGAGTTGGATAGTTGCTTCCAAGCTTTCGATGACTAGCTCTGCCATCTTCTTTAGGGATCACTTCAATCTCTGAATAAGATGGCAGAGCTAGTCATCGAAACAATCGTAAGTAGAGGAGAAAATGCGCTCCGACGCCGGGGATCGAACCCGGGTCCTTGGTTCTACGTACCAAATACTCTAATCATTGAGCTACGCCGAAGCACCAGATCGAGTCCTCCTCCTCTAGTGTTTTCCCTTTGTGGTCTTACTCCAAGTTCGACATGTATGTTGACCAAGGACTCAGGTTCGATCCCCAGCGCCGGAGCGAATTTTTCTCCTCTGATTACAATTGTTACCGTAACAGATACATTCTGTAGGATCAAAAATTAATCTATACGTAGTCATCGAAAGCTTGAGACCATCTATCCAACTCAGCTGGCTGAGAACCTGATAAGAATTAGGGAAGAAGGGGCAAGTTTATCATGCTAAGAAAATTTTGCATAATATGCAAATATATTATTATAATAATATATTATAAAATAGGGGAACCTAATTTTAATTATATTCCTAACAAAAAAAAAGAAAATCAATACCAGTGATATCATGACACTAAAATGTTAAAAATGTTAGGAAAAAATATTTCATTAACTGACGTACAGTAGTGGCAAATTCACCGGAAAAAAAAACTCCACTGATCAATCGACAACACATTCACTGATTTCAGAGCCTTGTTCACTCCAGAGCATGATAGACTGGTAACTGGAGACTTTCGTGGTCGATGGACCTGGGAAGGAAACTTTTTTTGTTCCTTATTCAAATTTATTCTGAACCCTTTTCTATTGCTGGTAAAATTCATTGTTTATTCTGGGTGCCTAATTTAATTAATCGTAAAATATCGCAGTTCATATGACAGCATACTCATGAAGTTTGGGATTTTAATATCAATGGCATTCGATGTCAAATCAACATTCAAAAAGTGGACTTTTGAACATCTTCTGTAATTTTCATTAAATTTGGTAAATGAAAAACCTTCCGGTAAGTTTAATGTTGTGAAGCCCTCAATAATGCAGATATCCCTACAGCAATGTTGTCAATGAAAAAAATTTGAAATGTCGCATACATGTCAAAAATACCTAAATTATAACTTATTTTAAACACCCTAGAATATTATAAAATATATTATTTTAATCAGGCTAAGAACATAAATTTTAATTAAAATATTTGTAACAAAGTAAGGAAAACTTTATTGAATATCAAGTGAAACAAAATTTAAAAATATCTATAAATGGGAAAAATTATTTCATTAAATGTATGTTATAGAGGTAAGAAATTCTCCCTTGGTGTAAGTTTCATTTTGGAAATGTTTCAGGAATATCAGTAAAAGAATATATCAATGTATGCTACCTGGTTTGTAACACTTTTTTGTTCTTATTCCAACACTTATGCGCACAAGTTCCTTTGTCTGATTGCTGCGTAAATCTGTCAGTTCTGGTGGCAGAATAAGTCTTCAATTTATAAAATATCGCTGCATATGCCAGCATGTCATGTTTTTTTCGTAGTATTTTAATATAATAATGTTATTATGAAAATAAATTGAACTGCCAACTATGACCGCCATATCATTCATATTTTAGTCGTACAGATGACTGAAAAATGGGTGGCAGTTACATGTTATCCATCATTTAAAATATTCTACACCCTATATGAAGTGTCCTCGAAACTAAACAGACGTCATTGTAACACTGAATAATCATATTTTAATTCCTTAAAGACTAATACGAATAATATTAAGGCATGCTCATAAAAACACCTCATTGAAAAAAAGAACTAGTTTTATATTCGAATGCAACAAATTAAATTCCTGCGAATTTCATTCGTATTAAAGAAAATCTTATTCTTAATCCATCTCCCAAGTTTTATCTAAAAAAACTGTGAATAATTACATTAATAAAATTATTAATTTTTGTTCCGACGGTTGAAAATCGCTTGCTATGTGTGGCGGTCGCAGCGTTCGCGAGACTTCATAACGATGAGTAATCTCAAACGTCCGTCTCCCTGACCTTGATCGCGCAACATTCTGTACGACGGGCGAGGCTACCTGCTGAGCTCCTTTGTTCCGGTGAGTTATTTTTATTAAAAACTGACATGATATTTAAGTCAACATTCTGAAATTTTCACAGTGGAATCAATATGCCCTAAAGAATTAAACACATGTTTTTCCATCTGTAAAAATTAATTGCATTTCGTGTTCTATATCTTTTAAAATTATTTTACGGTGGGTAACTATTTAAAAAATTATATATTTTTTCATTTTAAGGGCATTTATAAACAAGGCTCTCCTTTTTCGAATTGCATTGAAATCATTTTTCCATCTTCCTTTACATATATATTATTTTAATGTACCGAAGTACATATGATATTTCATGCAGATATTCTGCGTCATCATACGATGAAAGAGTAATGGAACGGAGAAAATTCTCTCCGGCGCCGGGATTTGAACCCGGGTTTTCAGCTCTACGTGCTGATGCTTTATCCACTAAGCCACACCGGATACAACTCCGACGCCGGTTAGAATCGTCTCAGATTAAGCTCCAACTCTTGAGTTCCCTCTAGTGGCCGCCCTCTGCACTACGTCATAGATGTCGGAGTTGTATCCGGTGTGGCTTAGTGGATAAAGCATCAGCACGTAGAGCTGAAAACCCGGGTTCAAATCCCGGCGCCGGAGGAATTTTTCTCCGTTCCATTACTCTTTCATCGTATGATGACGCAGAATATCTGCATGGAAATATCATATGTACTTCGGTACATTAAAATAATATATATGATATGCGTAAATCACTTCATGATTTAAGACGGCGCTTATTCCGTCGGATCCCGGCCAACTAGTCACTCATACCGAGTGCACCTCAGCACATGTGTGGACTTCGGTCCTGCGTTCATAGACATCCATGACGTAGTGCAGAGGGCGGCCACTAGAGGGAACCCAAGAGTTGGAGCTTAATCTGAGACGATTCTAACCGGCGTCGGAGTTGTATCCGGTGTGGCTTAGTGGATAAAGCATCAGCACGTAGAGCTGAAAACCCGGGTTCAAATCCCGGCGCCGGAGAGAATTTTTCTCCGTTCCATTACTCTTTCATCGTATTCCTTTATATAGTAAGAAAACTTCAATGAATGAAACCGTGTTTCTTTGTTAAACCATTATTTTAAATTCTGATTGCTGCCAAACTATGAAAGATATAAATATAGTATTGCTTGAAATTCATATTTAGAACATACAAAATAACCTACTACAATATTTTTAACTTTTGAGACATCATGGTTCAAAAACATACTTTTTTGCTTGGAATGACCCTCCTATTAACACCTCCTACCACTTTGTAATAAACTTATCCGAACACTCTGCATAAAATTAATACTTAGGCTACAAGAAGATACTACCATTCTGTAGCAGGAACTAGCCTATAAGATTTAGGAAAATCCTTAAAAAAATCATGGGAGTTTATATATTATATTTTATTCCTCCCAAAAAAATTGAATTTACAAAATATTTATGTCTTTCAAGCTAATAATGTAAAGTGTGCATTTTAATCCACCGAGTCTTTATAAGGGTCATGGGGGAAGAATTTTTCTCATGAAATTTCGGCCAGCGTATGGGACCGGTGCCCACCCAGCATCGTGATACACTTGGGGAGCTACGATAGGTAGCGAAAATCCGGTTTAGCAAACCAGCTATAACGGCTGGGGGATCATCGTGCTAACCACATGATACCTCCATTCTGGTTGGATGATCGTCCACCTCTGCTTCGACATGTGAACGTGAGGTCAGCAGCCTGCTAGTCGGACTTGGCCCTTCAGGGCTGTAGCGCCATGGATTTACTTTTTTTTAGTCTTTATAAGGGAATTAATTTGATGTATAGTAAGTAAACAATGCAGGGACTCGCGTTACGAAATGAGCGCTTCATGGGGAAGGAATTTTCTAATAAATTTAGGCCAGTGTATGGGACTGATGCCAACCCAACATTGTCGTAATGAATTTTGGGAGCTAAATTCGGTTTCGAAAACCAATTATAATGACTGAGGGGATCATCGCGCTGACTGGTTCGATGATCGTTCACCTCTGCTGAGATATGTGTACTTGAGGGCAGCAGTTGGCTATTTGACCTTGACCCTCCTTGTGCTGTATGCTGTCGTGCCTTGAATTATTATGATAAGCAAGTTTAAAGAAATAATCCGAAAGAAATTAATAGGTTTAAATGCACAAGAGAAAATAACGTTGAGTCTTGCGTGTTTATTGGTGTATAGGCCTAGATCTCAGACATGCCTGCGTACAGGTAGCATTCCTTTCCGTCCAAAGAACAACATAGCATTTGCGTAACCTTATTTCTTCCCAGCAGTAATTAAACCCAGTGTAGTTATTCCAGTTCCCATGAGGGACAAGCAACCGACTGCAGATTGTCCTCGGTGCAGTGTGCATGTGTTCAATAAGCAACGCGTAAAAAAGTCTGAATACAGGTAGTGCAGACTCACGACCTAAATAATGATGCGGTACACAAAACAGCATTTATTTCGCATCACACATATTTTGTAGCTATGACAATTAAAATTCTCACTCTGTTAGTTCCCAATTAATTGATTAATAATAATAATAATAATAATAATAATAATAATAATAATAATAATAATAATAATAATAATAATAATAATAATAATAATAATAACTTATGGCGTTTAAGGAACCTGGAGTTTCATTGCCGCCCTCACATAAGCCCTCCATCGGTCCCTATCCTGTGCAACATTAATCCAGTCTCTATCATCATATTCCACCTCCTTCAAGTACATTTTAATATTATCTTCCCATCTACGTCTCGGCGTCCCCAAAGGTCTTTTTCCCTCTGGTCTCCCAAGTAAGACTCTATATGCATTTCTGGATTCGTCCATACGTGCTGCATGCCCTGCCCATCTCAAACGTCTGAATTTAATGTCCCTAATTATGTCAGATGAAGAATACAATGCGTGCAGTTCTGCGTTGTGTAACTTTCTCCATTCTCCTGTAACTTCATCCCTTTTAGCCCCAAATATTTTCCTATGAACCTTATTCTCAAACATCCTTAATCTCTATTCCTCTCTCAAAGTGAGAGTCCAAGTTTCACAACTATACAGAGCAACCAGTAATATAACATATTTTCGTTAATTTCTTATTTTCCACTATAAAACAAATGACTTTTTAAGGAAGTCATTTATATTATTATTAAACAATAATAATAAATACAGACTTTTGTGCAGGAACCCGGTTCAGGTTCACTGCCGCCATTCAGTCACATAAGCCCGCCATCGGTCCCTATCCTGAGCAAGATTAATCCAGTCTCTATAATCATATCCTACCCCTCAAATCCATTTTAATATTATCCTACCATCTACGTCTCGGCCTCCCCAAGGTCTTTTTCCCTCTAGTCTCCCAATTAAAACTCTATATGAATTTCTGGATTCGCCCATACAAAGTGCTTATCATGCCCTGCAATCTCAAACGTCTGAATTTAATGTTAACTCTAATTATGTCAGGTGAAGAATACAATGCGTGCAGTTCTGTTGTTGTGTGACTTTCTCCATTCTCCTATAACTTCATCCATAAAAACTCTTAAAATAGCCCCAAATATTTTCCTATGAACAACTGAATCTTATTCTCAAACATCCTTAATCTCAAAAGGTTGTTGCTGTGATTCAACTCTCTCAAAGTGAGAGTCCAAGTTTCTTTTAGTCAACTATTCAGAGACAACCAGTAATTCACTTTTCAGCACTTAAAGAAATTTTGTACTTACAAATGGCTTTGTTGAAACTACATTGGAAGTAATTTATATATTTTTTGTTTAATAATAATGATAATAAATAATATTTAATAATAATAATAATTTTGGTAAAATAATATATAATTTAATAATAATAATACCTTTTAAGGAACCCGCAGGTTCACTGCCGCCCTCACATAAGCCCGCCATCGGTCCCTATCCTGAGCAAGATTAATCCAGTCTCTATAATCATATCCCACCTCCCTCAAATCCATTTTAATATTATCCTACCATCTAAGTCTCGGCCTCCCCAAAGATCTTTTTCCCTCTGGTCTCCCAATTAACACTCTATATGCATTTCTGGATTCGTCCATACGTGCTGCATGCCCTTCCCATCTCAAAAGTCTGAATTTAATGTCCCTAATTATGTCAGATGAAGAATACAATGCGTGCAGTTCTGTGTTGTGTGACTTTCTCCATTCTCCTGTAACTTCATCCCTCTTAGCCCCAAATATTTTCCTAAGAACCTTATTCTCAAATATCCTTAATTTCTGTTCCTCTCTCAAAGTGAGAGTCCAAGTTTCACAAATACAGAGCAACCGGTAATATAACTTACTTACAAATGACTTATAAGGAAGTCATTTATAATAATAATAATAATAATAATAATAATAATAATAATAATAATAATAATAAATCTTCTTCTTCTTCCTTTCAAGTATTAGGCCAAATGGCCTGTTACGATCTCACAGTTGAATTTTCAATCCAGCGCTTCTTTGGACAACCGAGAGATCTCTTCCAGTTTGAACGATAGTGGAGATGACTTTTGGGATTCTATCTCTACGCATGCGATGCAGATGATTTATCCATTTGTTCTGATAATGTTTTACGTGATTAATTACAGTTCTAGTTGTAATTCTTCCATTACATCTTCATTGCGTTTGTGATCCCATTTCGTATGATATCCCTCTGTATATCTCATAAATTTCATTTCATTAGCCGTTATTCTGCTTTCGTGGTGCAACCTGCTTTTACAGATGAGGCTCTGGGGACCGGGTATTGGCGGTATAACCACATCATCATATACAGAGGAAATGCTGTATAGGTGGGAACCCCACCACTTCTACCCTTTCGGGCAGTAATTTTATAACTGCTTTCAAATCTCACAATAAGCTTCGGATAATAATAATAATAATAATAATAATAATAATAATAATAATAATAATATGTATTTCCTACTGATTATACAGATGACGCATATAAATGAAGGGTTGATAGAAAAAACGGACAAGTCCAAAAATTCCAATTTTGAGCATAGTATAGTTCTCTTCACTTCATTTCAAGCGACGCCTATTGACACAACAATTTTGTACTAAAACCGGGTTTGTGCCATTGAAATGAGAGTTTGAAAATATTGCGTTTCTACAAAAAGCGGATTAGTCCAACGTCTTTCTAGCAAAAGACGGACAAGTCACAAATTTATCCGAGTCTTGTCAGAAAATATTATGAAGATGTATTAGTGTCGTCTTCTTTTGTTTCATCGCTAGCCTATATTAACTGTTATTAGCGGTGTTATTGGTTAAATATTTCGTTGGCATGGAAAATAACACAAACTTTTAGGCAAGGATTGGCGTTGTTCTGGAAGAAAACAAGCTTAAAATATAATGATAGTCTAGGGGTCTCAAACATAATCTTACATGTATAAATAATAAAAATGGTCAAAATTACTGAGCGAGTTTTGGGATCACATCCTTCAATCGATTATGAATGTACTTTAATGTATGATAAATCCCTACATTTCTTCTGGGAGATGTACTCGCGTCTTCAGTAGGCCTACACAGAATTAAGTTGAATTATATTCTCTACTCCTTAAATAGTTTGTTTACCGTTTTATCTAAAAACTTTATTTTAATATTTTTGTGGCACACTAGCCCATAATAAAGATACGATATAAATGTAAAACAGCCCATTATACCTTTGCGGCCTAAAAACTTTTATAGGCCCTAAGATAAAAAAATTGTCGTTTGTTTTACTTAAAAGCTACTTATACCTTATACTACACAACTGATGAACTGTTTATGCTTGTGAATTGAATTATTCTACTTAAATGACAATGTACAATTTTATATAGCTCAACTAAAATATGTTTTTATATTGACTTAATCTGTTTACTATGCATTGTATATTTTTGTTTAGCATAACTGATGAATTGTATGTGCTGTAAATTGAATAGTATACTGTATAGGTCAACTGATGAGTTATTTAAGCTTATAAATTGAATTAATTTACTTCACATGAATTGTACAATTTTGTATAGCTTAACGAAAATAAGTTTGTAAATTGAACTAATTTGATTATATATGTTTGTATAGTTTGGCTGATGAATTGTATATGCTTTTAAAATGATTATTTTGTGTTTGTAATTTGAAGTAGTTTGCATGATATGTATTTTCAATTTCTGTATATCACAATTGGTTGAATTGTTTATGCCTCAAATTTGATTAACTTGTTTTATATTATACATATAGCTCAACTGATGAATGATCGTTTGCGTTTGTAAATTTAATAATCTGATTGGCTATGTATTGTATACTTTTAATAGAGCCATCGATGTAGCTCAGTCGGCAGACTCGCTGGGCTGCTGATCTGGAGCTGCGTTCGGGCTTGGGTTGGATCCCCCTTTGGTCTTTGGTTTCTTTCGAGGTTTTCCACAGCCGTGGGACCGAAGCAGGATGGTCTATGGCGAGTCCTTGGCATCAACTCCTTTGATTTGATTACCCCCCTTTGATTTGATTACCTGGTTGGGTTTTTCCGAGGTTTCCCCAACCAAAAGGCAAATGCCGGGTAATATTTTGGTGAATCCTCGGACCTCACCTCATCTCACTACATCTCGCCAAAATATTGTAAAACATTGCACAAAATTGTAAAAATTGTAGAAAATTACTAAATTGTAAAACTATAAAAATTTGTAAAAGTTGTAATTGTAATATTGTAAAATTTTGACTTGTTCCACATCTTAAAGCTTCATTGCTCATGTAAGATCTATGGAATAAAATAAATGAGTGAATGAATGAATGAATGAATGACTGAATGAATGAATGAATGAATGAATGAACTTATTTTATCTTCAGTTTGTTTGGCTCGTTTGGCTTTAATAAGAACTCTATAAGGAATTTAGGTTTCAACAGAACCCGACATCATTTCCAACATAACAGAACATTGTTTGTTAAATTCAGAGACTGGTAACTTAACAACAACAAAATAATAGGATCATGCATGGCCTTCCTAACGAATAATTTTTATTCTACGTATTCTTTTTTTTTCTAGTAGGCCTATACACAGTCCCTAGATACCAAAACAAAACACGCTAAACAAGACACAAACACAAAGCGAATTTCTAACTTAAAATTCTTATCAAAAAGTTTCATTGTATTCAATTGCGGGCTGGTGCGCCACAAAATAATGTATGGACATTTGGCGAAATTTCACGTTTAAACCTCGGGCTACTTGCACCCTCGGACCAGAGTCCCTCGGCATCAAACCCCGTAGTCCTCGTTATAAACATCTTCATTTCGTCCTTGATACATAAATTAATATATCTATATTTAATATATAAAATATGAAATTAATTAACCTTAGTTCTATAATAATGCAATGTGAGACAACTTAAGTAGGTAAATTAAAGTGGTACTGGAAGAAATATGTTTGAGAGCCTCTGCTTTATTATAACGAGAAAGTAAAAATGGAATAATATAGACAAATCCATTCTTATTAAATCTATTTATAGTATACTGCTACATTCATTCTGAGAAATTTACGTACGATTCTCTTTTTTCTCACTGGCTTCGGTCTGATTGTCAATTTATATTAAATGTGTTTTTCCTCTTTCTTCTTTTTTGCTCTTGTGTGTTATTTATCGGTTTCAATTAAGTTAATTACTGTATTGAGAAAACTGTCTTTGTAAATTTTATGTTATATTATTGGCTAAGACCACACTGTGCATGAGCACGGCTCTTACGGCAGTGGCTAGAAATATTTTTGTTTTCTGATTTTAATTTGTACTCACTAGCTAGCTAGTTAATTAAATTAAATTAATTAAATATATTCTGAGAATGAATATTATGAATGCTTGAGGACCAACGACAAATAGAGATTGCGAGAGACATCTCGGGATAGTATACTATTGCATGACAGCTATAATGCGTGACTGGAAGCTATCGTGTTTCCATCATTGCTGAGTGGAATAGTTGGGTAATGAGCCTCTTGCATTAACTGCACTTCAGACCTGATGAGGTCAAACTAAAGGATGCTCAACTGCAGTACCATCGCTTAATGATGCAGAAGAAAACTGGCTGCATTCACAGATTTATTAAACTAACCTCATCGGACTGTAAGACCCAGTACAAGAAATGGCGACTTTTTCACGACAGGTTTCTGTTATTTTGGCGTACTTGTAATGAAACATATACTGAATACGGCTTAATTCACAACTAACCGAAGACTGCAGTACTACCAACTTAAATTAACTCGAAATCCCCCTAGATTTCTGTTAATTTTTACTCTAGATCAGGGATGGGGACAGTTGGTTTCATGGAGCCATTACGTCATAGCATTGCAGATTGAAGTCTTCTTCCATCACCTGGACTCGGAAGCACAGACAGATAGAAGAACAGAGATAGCGACGGATCACGTTTATGTTGTACGTAAGAAATTCATTGACTTTAAATATGACTTTCAGATCAGAAATGAATATTTCTCCCTCAGGAGTTAGTACATTATGCAACGAGCCTATAATGGTAGTAATTAAGATGCGAGTATGTTTGTTTATGAAACGAGCGCAAGCGAGTTTCATAATTTTCATACGAGCGTCTTAATTACCATATTTCTAACTTGAAATTATTCATAAGTATTCATGTTATGTTTATCTAAGTGAAGAGCGGAACTGACCTTCTAAATTGTGAGATGTGTGCAGACGCGAAAGTATTGATTTTTTCCGAGGAACGAATGTCATTGACCTTGATATAATCCATATTTCTAACTTGAAATTATTCATAAGTATTCATGTTATGTTTATCTAAGAGAAGAGCGGAACTGGCCTTCTAAATTGTGAGATGTGTGCAGACGCGAAAGTATTGATTTTTTGCGAGGAACGAATGTCATTGACCTTGATATAATCTAGAGAATAACATGAACATTAATCTTGATATAACCTGGAAATTGATTTAGAATTGAAAAACGAGATGACAAATTGAATCTACTTGAATATTATTTACAATTAACGCTAATTATTATAGTAACAGAATATAACCTTCTGCGACAGTATTGGATTTCCAGCCTCCGTGACGTTTCGCTAATTGTCTTTCGATTGCATATCCGAGAATAATCGATACTTGCGGTTTTATAATGGTACAATGGTGATTTCTCATTGGCTGAACAACTGAAGTATAATGAATAGGTGTACTTTAATGAGGTGCATTAAAGAGCTACTACCAGGTGTATAATTACATTTCGGCATGGACGAGCATAAAAATATAGCTATAGTTAAGTGTGTTCCATGTTATAAGTATGCTTCGACAGCGGTTGTAAAATACGTGAAGTTGAGTCACACCCGACTATAGTTTGTACTCTGTTCGGCGTGCCTCGACGTGTGTGGAGGTAAAGGAGAACGGTCAGCCACAAGTCAGATGAAAGAAGTGAGAATAGAATATATTTACACATTAAAGCAGTGTTCCGCAACCTTTTTTAGTCTTTGCATTGCAAAGTTAAGTCCTAATTCATACTGGCACACCTACATTTTCAAACACAGAATTTGTACGAAAACAGGAAAATTGGTAATATTTGGCGTCACCATAAATTTTATTTTATTTTAGTAGGTTATTTTACGACGCTTTATCAACGTCTTAGGTTATTTAACGTCTGAATGAGATGAAGGTGATAATGCCGGTGAAATGAGTCCGGGGTCCAACACCGATAGTTGCCCAGCAATTGTTCATGCTAATTAAATTATTTGACCTTCCAATAAGAATCGATTAATATATTTATTGAAAACTATTGCAATTATTATGTATGATACAACTATTGCGTGCTGTTGCCCAGACAATTTCCTACGAAGTTAGATTGGCTTTAATTTTGTTGTCTTTTGTATTTTTAGTAGGTAGTTATATTTGCTCATATTGGGTTGAGGGAAAACCCCAGAAAAAACCTCAACCAGGTATCTTGCCCCGACCGGGAATCGAACCCGGGCCACCTGGTTTCGCGGCCAGACGCGCTGACCGTTACTCACAGGTGTGGACGTCACCATAAATCCTGCTTTTAAACAGAATACAAATATAACCATTAGGCCTAAATATGCGTATATTACTTTGCTACTACATATTATTATCGTAAGTAATTATATGAATAAATCCACATGCAATAACATTCTAATTTATTTTAACTCCAAATGTGATCGCATTCAATTAACGGATGTAAAGTGATTTACAAGCAGGAAGGAATATGTGATTGACCATTAATCAGTCGAAAACTAAATGCATGGCTTGTGGAAAGGCAAACCTCAAGAATATGCCATCCTCAATAACAATAGGCAGATATGACTTCGAGAGAGTGGATGAATTTAAATACCTGGGATCAAGTTACCCATTCTAATGATATTTCATATGAAATAAAGCAGAGGTTAATGGCTGCCAATAGAGCTTACTTCGCCTTAAGAAAATTACTTTGTTCAAGAAGTTTATCTCGTACCACAAAGATAACTATCTATAAAACACTTATAAGACCTGTACTAGCATATGCTGCTGAGACGTGGTCCCTAACAAAAAAGGACGCTGGAAATTTGGATGCCTTTGAGAGGAAGATACTCCGTAAAATAATTGGCCCAGTATTCGAGAGAGGAAGATGGAGGAGACGATATAATAATGAGTTGTATTCCATCTATAAAGATCCGCATATTAGAAGAATAGTAAAAGCAGCAAGATTAAGGTGGGCTGGGCACTGGCACGGATGAATGACGTAGAAAATCCTAAAAGCATATTAAATGGAAATCCTGGGGGCCAAAGAATCCGTGGACGACCAAGAATAAGATGGTTGGATAGAGTTGAGGAAGGCATATGTAAGATGGGATACAGGAATTGGAAAGCAATTTCGCAGGATCGAGACAACTGAAGGAAAATCGTGGAAGAGACCAAGTTTCACAATGAACTGTAGCGCCAAGAAAGAAGAAGAAAAGAAGAAGAAAGTGATTTACAAAATCTACAAAGAACTCAAAACTTTATTAAAATTAAAAAAAATTAAAATGTATACCTGTTAGTGACATATTTGAACCTGTTTGGTTGCACATATCAAAGCAATCCTTGGAGCAACTGATGACAGGGCAAGTCTCATTTTTCATCTACTACCCGCAGTCTCTCGCGTTTTTCAGTTTTGATATCATTTAATGCTGAGAAATCAAGTTCACATAAATATGTTGTTGAAAATGGCAGAAGCATTTTCATGGACATATCTGATAGGTAGTACAGGATATTCAGTCTTTAACGAGAGCCAGAAAGTGTCAAGCTGAACCACGGAGAATTTAATTTTAAGTGTTTTGTCTGCTCTCAAGGCGATCAACTCTTCCCGGGCTTGTAAAGATAGAGACGTTTCAGTGTCATTTGTATTGAAGGGATCGCGAATCCAGATCCATTCATGACCGTAAGTACGAAAATATTCTCCGAACTTGTCGTTAAGAACTTTTAAGTGCTCTACAATTAACGGAATGAACGTGACATCAACTCCTAAAGATAACCAATTTCCAAACATTTCACATGAACCACTTTCAAGATATTCCAACCACAACTTCAGTTTTCCTCTGAAACCTTCAATTTTATCCGTAGTGCTAAAGATATCCTCCTCTTTATCTTGCATTTTTCTGTTCAATTCATTTAAATGGAAGAAGATATCTGACAAGTAGGCTAATTTAGATACCCAGTTTTCGTCTGGTACGCAATGAGCATATGATCGAAGTCCACTGGTAAGTATTGGGTACGTATGACCAAAAGTACGTTGGTACGAAATGTCCATTAGTCATCACCTGTTCATTCAAAGTTACGCTGTGTTCAAGTAAACACGACAGGATCAGTTGTAAAATCAAAATGAATTTCGCGTATGACAAACGAACATTTCGTTGCTTAGGTAAAAAACGCTGCATGCAGCTTGACCACCAATATTAACAAGTTAATCACATATCCATCTTAATATTTAAATTGTGTATAAAATAAGGGAAAAAAGAAATTAAATCATACAAAAATGAAAAAGAAATGAACAAATATATATTGACATAAACTTAACTGAACTTTTCCTTAGTTTGGGTATGTCACTGTCCGTCTCTGCTCACGCAAAAACTTGTAAATACTGAAGGCGCGACTTCTCCTCTTTTACCTCCCTCCTTCAATCTTCCCCATTGCTGTATTTTCGGGCTGAATTTTATAAGATGTCATCTTTCCCGACCACTGATGTAAAGCAGTCATGTCAATTGATGCCCATAGGAGCAAGCGCGCCTGAGCGCTTAGCAGCGGAAAGGAAAGAGACAGACGAGAGAGGTAGTATATTCCGCTTGGTCGAGCTATGTTCAGGGATGGCCAGCACTGATTTAATGGATAAAGGGAAGCGAACTTATTAAAACTGTATCCATGTTAATTTTTAGATTTGTCTAAGAAGTTTTAATTTCAATACTCATTTTTTACAAGTTTGATTTTTTTTATTCAAAAGAAATATTTTCTCAACTTTTTTTATAGAAAAGTGAAATTTTCAGATATAGGCCTATTTATTTAGTAGCCTTACAGAATGTTTTCGTGAATCTAATATACCGTATATACGTATTACTGAAGGTAGTGTATTGAAAATTTTGAAAATATTCGCATGGAAATTGTTTGTAAGGAAATGAATTAACAAAGCAACTGCTGTTACATCATAAGCAAAAGATATGTGTCCATGTGTTGTAAAAATGTCAGCTCTATAGCGTCAGCAGATTTCGATAGAAGTTGCTCACCAATATCACCTTAAAAGCATAATGTGATAAGAGTTTGTTATGGAATATTAGTTACACTTAAAACATATACAGCACCTAGGTAACTTTGCTTTGTACTGTAATATTGTTTTGATTGGTTTATTGATTACTTTTATAAGGCTAAAGATACCATCAATATCAATTCCAACTTATCATGTCATACTCAATCTCTTTTTTTTGGGGATATCACTTTCCTTATGAATGATGTGTTTCATTCATTTAGTACAGTATGGTTGTACTACTATGGAATTTATGTGAATATTCCTTTTTAACTCTTTATTATGTTATTACCATTTAAAACACAACTGCAATATTAAGAAATTGGTATTAGTACTTTTGTTTTACAGACAATATAGATAATATCAAACAGAAAGAAGCCATATAAAAATAACGACGCAAAATTTCACGTTCCTTCTGAAGTTTGTGCACTACTGTTTTCTTAATCCAACAGGCTGCTCATTCATATACACAACCCTTCCTCTTTCCATACTTAGCGCTTGATACCCGCGCAGGTCAGAAAAATGCGCTTGCTTTGACATCACTGATGTAAAGGATCACATGGCATAAAACAAGAAGAAGAAGATGATGATGATGATGATGATGACGATGGCTCTATTCTTGTAGTGGAAGTAACGATGACTGAAATCAATGTTTACTTCGAATTACAACTGGTTTAATAAAGTCAGATAAAAATTTCAAGGCGACGTTCCACCGCGGATGAAGTCATCTTATAAATCGCTAGACTATGCAGACGCAGACGGAAATAAGATATATCATTCTTGATCTGTTTTGCCGCCAGGCATATAGAGTAGACACTAAAACACAGTATTATTTATCTAACTAAAACTCCGACCTCGATGTAAACACTCAGTGAATGGAACTGTCCCCTTTATTTTAAGAAACATGTACCTGCGAGTATACAGACAACCTCCGCACCTGTGACCCAGTTCTTGATGGAACATGGCATTTAAACGAAAATAATAATGGAGGATCACGTTACTGAGTCAGTAAGAATAAAGGAAACAACAGTATTGAGAAGTCTTACATTAAATCACTTGCTAAAGAATGAGATACCACGTTAATAGGCCTACAGAGTCTGTGAATCGTGTTATTGAACAAATATCGCGTTACGAAGAGAAATATACATAAAACAGCAATAATGGAAAAATATTTGTGAATAAGATTATTCAACAAGTAGCTATCACACGGTGAAAAAAGAATGAGTGATAAGTTGATACGTGACCATGTATTTGGACTGTTCATATCTTAAGATTTCATGTGAAAATATACATTGTTCACCACACAAAATCTGTAACTTGAAAAACAGCAACGACTCCTCCGCTCATTAAGAAGGAAATCAAGTATCGCCTTGATGTCTATATAGCTGCAAATAGTACTCACAATTATTATTATTAATATTCGCGTATTTGGAGGGAAATCGAATAGGGTAAACTAGGGTCTGTTGGACAGTCGGGCATGTTGGACACTCTGTACTTTAACGTGTTACCTCGCCACTTGTGGGCACCACATTCTGCTAGAAGTCAATGACGGAAGTAGTCACGAGTGGGGCTACTTTCGTCATTGACTTCTAAGAATGTGAACCCATAAGTGGCGATGCGAAAATCTATTAAAAAGATAAAAGTGTTGACCGATAGCAAAACATCCTATTAATTTCACTGTGCGAAAAAATCTATGAACCTGAAAGATAAAATTGTTGACGCGATAGCAAACAACGACTCCTATTAATATTCAGCGTATTCGGAGAAAAATCAAGTACCGCCTTAAACATTGCTTACTGGGCGAAAATCTATATTGCGCAACCTGAAAGATAAAATTGTTGACGCGATAGCAAACAACGACTCCTATTAATATTCAGCGTATTCGGAGAAAATCAAGTACCGCCTTAAACATTGCCTACAAAAAATCTATATTACGCAACCTGAAAGATAAAATTGTTGACCGATAGCCTTAAATATTCATTTCGCTTAAACTTGTGCGAAAATCTATATTGCGCCACCTGAAAGATAAAATTGTTGACGCGATAGCAAACAACGACTCCTATTAATATTCAGCGTATTCGGAGAAAAATCAAGTACCGCCTTAAACATTGCTTACTGGGCGAAAATCTATATTGCGCCACCTGAAAGATAAAATTGTTGACGCGATAGCAAACAACGACTCCTATTAATATTCAGCGTATTCGGAGAAAAATCAAGTACCGCCTTAAACATTGCTTACTGGGCGAAAATCTATATTGCGCAACCTGAAAGATAAAATTGTTGACGCCATAGCAAACATTGACTCCTATTAATATTTAGCGTATTCGGAGAAAACTCAAGTACCGCCTTAAACATTGCTTACTGTGCGAAAATCTATATTGCGCCACCTGAAAGATAAAATTGTTGACGCGATAGCAAACAACGACTCTATTAATATTCAGCGTATTCGGAGAAAAATCAAGTACCGCCTTAAACATTGCTTACTGTGCGAAAATCTATATTGCGCCACCTGAAAGATAAAATTGTTGACGCGATAGCAAACAACGACTCTATTAATATTCAGCGTATTCGGAGAAAAATCAAGTACCGCCTTAAACATTGCTTACTGTGCGAAAATCTATATTGCGCCACCTGAAAGATAAAATTGTTGACGCGATAGCAAACAACGACTCCTATTAATATTCAGCGTATTCGGAGAAAAATCAAGTACCGCCTTAAACATTGCTTACTGGGCGAAAATCTATATTGCGCCACCTGAAAGATAAAATTGTTGACGCCATAGCAAACAATGACTCCTATTAATATTCAGCGCATTCGGAAAAAATCAAGTACCGCCTTAAACATTGCTTACTGGGCGGAAATCTATGTCGCGCAACCTGAAAGATAAAATTGTTGACGCCATAGCAAACAATGACTCCTATTAATATTTAGCGTATTCGGAGAAAACTCAAGTACCGCCTTAAACATTGCTTATTGGGCGAAAATCTATATTGCGCAACCTGAAAGGTAAAATTGTTGACGCGATAGCAAACAATGTTTTCTATTAATATTAAGCGTATTCGGAGAAAAATCAAGTACCGCCTTAAACATTGCTTATTGGGCGAAAATCTATATTGCGCCAACTGAAAGATAAAATTGTTGACGCCATAGCAAATAATGACTCCTATTAATATTCAGCGTATTCGGAGAAAAATCAAGTACCGCCTTAAACATTGCTTACTGGGCGAAAATCTATATTGCGCAACCTGAAAGGTAAAATTGTTGACGCGATAGCAAACAATGACTCCTATTAATATACAGCGTATTCGGAGAAAAATTAAGTACCGCCTTAAGCATTGCTTATTGAGCGAAAATCTATATTGCGCCACCTGAAAGATAAAATTGTTGACGCCATAGCAAATAATGACTCCTATTAATATTCAGCGTATTCGGAGAAAAATCAAGTACCGCCTTAAACATTGCTTATTGGGCGAAAATCTATATTGCGCAACCTGAAAGGTAAAATTGTTGACGCGATAGCAAACAATGACTCCTATTAATATTCAGCGTATTCGGAGAAAAATTAAGTACCGCCTTAAACATTGCTTATTGAGCGAAAATCTATATTGCGCCACCTGAAAGATAAAATTGTTGACGCCACAGCAAACAATGACTTCTATTAATATTCAGCGTATTCGGAGAAAGATTAAGTACCGCCTTAAACATTGCTTATTGGGCGAAAATCTATATTGCGCAACCTGAAAGATAAAATTGTTGACGCCATAGCAAACAATAACTCCTATTAATATTCAGCGTATTCGGAGAAAAATCAAAGAGCAGCGCCTTAAATATTGCTTACTGGGCGAAAATCTATATTGCGCCACCTGAAAGATAAAATTGTTGACGCCATAGCAAACAATGACTCCTATTAATATTCAGCGTATTCGGAGAAAAATCAAGTACCGCCTTAAACATTGCTTATTGGGCGAAAATCTATATTGCGCAACCTGAAAGATAAAATTGTTGACGCGAAAGCAAACAATGACTTCTGTTAATATTCAGCGTATTCGGAGAAAAATCAAGTACCGCCTTAAACATTGCTTATTGGGAGAAAATCTATATTGCGCCACCTGAAAGATAAAATTGTTGACGCCATAGCAAACAATAACTCCTATTAATATTCAGCGTATTCGGAGAAAAATCAAGTACCGCCTTAAATATTGCTTACTGGGCGAAAATCTATATTGCGCCACCTGAAAGATAAAATTGTTGACGCCATAGTAAAAATAACTCCTATTAATATTCAGCGTATTCGGAGAAAAATCAAGTACCGCCTTAAATATTGCTTACTGGGCGAAAATCTATATTGCGCCACCTGAAAGATAAAATTGTTGACGCCATAGTAAACAATAACTCCTATTAATATTCAGCGTATTCGGAGAAAAATCAAACAGCAGCGCCTTAAATATTGCTTACTGGGCGAAAATCTATATTGCGCCACCTGAAAGATAAAATTGTTGACGCCATAGCAAACAATAACTCCTATTAATATTCAGCGTATTCGGAGAAAAATCAAGTACCGCCTTAAATATTGCTTACTGGGCGAAAATCTATATTGCGCCACCTGAAAGATAAAATTGTTGACGCCATAGTAAACAATAACTCCTATTAATATTCAGCGCATTCGGAGAAAAATCAAACAGCAGCGCCTTAAATATTGCTTACTGGGCGAAAATCTATATTGCGCCACCTGAAAGATAAAATTGTTGACGCCATAGTAAACAATAACTCCTATTAATATTCAGCGTATTCGGAGAAAAATCAAACACCGCCTTAAATATTGCTTACTGGGCGAAAATCTATATTGCGCCACCTGAAAGATAAAATTGTTGACGCCATAGTAAACAATAACTCCTATTAATATTCAGCGTATTCGGAGAAAAATCAAGTACCGCCTTAAATATTGCTTACTGGGCGAAAATCTATATTGCGCCACCTGAAAGATAAAATTGTTGACGCCATAGTAAACAATAACTCCTATTAATATTCAGCGCATTCGGAGAAAAATCAAACAGCAGCGCCTTAAATATTGCTTACTGGGCGAAAATCTATATTGCGCCACCTGAAAGATAAAATTGTTGACGCCATAGCAAACAATAACTCCTATTAATATTCAGCGTATTCGGAGAAAAATCAAGTACCGCCTTAAATATTGCTTACTGGGCGAAAATCTATATTGCGCCACCTGAAAGATAAAATTGTTGACGCCATAGTAAAAAATAACTCCTATTAATATTCAGCGTATTCGGAGAAAAATCAAGTACCGCCTTAAATATTGTTTACTTACTTACTGGCTTTTAAGGAACCCGGAGGTTCATTGCCGCCCTCACATAAGCCCGCCATTGGTCCCTATCCTGAGCAAGATTAATCCAGTCCCTACCATCATATCACACCTCCCTCAAACCCATTTTAATATTATCTTCCCATCTATGTCTCGGCCTTCCCAAAGGTCTTTTCCCCTCTGGCCTCCCAACTAACACTCTATATGCATTTCTGGATTCGCCCATACGTGCTACATGCCCAGCCCATCTCAAACGTCTGGATTTAATGTTCCTAATTATGTCAGGTGAAGGATACAATGAGTGCAGCTCTGCGTTGTGTAACTTTCTCCATTCTCCTGTAACTTCATCCCTCTTAGCCCCAAATATTTTCCTAAGAACCTTATTCTCAAAAACCCTCAATCTCTGTTCCTCTCTCAAAGTGAGAGTCCAAGGTTCACAGCCATACAGAACAACCGGTAATATAACTGTTTTATAAATTCTAACTTTCAGATTTTTGGACAGCAGATTGATGATAAGAGCTTCTCAACCGAATAATAACAAGCATTTCCCATATTTATTCTGCGTTTAATTTCCTCCCGAGTGTCATTTATATTTGTTACTGTTGCTCCAAGATATTTGAATTTTCCACCTCTTCGAAGGTTAAATCTCCAATTTTTATATTTTCATTTCGTACAATATTCTGGTCACGAGACATAATCATGTACTTAGTCTTTTCGGGATTTACTTCCAACCCTATCTCTTTACTTACTTCAAGTAGAATTTCCGTGTTTTTCCTAATCGTTTGTGGATTTTCTCCTAACATATTCACGTCATCTGCATAGACAAAAAGCTGATGTAAACCGTTCAATTCCAAACCCTCTGTTTACTGTTTGTTTACTGTGCGAAAATCTATATTACGTCACCTGAAAGATAAAATTGTTGACGCCATAGCAAACAATGACTCCTATTAATATTCAGCGTATTCGGAGAAAAATCAAGCACCGCCTTAAACATAGCTTACTGGGCGAAAATCTATATTGCGCCACCTGAAAGACAGAATAAGATATAGCAACAATGACTTCATTACTATGGTATAAAATAATACTTGGAGAGTTTCTAAACATTTTAAAGCGAAAGCAAGTGGATTATGAAAAATCGGACATCCTTCTATAGGCCTTCTGTAGGCAAGATAATTTGAATTACACATTTACTGAACATTACGTCACTGTCCGCCGATGTTCTTTTCTCTCAGAAGTTATCGCTCTCATTTCTGTTATAGCTTATACATCTTCATACTATAAGTCATTTCTCTGTCTATGAATATTGAATAAACCAAATTAAAAACGCCTGAACTCTGCGTGTTTTCCACTTAATGAGCAGAGCGCGTGGATCACGCTTGTACCATCTATTTTACGACAAATGCGATTTCCTTTAACATCTGTAGCTGATTATTTTAAACAGGCCACGTCCGCTTACAAATTGTGTCGTAATTGCTGAGTCGTGGCCATTCTACCATCTCACCGACACTTAATGACTGCTGTTATTATAATAGGAAGCACCAATAGGAACCAGGAATATATTTACAGAAGGGTAATGAAAAAAAAAAAAATAATGAGAACGAAAAAAAAAAAAGAGTTTCAAAACAAATAGAAAAATATACAGTTAAACTCACGATTCTGGACCCAAGCGGTGTAAATTAATTCTCTCTTATATTTCAAAAGATAATTAATTTTAATCTATTAACATTATATCTTACATACCGTCGACCGGGTATACTTTACACAAGGGGGGTAACTTTACACATTTCTAGAAAAAATGTTTAGAAGGCAGCACATTACAGAGAATGTGTAGGAACTCCGTGGATCTGATTCTATGTGATAACAGCTTATATGTGTAGTAGACTGAAGTGTGTGCCATTATTAAATCTGTTATACACCATTTTTCTAGAAATGTGTAAAGTTACCCCCCTTGTGTAAAGTATACCCGGTCGACGGTACTATGTTCCGGCGAAACAAGAAGCTGAATTATGATCAACTGAACTGAATTAGGCTATGCTAAATTGAATTGCGATAAATTAAATACACTAATTACACAAATTAGATTTAAATGCCATAAATTGAATTAAAATACGCCAAGCTGAATTACGTTAAACTGAATTTAATTACGGCAAGTTTAATTATACTAACTTGAATTGAATTTCGGCAAGCTGAATTACGCTAAATTGAATTAAATTACACCAAGCTGAATTATGCCAAACTGAATTAAATTTCTCTAAATTCAATTACGCTGAGTTAAGTTTAATTACGTCAAGCTGAGTTATGCTAAATTGAATTAAATTACTCTAAGTTGAATTAAATTACACTAAGCTGAATTACAATAAACTGAATTACACTAAACCGGATTGAATTTTGCTAAACAGAAATAAATTTAAGTGAATTGAATTATGCAAATCTTAATTGAATTACGCTAAATAAAATTACGCTACATTGTATTGAATTAAGCTAAACTGCATTAAGTTAAATTTAATAGAATTACGCTACTGAATTAAGCCAAACTGAACTACACTAATCTGAATTGAATTACGGTATTCTGAATTACACTGCACTGTACAACAGTCAGAGACTGTAAAGTTACTTAGGAAACGTACAACAGTCAGATCCTGTGAAGTTACTTAGGAAACGTACAACAGTCAGATCCTGTGAAGTTACTTAGGAAACGTGCAACAGTCAGATCCTGTGAAGTTACTTAGGAAACGTACAACAGTCAGATCCTGTGAAGTTACTTAGGAAACGTGCAACAGTCAGATCCTGTGAAGTTACTTAGGAAACGTACAACAGTCAGATCCTGTGAAGTTACTTAGGAAACGTACAACAGTCAGATCCTGTGAAGTTACTTAGGAAACGTACAACAGTCAGATCCTGTGAAGTTACTTAGGAAACGTACAGCAGTCAGATCCTGTGAAGTTACTTAGGAAACGTACAGCAGTCAGATCCTGTGAAACTACTTAGGAAATGTACATCAGTCAGAGACTGTGAAGTTACTTAGGAAACGTACAACAAACAGATCCTGTGAAGTTACTTAGGAAATGTACAACAGTCAGATCCTGTGAAGTTACTTAGGAAACGTACAACAGTCAGATCCTGTGAAGTTACTTATGTAACGTACAAATATGTCTCAGTGATATTTTCCTTTAGTGTAACGAAATGTTCTAGTTACATTTTCCTTTTATGTGACGAAATGTACCAGTGATATTTTCATTTTGTGTAACGAAATGTTCTAGTTACATTTTCCTTTTATGTGACGAAATGTACCAGTGATATTTTCCTTTTGTGTAACGAAATGTTCTAGTTACATTTTCCTTTTATGTGACGAAATGTACCAGTGATATTTTCCTTTTGTGTAACGAAATGTTCTAGTTACATTTTCCTTTTATGTGACGAAATGTACCAGTGATATTTTCCTTTTGTGTGACGAAAAGTCACAGTTACATTTTCCTTTTGTGTGACGAAATGTTCCAGTGACATTTTTACTTTGTGTGACGAAATGTCCCAGGTGCGAGTTTTCGGGGACGAAAAGTCTCGAATCGTGACTAAGGGGTGGGAGGGAGAGACGGAGGTGATGCCTTATCTCTCCACTGTAATGGCTTGATCTTTAATAATAAGAGCAAAGTATTGAGGGATTGTATCTGTGAAGTTTTATACCTTTTGGCGCTTTTTCCTTCCATTTCTCGATTAGGTCATCTAAATACAGACTGAGCACAGTGGGAGAAAGGCAACAATGTTGTCTTATTAAAGTTTATCAGTTATGTGGCTTCTTCTTTGCCAGTCAATATTAAAATAGCTATAATGACTGTATCATTATGTTTTTGTAGTCCTTTCTTTTTTAATGTATCACACAATTTGTGGCGGCATACTCTGTCAAAGATTTGGAGTTTGCGAATGAAGGCAATTAAGCAAAGAAGTAATTACGTTAAATAATTGCAGTTAAGAATTAAATACTCATTTAAATGATATGCTTCTTACTTTGTGTTTGGTATAGTACTGTATTTAAGAAGGGTACACTGAAGTAAGATGTAAGTTGGGGCATGTAATAAAGTATTTGCAAATGTTGAGCAGATCGTTTGGTGCTCCACAATCGGACACCTTGTTATACAATTTTGTTGCAGACAGTGATTAGGGGCATCTCCAAAAGCAATACTTTAAAAACAAATTACTGGTTCTGTTCAGCGATGAGTTAATGATGTGGGAATCCTGTCCCGATTACGATGTTTGCCCTCAAGGTGCGTCGTCGGAGATATTTTTTCATTGATTTGTGTGTGTTGATATTTCAACAACGTTAGACATATGTGTAGTCTACAGTTAATATCATATGTTAGGTCTATAATAACGACACGTTTTCAGGTTATGTTATAATAGGTTTGTCTTCAGGTGAATGAATAAGATGTCTGTAAATACTTTTTACACGTCAAAGTGGCTTTCAATTTTTTTTTTCGTAAAATTTTACACACTTGTTAAAAATAAATCTTTCAAATAAAATTACAAAACACCATTTTTGATTCGAAACATCGTAACTTTTGTCAAATAGCTTACTACTACAATAGTGGAAAGTGACGATAAAAGTTGGCGACATACTCCACGACTGCCACTTAGCGGTTCGATAAAATAACTAACAGCAGCGTCCATGGCAGTTGATATGTTTTGGTAAAAACGATGTTTTTCTCTTTGTTTCTTATGTCCTGTAATTTAAGGAAATGGCTGAAGAGGTGTTATTTGTGCCATACACGACTGTTTTAATTACCAGATTCAAATGAACAGAAATAATTGTCAGGTTTCCCAAAAACAAGGAATTGTAAGGACCATATAATGAGGTTATGATTGATTTGAGTATTGTAGCTAAAGATGAGAGGAATAGATAAACTCTATCATCTATTAAAGCTATTGTTGATATTCAGTATAACATGTCCCATGCAAGTTGGACTGAATTTTACAAATTTATGTGCAGTGAAAAGGAATCAATGGATCTTGACCAAGTAAAGTGAAAAATGGAAATAAATAATTGTCCTGAGAAACCAGAAATATTTGAAAATGATTTTCACAAATTTTTGTGAGGAAGTCTTCATGGACTTAGAAATAAGATAACTAGTTGCTTTCTAAAAAACAATGTAAATGTGAAATTTCTTAGTAAAGTTTGTATGAGATTGCTCGTAGACAAGTATTTCAGTGTCCTTAAAAACGCACATGAAAAAAAAGTAAACAATTCATTTGTGACTTTCAATGGCTACAAAAATATAAAATGAAAGAAGATAGGACACATTTAATATATTAAACAAATCGTTTGTTTCAAATGACTAGATAGTCATTATTTATTTTTCTATTAATTTTCCTTCCTCCCGTTTCCTTATTAAAATTCTGATTTTATTTTACAATTCATATAGATGACAAGGGTACAAAAACAAAAAGAAAGAGCTTTGAATTTATTTAGTTATTACGTTTCTTAAATATCAAACTAACATTTTTCTCTTTAAGTTTATATATAGCCTATGTATTTGTTCTCATAACGAGTCGCTAGATGGCACTGGCGACGCTGTCGCTAACCACATGCGTATTATTAATCACTAGCCGTACCCGTGCGCTCCGCTGCACCCGTTAGAAATAAATATAAAGTAATTACATAATTAAAATAGGACATTTGATCCAGGGAACATTCGTGTTTGATAGAAGGATAAATCGTTTAATATGTTACTTAATTTAAATTGCATCCAAATAATTAAAATGCGATCATTTTGATCCAGAGACCACTCATTTGGTGCAATGACAATTCCTTTAACATGTTTCTTAATTTTTATTACATGCAACCATAGTTTAATGAAGATTGACATCATTTAGTGTATATTTTATTTCACTTGTTATAGGTTTCCATTGAATTATGGTAATAACTTAATTTTAACCCTTGTTTTCTACGTATTCAGTAAATGGCGCTTGGCCCACTATGGTTCTGAACCCTTCAAATAAATTATATTATATTATATTATATTATATTATATTATAATATTATATTATATTATATTATATTATATTATATCAGAAGTTACTGTAATAACATTATAGCATTATGTCCATCTAGAGAAACTACACTTTCCAATGGTGAAATAATAATTAATTATACAAATCGGTTAATTTAGCTTCCGATATTACTTCATACAAACACAGAAACATTCTCTGTAGGCTATCTTTCATAGCTTTCGATTGTTGCTGTCCAAGGCCCCTTATAGACGAAGTCATTTGTTTTTTAATTCATTACACGGCCTTAGATGGCAGTTATTCTAATTTTAAAACTCATTTATCTCATTAAATATCAGTCCTATCAAAATTTTTCAAGGAATAAAACTTATCGCAAATTATTTTTAAAGAAACAGCGGGCTGTGCCATGAACTTAATAGGGGATACGGTAATGATGACAATGATAATGACATGTGAAGGCGGAATGGATCCGAGATCCAACGTCGAAAGTGACTCAGCAATTCTGCTTCAATTGATTGAGGGAAACCTCTGGGGAGGGGGAAAATCCAATCAAGTAATTTGTCACAATTAGGTAGGCCTATTGAACCAGGCCCGCTAGCTTCACAGGCGCGCTAATCGTTACTCCAAAGCGGCGGAGTGAAACTAAGAGGACGGTGTCAACAAAGAAATACAAGAAATACAGGGTGTCCACATTACAACTTTAGATGTAAATAAATTATTGAGACATGGTATCTGGATGCGGTTTTCTACAGGGACATCATTTTATTTTTACTGACATTTCTGGCTATACCTTTGGATTAACTTACCCCCTTCCACGACTGGAGTTCGATGATACTGGCGTAAAACACAAACAAATCACTTTACTAGGTATAGAATGGAAGAAAAGTAGTTCATCCATTTACGTAAAGTAGGAAATATCGCGATTTTGTGTTTGATAAATTTCATTAAGTTTCTGTTTAATCAAAATACAGTACTGTATTAACAATAAGGGTTTTTACTCACGAACTGAGCTATCCATTCGGACGAATTCATTATGCAGTGTAGCCTATATTATACTGTCTACAGCACATCAGTGTACAATATAGAGAATGAAGTTAAATTGAAAAATTATCATGGTATGGATATTTAAACTCATTTTTGAAAATGGTGACCGTTCATTTCGATACAGACTTCAGTTCTTTTGTGCATATTATCGCACTATAGACTGTTGTACCTAATTCCAATTACCAGTTTCGTCCTTCGTACGAGTAACTCATCTTGAAATAATTCTGTACCTATTCTATAAAAAAAAGTACTTACCTTACGTACTGTAAATTTAATCTTCACTTCTGCTCGATCCGAAAAGATCAAATTACTCAGACATGCTATCCGTCCTTCCAAGTGGTTTTGTCGCAGGGTTATAGAAAGAGGGAAATCACGTGAGAGTTAATTACTTAACGAGGCCCTTTTATTTAAGTTATATTAAACAGTTGTATAATATTATGTAGACGTCCAATTTCTAACAGAAATTAATGTTTTCAGAAAAGAGCTAAGACAGCCCAGCCACTAGTCTTTACAGAAGGATGAGCAGAAGCGGGTGGGGAAAACCGGGATGGGACGGAGGCAAACGGACGACAGTATCTGTGCGAAAATATGATTCAATATTGAAAGTTCTTTCGTCACTGGAAAACTCGAAGATATTTCTGGAACGTACTATACTCAGTAAAACATATGCGGCCTTGGTTCTGTGTGGAGAACGGTTGGAAGTTTACTAGTAGAGGAGATGATAGTGAAGTACATTCAAAAACCCAGGTACTATGAAAATTGAAGTAAAAATAAAATGATGTCCCTGTACATGTTAATCAAAGTTTTTATGGGAATTTTGTTGGTTTGTTGAAATGCGTTTTTTGATTGCTGGTGTGAATTTTGGTGAAATCTGAAATCTACAGTGAAGATGTGGATACCGCAGAAGATGGTACAATGTGTATCCTGGTTTATAAAGGACACGATCAATGAGCCCTAATAAGTCCATTCGCAGTGCCACCAGGGAGTTGAACTTGCCGCATTCGACTGTCCACAAAGTCCTTTACAAGAATCTGAGTCTGTCCGCGTACAAAGTTCAGTTCTGCCACATAATCGTCCACGCCGCGCAGCATTTGCTGTCGACATGACGGTTAGAACTGACGCCAAGAAAGAATTCCTTCGGGGAGACAAATGCACTTTGCACACGTTCTTAGTCCTCCACACTTCTGCTTCGCTGCCCACTGCCCTTTTGGCGCAGCACACTCCCAGACTCTATGAATTTTCGGTGCCACTCCCGGATTGTTGACCGTGATGGCGGTTTTCTTCCATATTGGGTCCGGACGTGATGTTGCACCTATGTATCTGATGAACCAGGATACACATTGTACCATCTCCTGAGGTGTCCACATTCCCTTCATTGTCAGATTTCATCAAAATTCGCATCTGCAACCAGAAAACACATTTCAAAAATCCAAAAAAATTCCCATAAAAACTTCGGCAATTTCTATTAACATGCTGAAAACCGCATCCAGATATCGTGTCTTAATAATTTGTTATTTATATCTGAAGTTGTAAAGGTTTCATGTGAACACCCTGTATATGAACGATTCCTATCTTTCCTCTCTTCTAAATACAACATACATATTAATCAGTGGGTCGTCAGAGGTATGTTATTTGGAGCGAGAGGTTCCCTTACAAAGTGTACCTACTATTGACATCATATTATAAATCTTAGGGACTCTTGACATATTATCCAATATAATTTATATTTTAAAGAAATATAATTTTGTCAATATGACATTTTGGCATCACGTGAACCCCAAATTCAAAATTTAGTTGTTTTAATTAACTAGAGTCGACGGCAATTCGGAAGGCGGTAGTCTGCTAGCGTTTGCGTCGAGAGAGACAGATAGAGAGGGCAAGGCAGCGTACAACATTGCCACATCGTACTTCACGCGCACGTGTGATGCAAATAGCGCAGGAGAGAATTTAAATTATCAAAAGACAATAATGACCTTAGCCGTTGATTACTGTAAGCATGACACCAAACAAACCCTGTTTCCTTCACTAACAATATTCTTTGCACGGTTCTCAATCCCACACCACATGCTTCTGCAGTCGTTTCTTGCGCGTTGGCAACATTGCAGCCAGCATCAAGATGGCCGGCAGCTTTGTGCCGTCAACGTTTTTAATATAATTATGCACCTTAAACAATATTTTCCGCACTTGCCTGTGCAATACTTGTTTTTTTACAGTCTCTTCTTCCATTTATTTATCTTACATACACATAGTAAATGTTAATTTTACTTATTCAATATATTGAAACACTCACACGTGAACAAACGAACTTGGGAAGCACTTGTTACAGACCGATTCCGATTGGTTCTGCTGTACAAGCTTGTGACGTCACATGCCAGAAATGCTACGGCGCATATAGCAGCTGGCCGCCTTCCGAACTGCCGTCTAGTCTGACTTAAAAAAAAAAAACATAACTATTCTGTATTAAGGATCCTTGAGGTTACCCTCACTGGAGGGCTGATGATTTAACAAATCTTTCTCTCTACATGATGTTGGTTAGGCTTAAACATACATATCAGTTTACTCTTTAATTTATTAAGTTCTTGGAACTCAGGAATTGTAAGACGTGCTTTAATATAAGTTACAAGAGATTTCAATTATTACTGTAATTAATACAGAAATTTAAATGGACAGGCAGAAAGTAAGCGAAAAAAGAATCAGTGTTAATTAAGACAACATTCTCAATTCTAAGTAACAAAAAGTGTACTGTGGACATTACTCCTACTCAGAATTTCTATTATAAAAGTATTAACATGTCTATACATAACGAGTTAGAATTAAAAGTTGATAAATTTGAAGTGTGTCTGGCGATGCAATCAGTATTCATGCGCGGCGATGGACGGCTCACCAGATTTACTGCAATATCTGCAGCTAATTACATGGTAGCAACTAGTAATTTACTGATGGGGGACTGACAAGTATCCGTCCTCAGACACGGCGAGTGCGATTCGAGCAGTGCTTGATTACATGCAGGCTTTGAAGCGCCTGAGGTTTCATTTATGAATGACTTGAGGAGCAAGTCGGTTAATTACTGCACCAAGTTTAAATTTCCACTACTTAGTAATAAAGCGCTCAGCAAGTCAATTTCGAAAGAAATTTCGATAGCCTAATGATGCAGAAAGAATTGCTATAGAGGTCTGCATAAATTTATTTTAAATTAGAACTTTCCACTGTAAAATAATTCACTTCATTGCTATTATTATTATTATTATTATTATTATTATTATTATTATTATTATTATTATTATTATTATTATTATTACATTCTCCGGCACAAAGATGAAAAACTTCATTTTTTTTTTAATTTAAGATTTTCATACAAACAGCTAGAGGAGAAGGTGAAAATATGGGCTACCATTTTGTTTTCCTCATAATAATGGAAAATGGTGTGGCGTGTCAGTGAAGTGTGTTGTGTAAGTGAAATGTGTTCCTGTCACTGAAGCTTTATAGTTTATAGTGGCAGTGCAAAGTATTTGAACAGTGAAATGTTTTTGAAGTGTTAGTGAAATCAGGATAGAATCAGTGAAATGTGTCGTAGTTCCAGTGCAGTGAGTGAGTTGACAGCGAAATGAGTGTAATGTTGAAAGGTACTTGTGCAGATATGAACATATTATACTCGTGGGTTTTAGTTCGATCTTAGTTTTAAGATACAAATTAGATTTATTTCAAATGTTTTTTTAAGTGATCGTTTCATTTAATTTAGGATATTCCCTGTTGTTGTTGTTGTTATTATTGTTGTTGTTGTTTTTTTATTATTATTATTATTAGTATTCATTATTAATATTATTAATTGTATTTTAATTAATAAGTTTATTATTGTCATTATTGAGTGTAATTAGTTGCCACTGCCACCGGGTATATACCCATTGCAGTGTGAATAAATACATACATATATTTGCAGAATTGTCATTAAATTCTGGCAACTCATGTTTCGTATGTCATGGAAAGTTGACAATTTATTGTACAGTAGTTGGGCTATGTTGTAATTGAGAGCATTGAATATTGGTGTGGATTTTAGAGAAAATACTTTATTTACTTTAAGTTATGCTCAATACTAGCAGCAGTGGCAGCAGCAGTAGAAAAAAATAATGATTATAGGGGAAACCAAGCAGTACAAAGATTTTTTAAGAAAGGATGAATCTAAATTACATTTTCAGTGAGTTTGTATTCATGGAAAAATCTCGTATTAGCAAAACATCAGCTGAAAATATAATGAGCAAAATAGGGCATTTGCTGCACAAAACAAGAAGAAATAATACACTTGATCCAAAATAATTATTTTGTGTTCTTACACTGGATGGGTAATGGAGCTCAGTATCATTTCACTGCTGATGTATATAGCTTATCGAAATTATTCCACAACTATTCATGAGAGCGGTCAATTTGCCGCCAAGAGCTGATGAAATTATCGATGGGTGTCTGATAAAAAAAAAAGAATGTTTTCTTTGGAAATGAGATTGCATTTGTTGAGAGGAATGTTGTTGCTTCCTTAGTCAAATTTAGAATTAATGGTACTGTCCAAATTTCACGAGAGGATCTCTGCGAGGGGAGTACTGTCCTTGAGGGGTAAGAGGAGAGAGTAAGCCAGTAACTCTGCGTTCTTGAAGAAGCAGGTGGATGGGAGTGGTGTCATTGGCCGGCTGGTACAAACAAAGCTCAGTCATTGGCCGGCCGGTTCCATGTCGGCGATAGGTTACAAGAGTGGGAGGAAAAACTCGCATTCCTTGCTCGATTCTTCTCGTGAAATGCGGACAGTAATTTTATCGTTGTTCATAATTGAATTTCTAACGGTAGTTACTAATATTCCTTTGGGGAGGCCGAGACGTAGATGGGAGGATACTATTAAAATGGATTTGAGGGAGGTGGGATATGATGATAGAGACTGGATTAACCTTGCACAGGATAGGGACCGATGGGGGGCTTGTGTGAGGACGGCAATGAACCTGCGGGTTCCTTAAAAGCCATTTGTAAGTAAGCAGGCCTAAGTAAGTTACTAATTTTAACAAATTCAATTGTGGCGTGCATTATAGATCATCCGATCAACTCGTTTTATATCGATTATTTTTATAAAAATATGAAATGAATAAGAAGAAATAATTTGCTATTGATTTTTTTTATTTCAGTGGGTTATTTTACGACGCTTTGTCAATATCTTAGATTATTTAGCGTCTGAATGAAATGAAGGTGATAATGCCGGTGAAGTGAGCCCGGGACCAGCACCAAAAGTTACCCAGCATTTACTCAAATTGGGTTGAGGGAAAATCCCGGAAAAAACCTCAACCAGGTAACTTGCCCCGACCGGGAATCGAGCCCGGGCCACCTGGTTTCGCGGCCAGACGCGCTAACCGTTACTCCACAGGTGTGGACTTTGCTATCGATCTTACATGTCATTGCCATGTTTATGAAACGCTGTTGACAATTCACACATTGTATTTTTCAAAGCAGGTTAGAATTGTTAGAAAACAAATGCTACAACATTCTTACATGTTTGTAGAATTGAATTGTCATGATTGTTGGATTTGTCAGCTTTATGAAACAGGGCCCTGGAGACTCAATAAACATCATATTCCCCACTCTGTAACCTATAACATCTAACAGGTATTCCTCTCCCCAATAATCCTCTAACAGAAATGACTCAAGAAACAGACGACGTCGCCTATTGGGCCATCCATTGCAACTCCCCTTCGCTAGAAGATTACTAAACGCAAAACTCAAGCAATACCTAAATTGGACCAATAAACGGAAGGGTAGAGGGATAAATCGCAATAAAGAGAACGCCAGTAACCCCACCCAACATTCGACACATCAATCACGTAAGTGTCTGATGAGCTATAAAAAGTGGAAGGGGTCGTGGGCGGAGCTAATTGCGATTTTCCCGGGTAGAGATTACAGTGAACACTGACAAAACACAGATATGAGTCTCCCGCCCAAAACTGCGTACTTGGGTCCTCCACAAGTCCACAACAATCCAATCGCAATTGGAAACTCACGACTACCTATCCTGGGTAATATTTCACATAGGTGTCTAGGAATACTCCTTACCTCTCCATCTTTCTAATACAAACTCCTCCCAGGACCCAATCAAATAGGGCGTAGTAACTACGACTAACGTAGTAATACCCACAATGCAACTCTAGTACTCTTAAATAGGAGGACAGGAACAGTTTGGCTATGGCGCATGCGCAGACCTCTCATACAGTGCCATAGTGATCCTTAGCTAAATTTATGGGCAAATCGCAATATAGCGAACGTAGAAGGAGCACGACTCCTTCCACTTTTCCCCTACTAGCTCAAGAGACACTCTACGTGATAGGCGAGTGTTGTGTCGAATGCGCATTGCATGTGAGTGGGGATAACTTCCCCTACTGGCGTTCGCTATATTGCGATCGATTTATCCTCCTTATTTTCGAGTGTACATTCCACATCAAATCAAGAAGTTCCCTCGTGGTCCGGTTACACATCTTGCATATACGAAGATTAGGTTTGGTTAGGTTAGGTTTTTATTATTCAAGTCCGCGCAATCAGCGCATGCGCAGACAGCCAAGATGATCCTGTCGCGAGCCGCACGTCTCTAAACCGCTGTGGATCAATATGACGAATACTGCATAATAGTGGCAACAGCGAGTGAAGAGAATTTTTACTGGGCCTAATGGAGTTGCGGTTCCACGCCATGGCGTCGTAGTGTAAGGCATCAAGCCTAGGATTCGCATTACGGAATGCGCGCTGGTTCGAGTCTTCATAGAGAAGACATTTTTCTCATGAAATTTCGACCAGTGTATGGGACCAGTGTCCACCTAGCATCGTGATGAATTTTGAGAGTAGTAAAATCCGGTTACGAAGACCAGCTACTACAACGGATGGGGGGTCATCGTGCTAACTACACCATACCTCCATTCTGGTTGGATGATCGTTCACCTCTGCTGAGCATGTGGACGTGAGGCCAGCAGCGGGCTGTTCGGCCTTGGCACTTCGTGGGCTGTCACGCCGCGAAAAAATGGAATTACTATTGGACTAATTATTATAAGTTTCAGTTACCTGTCATCATATCATAATCTCTTCACACGCACGCAAAATAGCCGCATACTAGCCATACCAACACATAAGACATCATCGTATTCATCATCATACACAATCTCGCTTTCGCGCTTGTGGAATACCCTACCCATTGACATCAGAGACTGTCGGAATTTAGTAGCGTTCAAAAGCAAACTTATTAAGCATTTTCTTACTGCAGCCATTACAAAAAGATGCTTAAACACAGAAGAGACGAAAGAGATATATAAACAAAAACGAAACTATTCAAAGATATTAGTAACAAAAGCACATCAAGAATCCTGGGACCGGTTTGTAAGTAATATTGAAAATGATATTCATGGAAGACAAGAAATAGCTTATAAAATCATGAGACATTTAAACACAGAAGAAAAAGATAATGCAGAATTAAATATCATTAAAGAGAAGGGATGGTTAGAGCATTACAGAAAATTATGGTATGATCCAGAAATTGAAGAGGAGGATTCAACCTCATATGAAGTATATAACATCGATCCACTCACTATGGATGAATTTGAAGAGGCATTACAAAAATAAAAAAATAGGAAGGCTCCGGGACTTGATGGAATTAATTTAGAGTTGATCAAATACTCAGAAACAACATTAAAACAAAGATTATTACATCTTCTGAATTTATGCTGGAAGAACTGCAAAATACCAGATGAATGGACAAAAGCGAAAGTAATATCTCTTTTTAAAAGGGAAACAGAAGCTCACCAGAAAATTATAGAGGAATTACGTTATTAAATGTTGCATATAAGATATATACGAAAATTATAAATAAAAGATTTACAACTATATCTGATAAAATACTGCTAGAAGAACAAAATGGGTTTAGACATGGAAGATCTTGCATGGATGACATATTTACAATTAACATGATTATACAAAAGCGAAGAGAGCATAATTTAGAGACACATATTGGCTTTTCGATTATGAAAAAGCCTTTGATACACTACATCGCAAGACATTATGGAAAATCATGGAAAGAAGAGGCATTCCACTGCACTTAATACAAGTTATAAAATCGATTTACGCCAAAACAATGAACAGAATATCAATAAAAGGAAAATTATCGGAAGAATTTATGATTAATAAAGGTGTCAGACAAGGATGTAGTCTATCACCAAGTCTTTTTAATATATACATAGACGACATTCTTAGAGAATGGAAGAAATGTACTAATGACGGGATTTCGTTAAATCGACAAAACATTTTAAATACCCTTTTATTTGCAGACGACCAGATAATTATTCAGGATAGTGAAGATAACTTGCAAAAGGCCATACACAAATTAAATACAATATGTGGAGAATATCATCTAAAAATATCAATACAAAAGACAAAAGTAATGGCTTTCAGAGGAAAACATCCAGTTAGAAGTAAAATAATAATAAATAATACTGTTATAGAACAGGTGAGCCATTTTAAATACCTAGGTTGCGATATTACTTATGATTATGATAAGGATGTGAATATTAAAACACAACGCTTCCAGGCTATATGTGGCACAATTGCCAAGAATTTAAAGAAGAAAACAAGGAAAGAAACGCAAATAAAATTTTATAAGACAATGGCTATACCAACTCTCTTATATGGATGTGAAGCATGGACCTTGAAGAAAAATGATATTAATAGAATCCAGTCAGCGGGAATGAAATTTCTCAGAGGAGTAAAAGGATGTACAAGATTGGATAGATATAGAAATGATGACATAAGGAATGAACTAAACCTGCTCCCAATTATAGATAAAATAAAGGAATATAGAATTCGTTGGTCGAATCATTTGAGAAGAATGGATAAGGAACGAATACCGAAACAGGTGTTGGATTATAAACCACAAGGGAGAAGAGATATTGGTCGGCCAAGAACAAGGTGGAAAGTTGAGGACGGAACAGGAGACTCTCCTACTCCATGAAGAGAAGAAGAAGAAGAAGAAGAAGAAGAAGAAGAAGAAAAATTTTCTCTCTTCTTAATTTTTACAATGAACTGTCTAGCTTTTATTAGTCTGCTAATCTTTTAGTACTTTGATTTATATTGTATATTTTGTAAATTCAATATTAATTGTAATTATAATTGTAATTGTATTCTTAATATTGTAGTTGTAATCCCCTGGTAGAGGGGAAGAGAAGGCCTGATGGCCTTATCTCTACCAGGTTAAATAAATAAATAAATAAATAAATAAATAAATAAATAAATAAATAAATAAATAAATAAATAAATAAATAAATAAATAAATAAATAAATAAATAAATATTCTCCAACTTCCCTCTTTCCTCCATTGCTCTTCGACTCCGCATACGATTCAGGTATCTCAATGTCGTCTATCATTCAATATCTTCTTCTGCATCGAACTTTTCTCCCGTTCATCATTCCTTCCAGTGGATCCTTTAGTAGACAGTTTCTTCTTAGCCAGGAACCTAGTCAATTCATTTTTGTCTTCCTGATCAGCTTCGGCATTATTCATTTTCATCCACTTTGTCTAGAACAGCTTCCTTTCTTATTCTGTCTGTCTGTTTCACACGATCCATTCTTCTCCATATCTAATTACATTTCAAGTGCTTCTAATCGTTTCTCTTCCATGTTTATAACCTAGCTACAATGCTACACTCTACAAAATGCGCTTCACTAGTCTATCAGTTCTCTTTCCAAAGGTTCTCAGAAGATGCAGCTCATGTTACTGCTTATAGAATATCCCAAGTAGGCTACTTGAGCTGCCCACTTGCTCTACTGTCTCATTTTGAATTCGTACGTTTACCTTCTTTATTTTTCTTCCGATAACCATAGTCTTCGTATTTTTACATTTATCTTCATCCTGTACTACTGACAGCTGTCATTCAGATTCAGTAGCATATCATCTCCCTTAGTCTGCTAACAACGCCATATCATCAGAAAATCTAATGCACTTTATTCTTCTTCCTCCTACTATCACTCCTCTCACGTTCTGAGAATAGTTCTTCACTAAATCCTCCATTAGCTGTTGAACAGTAGGTGATAGAAAGCACAATATGCTGGGCTAAATGTAGCGTGTGTTGAAATTCTGACTAATGCATTTATTATTACATACGTAAGCTAATTTGTGTGATAGCCTATCTGAAGATACATTTAATTCCCGATATCTTTGACTTATTTTTATGCACCTTATGACTATAGCCTAAGCTATGCAACTTTTTTAACAAGAATTAAACGTCCACAGAAGAGAAATCATATGAACACGACTCCAATATTTAGTGTTATTATAGGCTAACTTCCAAGAGTTGGTAGTTAAAGTAAGTTACCGGTACTCCTTTTGATAGCTTTTATTTTCTATCATAGCAATCTCCCAATAAATTTAGTTCTAATTTCTTCACATTGCATTCTGTCTTCTAAAGTATCTTCACAAATAGACTGAAAAAAATCTCAATTGGGCTATTTCCAATAGTCCTCTATCTTTCGCTCTTAAGATCCAGGTTTCACTATCATATTCTTATGTGTAGGTTTTGGAATTGTTTTATGTAGTTTAAGTTGAATCCATGTATTGTGGGTCCCTATCACCACGGCATGGCGCGTCCTCAGGTTGCGGATCGAGGAGACGGTCTCCAGATATAGAGGGTAGCTGTGAATATAATGAATAAGCAGTCGCGGACAGCCGATGAGGGGTGGTCCTCCACCTTGGGGGTTGGGCGAAGGGCTAACAACCCATCACCGTAAAAAACAGCTTGTTACGAATCTTTCAAATAAACCTCGGAATGGGACTGATTCTCTGGCACGACCACAGCAAAGGAATAAGGTTTTGAGATTTGGTACTTGAAATGTTACAAGTCTATATAGAACAGGAGGGGTAACATTAGTAGCAAAAGAACTAGCTAGATATAGAATAGACTTTGTGGGAGTACAGGAGGTTAGGTTAGATGGGAATGGCATAACACAAATAGGAGATTATTTGTTGTATTATGGAGAAGGAAACGATAATCACCAATTAGGAAAAGGATTCTTTATTCATAAAAGAATAAAATCAGCAGTAAAAAAGGTCGAATTTATCAGTGACAGGTTATCGTATTTAGTACTTAAGGGTAAATGGTGCGATATCGTAGTTATAAATGCTCATGCCCCTACAGAAGAGATCCAGAAATGCATATAGGATGTAAGTTGGGAGGACGGAGAGAAAAAGACCTTTAAGGAGGCCGAGACGTAGATGGAAGATAATATTAAAATTGATTTGAGGGAGGTGGGATATGATGATAGAGAATGGATTAATCTTGCTCAGGATAGGGACCAATGCCGGGCTTATGTGAGGGCGGCAATGAACCTCCGGGTTCCTTAAAAGCCAGTAAATAAGTAAGTAAGTAAGTAGGTAAGTAATAATAATAATAATAATAATAATAATAATAATAATAATAATAATAATAATAATAATAATGATAATAATAATAATTTATTTAACCTGGCAGAGTTAAGGCCATACGGCCTTCTCTAACACTCAACCAGGAGTAAAAACTGCGTTACAAAAACACTACAAATTTACAAAGTACACTACAATTTTACACACAAAACTGAATAAGATAATAATAATAAAATGTAAACAACAAGTAATAAGAAATCAGACATATTATATAACATAGATAAAGAAAGAAAAAGCATAATAAAATGTGAATAGCAGGTCAAAAATAAATGAGGCATACAAAGTATAAAAAATAAGACAATTATTGATAATAATAATAATAATAATAATAATAACAACAAATAAGGATATAATAATAATAATAATAATAATAATAACAATAATAATAACAGGCCTAGTAGTAATAAAATAGTAATAAAATAGTGCAGTACAAAGCATACAATGAATACAATATTTTTAAGTAGGTAAGTAAGTAAGTAAGTAAGTAAGTAGTAAGTAAGTTTAAGTTGAATTTTTTGCATCTTGCTTTTACTGATGTAGCCATTCAACCTCTTATATTTTTGTAGGCCTAAATTGTCTTCAAAATCTTCATTTAGACCTATTACTTGATATGAAATAATACATTCTATGCATTTAAATTTTAAAATTGTGCTGCCTCATCATCTAATCGATAGATCGATAATTTTTGCTCTAATTATGTCCTAAATTATGTCCTACTACCATTGATTTTCGTACTATAAACCTCGGATCCAATTTTTTGCATGGTATGCGCTAGCGGCTAGACCATCGAGGAAGAAGAGGAAAGAGGTTAAAAAGGTTACGAATTCTACTACTTTTCCTCCTAGTATTGAATGTGTAGTCCTACATACCCAATCCAGAACATGAATTTCGGCTGTTATAATAACTAGGTTCAGCCGCTTCTGGCAGGAACTGTCCTACTGAAAAAAATGCGGCGCAGACAATTTTGTCTCACAACTACGCTGCCCTCACATACATAACCTACGCAGTCCACAATTTCATAAACAGAACAGCAATTACATTGTGTTAAGAAAGTTCATGTGCGCCATGTAATTTGCTCTACTCGAAATGCAAACTATAAACGGATCCCTGTGAAATGTGTCAGATAATCTTCAACTTGTATATTGTAGCAAAGTTATTTCTTTTTATTCCCACTGCCACTATAGTTATTGAGGTGCGTGATGATTTAAGGAAGAAATTGCTATCTTTTTCAGTTCTGACATTGTATTTCTTTCAATTAATAGAGCCTGCAAGGTAAGCTCGGTGTACACGAGAATCCTGCACAGTGTACACAGTCCTGCAGTAATGGCAAGCGATAATAATAGTTTTTGTTATCTCCTCGTGGTCTGAGAAATTTCTCTCGTGTTAGAACACGTGAATACTATGACCGCTTCAGCGAAAGCCATTACTATTGTAAAATACCAGCTTTGTGGAAAAAAAATATGGAGAAAAGAATGTATTTATTTTCCTCTAAGCATCAATTTTATTGTAGACTTGCGTAACGAGGCACTGGTAATTAAACACGTGGATAATGGTAGGAATTATTTCTGAGAAAAAGCCAAAGAGGTAGAGTACAATAATCATATCCAGGCAATTTTAAATATAATTTTAATTCACTATATTACGAATTCAAATATCGAAGAAGTAATATAGCTGGATTTCGATAAAAAGAAGAAAATTCTGTCCCTAAACCAAAGATCAAGTATTCTGTCTAAGATTCGTAGAAGAAAATTAAAACTTTTATTAGCATTTCTGTCTGACTTCGATTATTGCGACGTTTTGTTCAGTGATCTCAAAATTGATTCCTCCTAGAAACTACAGCGTGTTCATAACACGTGCGTCCGTTTCATTTGTAATTCGATACTATTTTTTTATTTTAGTAGGTTATTTTACGACGCTTCATCAACATCTTTGGTTATTTAGCGTCTGAATGAGATGAAGGTGATAATGCCGGTGAAATGAGTCCGGGGTCCAGCACCGAAAGTTACCCAGCATTTGCTCATATTGAGTTGTAGGAAAACCCCGGAAAAAACCTCAACCAGGTAACTTGCCCCGACCGGGAATCGAACCCGGGTCACCTGGTTTCGCGGCCAGCCGCGCTGACCGTTACTCCACAGGTGTGGACTGTTCGATACTATGATCATATCTTACCTTCTATAGAGAAGTTGTCATTTCTTAGGTTACATGAGAGGACAAATCTGCACTCGCTTTCTCTCTTATATCGAATTAAGCACACTTCATCCCAATCTTATTTATTCGCCAGTTTCCATACTCTCTTTCGCCATTATAATATTAATACTCGATCACAATGCGATACCACGCTAGAAATTCCACTTCACACATAACCTCTGTATTCCCCACCCTTCACTGTTGCTACTTCTCGTTGCTGGAACTCTCTGCCGCCTGAAGTCAAGGGTTGCCGAACCTTGAAATCTTTAAAATCTAAGTTACAAAATTATCTTATGACGAGTTGCCAAACTAACTTACTGTTATGAGAAGTGTTGTATTGCATGTTTCCACGTAGGCTATTCACTGCATTTTCTATATTT